>JARQOC010000012.1:20044302-20469469 GCA_033576535.1 Allobates femoralis
TCGCTTTATTCTCTATCCGTGCGCTGGAAAGACACTTTTACAATGTAAGTCTATAGAGCGTAAGACTGTAGACTGTAAAAGAGACGTCCAGCTCATGGATAGAGCATAGAGTGAGCCGGAGAGTCTGCAGAACAGAACGCGCTGGATCCCAGACAAAACAGCAGGAGGTGAGTATATTCTATACACTCATACTGAATTATATACACAGGTTTATTTATCTTCCATGAGAGGTTTAAAAAATCTTCATGTCAGGAGAACTTCTTTATTGTAATCCGCTCTCGTTATTGACTGGTGTTCCTGACTGTGTCTCTTTATGAAGAGTGGTGGTTAGTGACTGTTCCATCCTATTGCGTTACACTGCTTCTCCAATTCTGAAGTCGACTGTTTGTCAACTTATTGTTTGGAGGATTTCATTTACAGGAACAATAAAAATCCACAGCATGGTTCGTCATCTGTTAAATATGATCTATATTTATATAAAGCCATACTGCATATACGGTAATGAAAATGCACAAAAAATATAACATCCAAGAAATTATTGATAATTTATTTTTATTTATTTTTTACATTTTATATGGTATCTAAAAGAACATTACCACCCCATACACCTGGTAAAGCCTTATATAACCACAATACAGTTGTCTGCTTGAGCTACAGATGAACAGATGTCACCTGGTCATTGTACGGAGTGCTCATAGGTCTCCTGACCCAAAATAAGCCACCTCGTGTTCATACGGGACACTGTTGATTTTGGGTTTGGAAGACTCCATAGGAGTCGGCTCATAGGCCGCGGTTCACAGTCGTCTGCATTGAGCCAAATAGTGACATCTAATATATATGGAAATCCCCAGCGGAAGGATTTCTCCATCAATGATAGAGGAGCCATTTCCAGTGCATAAGTTGCATTAGGTGATGATGGATTGTAAATTTGTTTATTTTGTAACTTTGCAAAGTCTTGTGCATTTCTTGTGTTTCTAATATAAATGTGGGTCTTTCAGAACGACAACAGCGAGCGGAGACACAACGAACGGACCGAATCTCAGAGCAATGGGCAGACGCAGAGCAGCTCACAGC
Organism: Allobates femoralis; assembly: GCA_033576535.1. Lineage (NCBI taxonomy): Eukaryota > Metazoa > Chordata > Amphibia > Anura > Aromobatidae > Allobates > Allobates femoralis. Next base: position 20,045,377 of record JARQOC010000012.1, read on the forward strand.
AAGTCCTGGAGCAGGACGAGGAGGAAGACGAGGAGCTGACGCTAAGATATGGAGCCAAGCATGTGATTATGCTCTTCGTGCCTGTAACCCTCTGTATGGTGGTCGTTGTAGCAACGATAAAGTCTGTCAGCTTTTACACAAGGAAGGACGGACAGCTGTGAGTATCGTCAGGTTGTTGTGCTCAGTCTTGGCTAAATTTTTGGCTTTTTTCATATCCATTTCTCTGCTTGTGAAATTCACTGCAAAAACTTAAAGCCCACCTGCTTATGTGAACACGCCGTTCATTTATATAGTGCTGAAAACCACCAAAAATGGATGATTTTTTTTTTTAAAGTGAGAATTCATTGTAAATTTTAGTCTTTGAGGTATATGTGTGTTTTTGTTTTGGTTTTAGGTTTATGATTATCTTGTTGTGCTGTTTGCTGTCGTGCTGGTTGTTGTTGTTTTGGGGGAGGCTTTTGTGGTTGTTGTGCTGGGTGTGATTAATCTGGGGTGGTTGTGCTGGTTGATGTTGAGGAACCTGTGAGCTATGGCTCATTACTAAAGAGCAGAAAAATAAACACTAAATTATGTTAAAGAAAAAAATCTCTGGAATCAACCATGTAGTAAGTATACTAGAGAAGGGAGCTTCAGAGAAAAAAGTGCAAAAACTGGACACCTTTGCCGCCTTTTAAGAACTAAAAATGTGTCCTTAGTTTACCTTTACCTGGATCTCATATATACGCATTTGGTATTAACGGAAAGATTCAAAGCTGAGGAAGGTCAGGTGTATGATCTTGTGGTTGTTGATGTTGTGCTGGTGGTTGTGATGGTGGTTGTTGTGCTGATGGTTGTTGTGCTGGGGTGTGTTTGTTGATATTGATGTCTGGTTGTTGTTGTTTGATGTGCTGGTTGTTGTTGATATTGTGTGCTGGTTGTTGTTGTATTGATGTGCTGGTTGTTGTTAATATGATGTGCTGGGTGTTGTTGATATTGAGGTGCATGGTGTTTAAAATTGAATGTGCTGTTGTTGCTTCATTGCTGGTTTTGTTATTTATGATTGCTGGTTTTGGATTGTGCTGGATTGTTGTTGTAGGATGTGCTGGTTGTTGTTGTTTGAGTTGGTTGTTGTTGAGTGTCTGGTTGTTGTTGATGTGCTGGTTGTTGTTGTTGATGTGCTGGTTGTTGTTGTTGTTGATGTGCTGGTTGTTGTTGTTGTTGATGTGCTGGTTGTTGTTGTTGTTGATGTGCTGGTTGTTGTTGTTGTTGATGTGCTGGTTGTTGTTGTTGTTGATGTGCTGGTTGTTGTTGTTGTTGATGTGCTGGTTGTTGTTGTTGTTGTTGATGTGCTGGTGGTTGTTGTTGTTGATGTGCTGGTTGGAAAAAAAAAGGTATACTAGAGAGAGCAGCAGGGATAAAAGTGCAAAAACTGGACACTTTTCCTTCTTTTAAGAACTAAAAATGTGTCCTTAATTTACCTTTACCTGATCTCATATACACATTTGGTATTGATGGAAAAATTCAAAGCTGAGGAAGGTCAGGTGCATGGATCTTACTTTTGGCTTTGGAGCTAATGATTTACCACCTGTAGTCCTGTACAGAGAGCCTGCTGGGTCCTGGCAGACTGTTCCTCGGTGCATTTCTGGATGAAATGTCATTATCCCTTCTGCCGCTAGATGTCACAGATGATCAGGGTTAATAAAGATCTGTATCCACCATGGCCGTGCTCATGTAACATTCTCACATTGGTTTGGAATTTAATTGCTCAGCATACGTTTTTTGCCTCTGGTATAAGTCTCTGAATTCCTCTAAAAAAAAAAAAAAATTGCCATAGACAGTATATGCCACATATGTCTGATAGATGCAGGTACTTCTGTGCTGTGTTGTTTTTGGAACGTCCATAAAGTGATTGGGTAGTCGTATATCTGCAGCCACCCTCTATTCCCAGCGACTGTGAATTGGGGAGGGGTTCCATAAATGTGTGGGATCACATCTATCCTATCTGGAAGATGTGCCATGGAAGTCTTTGATGGGAATAAATCTTTAATTTAAATTACTTTGCTGAAAATTTGTATACTTTGCCCTTTTTCCTTCTTTATAGGTGTCATGGAACTGAATGGCCACTATATTTCAACAGTGAGGTACCCGAATTAGTCAGTGATGGCGCCTGGCACTTTAGTGTCAGCTCTTGTATATGCTCATTAGGCAGTGGTGTAATGTGAAGCTCATGGGCGAAAGCTCCAACGGGCCCTAAATTATTGCAAGTCTTTAATAGTATTCGTCTTTTTCTATAGGCCAAAGGGACTTTTGGGGCCCTCTAGGCTCCAGGACCTGGGTGCAATTGCAACCCCTGCACATATTGTAGCCACACCTTTTGTTAGGGCATACTATTGCTTTTTGCAAGAAATCTCTCATCTCCATGTACATAATGGCCAGAACGGTGTTCATAAAACGCTTACAATGAAATGGAACCTGTGTACTCTCCTTTGTCCCACATGTCTTCATAAAGCAATGTGAAAATATGGCCGTTTGCTAAATTCAACATCTGCAAATCTAGAAATTGCTCTAAATAAAAAATTGGCTTGCTATATGTAAATTGCAACAGTATAGTCATCAAGAGCAGTCATGCAGCGAGCCATCTATATACAATATGCTACTAAGGGAATTGTCTGCAGGTTTTTGCAATATAAACGAGGACAGCATGATGCAGGAGTTAAAAAAACAAAAGCTAAACGCAACTTCTTTTCTGTGTGTGCTATTATTTAGATTATGTAAAGGGTTTATTACCTTATGATTAACATTGCATGACTATTACATTGCATGCAAGGCAGTCCAACTCGCCACCTGCTGTGATTGACACCTCACTGTGAGTACACACTATAGCGTCTGATGTGGGCAGGACGGCTCTTCCAGCTCTGCTACATACCTTAAACATTCTTTGATGTGTGATAACGGCTGCAGCCAGTAATCTATGTGATACATCATTGGATTCGAATCTCTTTCCTTACATCATGCTGCTGCCAGATGAGGTAGCAAAAACCTGCTGACTGAGTCCCTTTTAACTGTCCGCGGTGTAGCCTTTTCTCAGCGAGACCTCCATCAGGATTTGCAGCTTGACAGCTATATCATTTTTCACTTCTTCGCCAAGATTTAGTTACATGAAGTGCAGCTTGTGTATGTGCACTTATGGGCTTGTGCCAAAAAATGCATTAATCTCTCGGTTACATGCTGATATGGCCTTAAAAGTAGCCAGTATGATTTACAGACCGATGAATTCTTTGATTTACAGCTTTCCCTGACAAGCTTTTAAAGATAAATTACTCCCCATGATGTATGTTTTGTGAGTCAACTGTGAACAAGGTGAAATGGTGTAATATTGCCAGTATAAGAGCTTTTTTGGCGTTCCTGTCATTATCACACATTATTTGGCAGAAAAGATGGTCAACGGTGCCTTAAATGCTTCCCCTCCGCAAAGTCTAACCTAAGTTGTTCAAGGAGTCCCCCGGTGTGTCCGGCTGTGTCTCCGCCGCTGCAGTGCTATCGTGACTACAGCAGCAAGGCAGCCAATCAGTGAGCTCCACGGCTCTGCCCGTGTAGATGGAGCGTCCTCCCTCAGAGCCGCTAAATTGCCTGAAATCACAAAGCAAAGAAGCTATCAGTCAACGAGGAGGAGGTGGCAGTGGGCGGGGAATAGAGCTGGAGTGACGGTGGCTTCAGATCTACCATAAAGTTTCAGGCTCCTTTCCCTATCAATTCATACACTGATTTCTTAGTAAAGGAGCAACGGTCTGGCCATGTTAAGACATTGCTACATACACATATAAATAGTTTGGGGTGTAAATGCCTAAAGACAGATTCCTTTCTGAGATTTCTATTCCTGCTGCTCCCTTGTGTATTGTGTATTGAGTTGTTTTTTTTTGTTTTTTTTTTTTGCTGTTTAAATCTGAAATTTGGTTTCAGAAACATGCACCTATTGTGTTTAGCCCTAATTTTTATGGTCCAGTCTAAGGGGGCATGGCTTACAAGGTAATTTTGCACAGCAGCTTAAAGACACGCCCCTGAGGAACCTGTGAGCACCACTTTCTTTGGAAAGACTGACAAATTAAGCCTGAATTAAAAAGAAAAATAGCCCATATCTCTAAGGGCCACGTCTCGCCAGGGGACGTCGCCAAAGATGACAAGCAGGAGCGCGCACGTTTTTTGCGCCCTGCCAGCGTCGCAGTTGCATGTTTACATGCGGCGACGCACCGGTGATCTCACAGGCGGCGGCGCTGCTGGGGGGGGGGGTGTCTCAAAACCTATGGCTCCCATCGCCTGGGAGATCGCCGACCCCCGTTTACATGGGGTGATGTGTACACATCGCCCCACAGTGGTCACCTGGTTTCACAGCAGTGCTGTTGAAGCCAGGCGACCACTCAAATGCGTCGCCCTCGCCTATTAACATTAGGCGACGCACAGGCCATATCGACGGCGATAGGCCACGCCCCTCGGCGCCTATAAAATCGCCGCCGATATGGCTTCGTGTGACAGGGCCCTAAAACAGTTTGGCAGAATTTTAAAGAAAATGTTTAGGGGAGAAGAGAAAAAAAAAGATGAAAAAAAAAAAAAAAACTGCACCTCTCTTGACCTAGTGACAGGTCCTCCTCTGTAAGAGAGTGGATTAATTTATATTCAAGTTCTGCTTTTACTATGTCTAACGGTTCGTTCACTTGTCTCATTTCCTCGGACTAGGGTTATCCATCAGTTTCACCAGATGGCTCTCCTACCTATCATATTCAATGGGGGCTGTACGCATGTTACTGTTTTGTTTTTTTTCCCAGGCCAAGTAGTTCAAAGAAAAATAAATCAGGGACCTGTCTAAGGCCACGTCACACACACCGATAATTGTGCAGATATTGTTCGCAGATCTCTGGTTGCAGTCAAATCATGGACACATTGTTACATTTGTACACAGCCACAAAATGGAACTATGTGTCCTTGATTTCACTGCAACCAGAGATCTGCGAACAATATCTGCACAATTATCTGTGTGTGTGACATGGCCTAACTTTGATCTGAGTGTCAGATCAAAATCTGCAATGCTTGTCTATGGGTCGTGGACTGACAGAATGGAGAAGCCTCTCCTTCATTCCGGAGAAAAACTGATGCCACCCTTATCAAAGTCTGGTCAGAATAACGGGATCAGTTTTTCATGGATGTAGAGAAATCCGTTCAAAGGGCAATTTTTGTATGTTTTTTTTTTTTTTTACCAATCGCTGTTTAGATGTGACATAATTTTCATGTCTTTTTTTTTTTTTTTTCGTAGGTTTCTCAAGAAGACGTAAAGGGGTTGAGCATCGAACAATTGTACATTTTAATTAATAGATCTTAGAATAAAAAGAAGTTCCACAATTGGATGTATTAAAAATAAAATAAAAAAGGTTCCTGTCCCGAGATATTTTTACAAATGTACCCCTGTGCAATGTATGTGTCCGACCATGCAGGAACAGGTCGGATATACCACAGCTCCTGGGCAGGGGAGGAAGTGAGAGAGTATAAAAACTTTACAGCCAGGGATCACAGAATATAAAGGTACCGTCACACGTACAACGTTGCAGCGATGTCGGAAGCGATTCTGCAGTGCGCGCTCGCCTTAGGTGTCACACGGGATATGTTGCCAGCGACGACGACGTGATGTTGCAGCAGCTATCGCTCGCTGGGTTGTGCACAACCCAGCGAGCGATACGCATCAATGTTAATAGGCGAAATCACTGGCAACATCGCTATCGCCGTGTCGCATGGAGCGATCTTTGCAGATCGCTGGAGCATCACCACCAGGTTTACCAACATGTTGGTAAACTTGTCAACTGCGATGCAGCGATTTATCGCATTTGCATTGTGCTGTTACACGCACAACGCACCTGCGATGTCGCTGCAACATTGCTGAACCCGGGACTTTTCAGCGATGTTGCAGGCAACATCGCCCCGTGTGACGGTACCTTAAGAGTATACAGACATTACAGCCGTGGATAGTAATAATCTTTATTTATATAGCGCCAACCTTTTCCACATCGCTTAACAAATCAGAGATTCATATACAAACTGTCTAAGAAACAGTTGTGGAAAATACCATGATTAAAAGCAAAAAATAAAAAAAGAGGAAACTGCGCCTTTCAAATACCTTAGAGCCTGTCCTGCAGGCCGCCAGATAGTCTTGGTTTCCCCAGCGATCTAGTGTGTGTTTTGTATTTTGACTCTGAACTTTTGCCTGGATTATTGACCCTTCTACTGCCTATCGATTTTCACTGCCCTACTGGTTTTGACCCTGACTCCTGACTATGCTTTCGGGTCCTATTTAATATTCCCTTCCTGGTGACCTTCTTGCTCTGGTCCCGCTGATCATCATAGGCAGCTACCTCCTGGGCTCCGCTGTAATTCCAGATCCCTGTATAGGGTAAAGGGTCTCAGGGTTTCAAAGGTTGCTGTCTTACCAGCAGCTCAGCCTCGTAGCGGATGGTCATCACAGAGCCAGGCTGAAGTTTGCAAAAGACCATAAGGTTTGGACCATAGAGGACTGGAGTATCATAATATTCTCTGATGAGTCTAATTTTCAGCTTTGCCCAACACCTGGTCGTCTAATGGTCAGACCGAGACCTGGAGAGGCGTACAAGCCACAGTGTCTTGCATCCACTGTGAAATTTGGTGGAGGGTTGGTAATGATCTCGGGATGCTTCAGCAAGGCTGGAATTGGGCAGGTTAATCTTTGTGAAGGACGTACGAATCATGCTGCGTACAAGGTTATCCTTGAAGAACACTTGCTTCCTTTTGCTCAGGCAATGTTACCCAACGCTGAGGACTGTTTTTTTTCCAGCAAGACAATGCCCCATGCCACAGAAGCTAGGTCAATCAATGTGTGGATGAAGGAGCACCACATCAAAACCCTGTCATGGCCAGCCCAATCTCCAGACCTGAACCCCATTGAAAACCTCTGGAATATAGTGAAAAGGAAGATGGCTAGTCACAAGCCATCAAACAATGAAGAACTGCTTACATTTTTGTGCCAGGAGTGGCATAAGGTCACCCAAAAACAGTGTAAAAGACTGGTGGAAAGCATGCCAAGATGCATGAAAGCTTTGATTAAAAATCATGATTATTCCACCAAATATTGATTTCTGAACTCTTCCTAAGTTAAAGGGATCCTGTCACCCCCAAAACACCTCCTAAGCTATTAAAAGCTGTCCCTACAGCATATTAACACTTACCCTACACTCCTTTTAGCTCCTAAATGCATATAGTCAAACTGAATATAAACGTTTTATAAGTACCTCATTACTGATGATAATGAGTGACTATGGTGTTCATAGTCACTCAGCCAGGCTGCCCCTCTTCATCATATCACGCCTGTATAGGCGTGATCTTCATCATAGATGCAAATTCGCCGCCTCCCTGCGTGCCTCCCCACTCTCCCATTCCGTCCGGGCTTCAGTGTTGGGGCTGTATGACGCGATTCGCGTCATTTCCGGCGCCGGGTGACGTATGTACACCCGCGCCGCTGTTAGAGCTTCAAGCCCCGTACTGCGCATGCGCAGTGCGGGACTTGAAGCTAACAGCGGCGCGGGTGTAACTACGTCACCCGGCGCCGGAAATGACGCGAATCGCGTCATACAGCCCCAACACTGAAGCCCGGACGGAATGGGAGAGTGGGGAGGCACGCAGGGAGGCGGCGAATTTGCATCTATGATGAAGATCACGCCTATACAGGCGTGATATGATGAAGAGGGGCAGCCTGGCTGAGTGACTATGAACACCATAGTCACTCATTATCATCAGTAATGAGGTACTATAATAATGTTTATATTCAGTTTGACTATGTGCATTTAGGAGCTAAAAGGAGTGTAGGGTAAGTGTTAATATGCTGTAGGGACAGCTTTTAATAGCTTAGGAGGTGTTTTGGGGGTGACAGGATCCCTTTAAAACATTAGTATTGTTGTTTCTAAATGAATAAGGACTTTGCATTATTTGAGGTCTGAAAGAACTGTTTCTTTTTTATTTTCACTTTCTCATTTGCTGCAAATAAATACAAAATGTTTAGCTTTGAATTTCAGAGACATGTTGACAGTAGTTTGTAGAATAAAAGAACAATGTACATTTTACTCAAAAATATCCCTATAAAGAGAAAAACCGGAGTAATTGAAAATTTTGCAGTGATGTCTTAATTTTTGGCAGATCTGTATATTCAGGGAAGTAGTGGATAACCTATTTCTAAATTACTTCGATTAGGAAGAAGAAGAATGATAGTATGCTCTGAAAAGATGTGTTTTTAGGGACCAACTAAAACTATGTAAGTTGTGGATAGTCCTAATTTCTTGGGGTAGGGCATTCTGGGAGTTTCAGATTAGTGCAGATGTTAGTCTAAAGTCACTCCCAGAGAGAAGAGAACAGGTGGGGTGATAGACAGAGATGAGGATAGAGAGGTAGGGAGGTGCTGCACCGTGAAGAGCTTTGTGGGTGAGAGCAAGCAGTTTAAATTGGATTCATTAATGTATGGGCAGCCAGTGCAGTGACTGGATTACAGAATATGAGTATACAGACGGGATAACATAATATAAGAGTACACAGACATTACAGCCAGGAATCACAGAATATAAGAGTATACAGACATTACAGCCGGGAATCACGGAATATAAGAGTATACAGACATTACAGCCGGGGATCACAGAATATAAATATACAGATGTTATAGCTGGGGATCATGGCTGATTCTTTCTGTGATGTAAAACATTTTATTGTCCGTTTAACAATTTATTTTACATCACCTGTGATCCCCGGCTGTAATGTCTGTATACTCTTATATTCTGTGATCCCTGGCTGTAATGTCTGTATACTCTTATATTCTGTGATCCCCAGTTGTAATGTCTGTATATTCTTATATTCTGTGATCCCTGGCTGTAATGTCTGTATACTCTTATATTCTGTGATCCCTGGCTGTAATGTCTGTATACTCTTATATTCTGTGATCCCCGGCTGTAATGTCTGTATATTCTTATATTCTGTGATCCCCGGCTCTATTGTCTATATACTCTTATATTCTGTGATCACATGCTGTAATGTCTGTACACCATGTTCCAAATTATTATGCAAATTGGTTTTATGTGTCATAGGTTTTTTTGTTTTTTTATTTTTGTCAATGAAACCCATTGATGGTCTTGTGTCTCAGGGTTCTTTAGATCACTGAAATCAATCTGATACCTGTGATAATTAGTTTGGCAGGTGAACCCAATAAAAGGAAAACTGGATATTCCACAATATTAAGCAGGCCACAGTTTTCAAGTAACATGGGAAAGGAGGATCTCTGCTGCCGAATAGCAACAAATAGTGCAATGCCTTGGACAAGGGATGAAAACATTAGATATTGCACTAAAATTTAGTGTAATCTTCGTATTGTGAATAGATTTCTGGCTGATTGAGCACAGACGTGTTCGTGCAGATAAAGGCAGAATGAGGAAGGTTTCTGCCAGGCAAGTTCATCGGATTAATAGAGCAGCTGCTAAAGAAAAACCTTACAAACCAACACACAGATATTTGAAGCTGCAGGTGCCTCTGGAGTCCCTTGAACCTCAAGGTGTAGGATCCTTCAAAGGCTTGCTGTGGTGCATAAACCTACTATTCGGCCATCCCTAAACAGTGCTCACAAGCAGAAACGGTTGCAGTGGCCCCAGACATACATGAACACTAATTTTCAAACAGTCTTCTTTACTGATGAGTGCTGAGCAACCCTGTATGGTCCAGATGGATGGAGTAGTGGATGGTTGGTGGATGGCCACCATGTCCCAACAAGGCTGCGACGTCAGCAAGGAGATGGAGTCATGTTTTGGGCCGGAATCATTGGGAAACAGCTGGTAGGCCCCTTTAAGGTTCCTGAAGGTGTGAAAATGACCTCTGCAAAGTATATAGAGTTTCTGACTGAGATCTTTCGTCGATGGTACAAAAAGCAAAAACATGCCTTCAGGAGCAAAATCATCTTCATGCATGACAATGCACCATCTCATGCTGCAAAGAATACTTCTGTGTCATTGGCTCCTATGGGCATAAACGAAGATAAACTCATGGTGTGGCCACCATCTTCCCCTGACCTCAACCCTGTAGAGAACCTTAGGAGTATAATCAAGCAAAAGATCTAGGAGGGTGGGAGGCAGTTCACATCAAAACAGCAGCTCTGGGAGGCTATTCTGACATCATGCAAAGAAATACAAGCAGAAACTCTCCAGAAACTCACAAGCTCAATGGATGCAAGAATTGTGAAGGTGATATCAAAGAAGGGTTCCTATGTTAACATGTAACTTGGCCTGTTAGGATGTTTTGGAGTTAAAAAGCTTTTTATTTCAGTGAATGTGACCTCCTAATGCTTCAAATTCAACAAATAAGCATTTTCAGTTCTTTCAAACATATCAAATGTTTAGAAACTCTCCTGTGCCTAATAATTTGGAACAGGGCATTTAAGAGTTTTTTAATTTTTGAAGATTATACTGTTATCATTGGGAGGTTTCTTCAATAAAATTCGATGTATACTCTTAACAGGTCATGACTTTTATTACACTGACTGTCATTTGCACCGACCATTTAGGAAAATCAGAGAAAAAGAACATTTGCGTGATAATTTAAAACATGGTGTATACTCTTATATTCGATGATCCCCGGCTGTAATGTCTGTATTCTCTTATATTCTGTGATCCGCTGTAATGTCTGTATTCTCTTATATTCTATGATCCGGCTGTAATGTCTGTATCTCTTATATTCTATGATCCCGGCTGTAATGTCTGTATTCTCTTATATTCTGTGATCTCCAGCTGTAATGTCTGTATACTCTTATATTCTGTGATCTCCGGCTGTAATGTCTGTATACTTTTACTTCCTCCCCTGCCCAGGAGCTGTCGTATATCCGACCTGTTCCTGCATGGTTGGACACATACATTACACAGAGGCACATTTATAAGAATATCTCGGGATAGGAACATTTTTTTTTAACACCTCTCATTTTGGAACTTATTTTTATTTTAAGATTTGATTATTAAATTCTATAATTGTTTGTGGCACAACCCTTTTAATACGTCTGAATTAACAAAAAAATGAAAATAAATACTAATAAAAGTTACGGTAAAGTATAAAATGCAGGAAACACATGTATTTCCCCCCCCAAAAAAACTGTCCTCATAATTAGTTTGGGATCACCTTGAAGCATTCTTACTTTGCAGCATTTTTTCCCATACCTGCGTAAAACTTTTGCACAGTTCTGTTATAAAAGCTTTTTATAGTCTAATTTTATCTATTACCAATTGATATATAACATAGGGCGCCATGGTGACTCAGTGGTAGCACTGCAGACTTGAAGCGCTAAGGTCCTGGGTTCAATTCCTACCAAGGACATCTGCAAGAAATTTGTATGTTCTCTCCGTGTTTGCGTGGGTTTCCTCCGGGCACTCCGGTTTCCTCCCACATTTCAAAGACATACTGATAGGATGTTTAGATTGAGCCCCAAAAAGGACAGTGTTGCAAAATGTATGTAAAGCACTATGGAATTAATAGTGCTATATAAATGAATAAATATATAGAAGGTAAAAAATGTTTGTACCGTGTTAGCCTGTAGATAGAAAAATATTGCAATCTGAGAGTCCTCAGTGGTTGATACCTTTTAATGGCTAGTTGAAAAGATGGTAAACATAGCAAGCTTTTGGGACACTATGGCCCATTCGTCAGGCTGATAATGACACAAATTCTGAAGATACATGTGTATACATAAGCAAAAGAAAAAAAAACCGTGTTAGATGCTGTAGTAAATACAGTAAAGCAGAGTCAGGCTAGGGAGGGGCAGAGCTGAGCTGGGAGGTAAAGTCAAAATTCTAAGATAAGAAGAACAGATTGTATTGTTCTATGATTAGTGGCCTGTGGAGACCTGAAAATTCTTCAGTGAGTGTGGAAAGCCATAAATCGAAGCGAAACAGTTCACATAAGTGTCAAAAGTTCATTGTCCTCTAACTTGAGTCTGTTGGAAATGTGATATCCCCAAATGTCCTTTCATTTTATATAAAAATGCATGAATCCACATGAGGCATTTAATCCTGTTTTGAATGTGTCAAAGGTCGTTATCAATTTGTATTCCCAAATTCTTCTCTCTCTCTGAGATTTGAAGTTGCTTTTTAAAATGAGCAGCCTCATATCGGTTTCACTGTTGTAAGGGTGGAAGAATGCTTTGCTACAGGTAGATCCATACGTTTTTCTTTTATTGTGTGGTGATGAGAATTAATTCTTGTTCTGAATTTTTGTCCGGTCTCTCCTACGTACATGCCACCTGTTGGACATTTGGTACATGTAACTAAAGGGAACCTGTTAACTAGTTTATGCCTCTCCATCTATCACTGTTTGTAGCTGTAGCTTTATAATACTATTCTAATCATCCCTGTCTGAGGTCATAGTGTAATGTGAAAGGTGAGAAAAAGCATTAATACACTTACATTTCTTTATGTAATGGGGCAGTCAGTCTCCAGCTTGGAGGACGGAGACTGTTTGGCAGGTTAATAGTTAAGATTTCAGCCTTATGTTGGAACACGTTGGGAGACCTGATGTCATGTCGCACCCATGTGACTACAATAGGCGGAGCTTAGTCCCAGTAGGACATGTTTGCTTGCTTAGCTCTGCCCACTATGGTCACGTGATCGTCACATCACACAGGTCCTTTAGCCATCCAAGTTAATAGTGAGCTAACTATTATCCTGCCAGACAGTCCCCCTCCTCCAAGGTGGAGACTGAAATGAAAGTGTATAAATGTTTTTTCTCACCTTTTACATTGCACTATGAGCTCAGACAGGGATGGTTAGAATAGTATTATAAAGCTACAGGTGCGGACAGTGATAGCTGGGGGTGGGGCATAAACCACCTGACAGGTTCCCTTTAAATACACCACAATGGTTGTGGTGCAACTGAAGCTACCTGGGATCTTGTAGTCCTGATCTGTTGCATGAATCCTTATCTTGCCCAATGTCATTATAGATGGAGGTTGTGCTCCTGTTCTGGTTGCAGGGAAAGGTTCCTGTTGTTGGAGAGGACAAGGAGCTTCTGACAATGATGTTTTTTAGATTCAGAGATTGTCTGAAACACAAGAGTGAGGGATCCGGAAATATTGATTTTAGTCGGGCATCTTTTTGTAGGAGTGGCTGCAGTTTCCGTGCGGCTCCTCTTAGCACCTCCAGATTTGGATTGTAGGTGATTACAAGAGGAACTCTATTGTTTTCTTCTCTAGTTTTGTAATGTAGGAGATGATTCCTTGATATTCTGGTGGCTCTTGTAATCTGGTTCTCGATTGCTCTTGGATGGTAGCCCTGATTCAAAAACGTCTATCTGAGGTCCTCAAGGTGATTGTCTCTATCTGTATGGTTAGAACATATCTGGTTGTATCTGATGGCCTGGCTGTACACAATAGAGTTTGTGTTTTGGATGAAAACGGTCCCATCGAAGATGTTGGACAGTCAATTGGCTACCGGTACAGGGATGTCTCTATTTCATTGTTCTGTAGCTTGATGATGGTGTCCACAAAGCTGATTTCAGTGCAGGAGTAGTTGAGTGTTAAAATGATGGAGGGATGAAACTGATTAAAGTGTTCATGGAACGTCTTCAGCTGTTGCTCAGACTCCGTCCAGATGATTAAAATGTCATCAATGTAACGGTAGTAAGCCAGAGGCCTGATAGGGCAAGAGGATAAAAAGTCACCTTCCAGCTTGGCCATGAAATGATTTGCATACTGTGGTGCTATTTTGCTTCCCATTGCTGTGCCAGTCTCCTGTAAATGAATGTTGTTGTCAAATGTAAAGTAGTTGTGTGAGGATGAATTTGATAAGTTTCACCAGAGTCAGCATCAATCCCTGTGTTTATCAGGAAGGTTTTGCAGGCATTTAATCCATCCTGGTGTGGGATGTTACTGTACAGAGACTCCTCATCCATGGTGGTTCCTTCTGGTAGAGGACCTATTGCTGACAGTTTATTCAATAGGCCAGTTGTGTCCTGAATGTAGCTGGGGGTCTCTTTTACCAGGGGTTTGAGAACACCCTTTACCCACCCAGAAATGTGTTCGGTGAGGGTGCCCACACATGAAATGATTGGTCTTCCTGGATTCTCAGATTTGTGAATTTTGGGAATCATGTAGAAATGTGACTGCTCTTGGACTTTCTGGTATTAGTTCATCAGCTCTTAAAGGATATGTCAGGTAGACCAGAAACCAGACTGTTTAATTCCTTGTGATATTCCTGTGTGGGGACAGAATTAATTTCTTATACCGTGTTTTCCCGAAAGTAAGACCCTGTCTTACATTTTTTTGGGGGCCAAAAGTGGCCCCCTGTCTTACTTTCGGGGGGGGGGGTCTTATATTGGCAGCCCCCAGCAGGTATACAGCCCCCAGCCAATGTGGCATACAACCCCCAGCCTGTGTGGCATACAGGCCCCCTCCTGCTGGGACACTACACCCCAGCCGGTGTTCTGAGGCCCCCTCCTGCTGGGACACTACCCCCCAGCCGGTGTTCTGAGGCCCCCCCTGCTGGGACACTACCCCCCAGCCGGTGTTCTGAGGCCCCCTCCTGCTGGGACACTACCCCCCAGCCGGTGTTCTGAGGCCCCCCCTGCTGCTGCTCACATCTTACCCTCTAGCGTCTTCTGTCAGCAGCCAGTGCGTCGGTCCTCCGATCCCGTCCTCAGCTGTCTCCCGGATCATGTGACCCGTCGCAGCGCATGACGTCATCGCTATTGCGACCAGCCGGTCACATGATACGGGAGACAGCTGAGGACGGAGAACCGACGTGCTGGCTGCTGCAAGAAGACCCTGGAGGGTAAGATGTGAGCAGCAGCAGGGGGGGGCCTCAGAACACCGGCTGGGGGGTAGTGTGCCAGCAGGAGGGGGCCCATATACATAATGCACTGCTCCCCCTGCCGCTGATTGACAGTGGGATGCAGTGCATATCTAATGAGCGGGAGCACGTGACGTGCGACCCGCTCCCGCTCTCCCCCCCCCCCCCCCCCCCCCCCGCTAGGGCCTTACATTAGCCCCCCCTGGTTGTAAGGCCTTATATTCGGGGGAGGCCTTACATTAGCAGGCCCCCCTTTACCCCTAGGCGGCCTTACAATCGGGGGGCTTACTTTCCGGAAAACACAGTAGTAGTGTGTGTGCGTCAGTTGTCTGTTTGCTTCCTTTAGGTAGTCAGGGATGTTCATCATGACTATTGCACCTCCCTTGTCTGCAGGTTTAATAATGATTTCTTTGTTGGTTTTCAAAGACTGTATGGTCCTTCTCTCCTGGGCATTGATATTGGATGGTTACCTCTTGTGTGTATCTAAAATAGTGAATTTTACCAAATGTCTGAAAGTGTCTATATATTTTTACAGATAGGAGTTACAATTAGATTCAGGTGTCCAGCCTGACCTTTTCTTGGTTGTCAGGATCTCTCTTCCTTTGGCCCAGTTGGGTTCGGAGTCCTCTGTCGCTGTAATATTCCCTTAGGCGTAGTCTCCTGAAGTAATCCTCCATGTCGCTGCACAGTTCAATTTTATCCAGAGCTTTAGTAGGACAAAATGAGAGTCCCCTTGAAAGCACAGCAAGTCCCACTCTCTGGGTATGTAATCCGAAAGGTTGATGACACAATTAGATGCTTTTTGACAGGAGGAGTTATCCAAGTAGTCAGGTTTGGTCTTTGTTTTGTTTGTGTGGAGTCCTGAATTTAGGCATAGTCTATGTCATTTCTTTTCCTTGTTATGAATCAGACGAGTTTGTAGTTTCTGGTAATAATGTTGTAATTTTTGTTTCGTGCTTTCTGTAAGTGTGTTCCTCTGTCTTTCCAATTCCCCCTGGATGTTACTTTTGATGCTGTAGTAGACATGTAATAGGTGGTTGCCGCACACTTACCGCAAGCCCCATAGACATTGCATGGGGCTTGACGCAGGTGAACTGCATGTGCGGCCGTTATGCGGTAATCGCGGCAGTTGCGTTTTTTTCACCGCAACTGCCGCGATCAGCGATTACCACTGATGTGAAAAGTACACAGTTTTTTTTCTTTTGCTTATGTGTGTGTGTGTTTGTCTTCAGAATCTGTGTCATTATCAGTCTGACGAAAGGGCCACAGTGTCCCGAAAGCTTGATGACTCTCAGATTCTAAATATATATAATATGCGAGAGAGATAAAATATTACTGTATATCTCTATCTACACCTATAGGAGATGCATTCCATCCAATACCAGCAGATATATGATACGAAGCCATTACATAATAGCCTTCACCCAATGTTGTGTAATAGGCCGTTCTGTGTTTGCTGCAATGTTATGCGCTGCTTAATTATTAACATTTCTAGAATTCTAGGTGTGGTGGGTGATTGCATGTTAATGTGTCAGTCTGAATTTTTAATTTTTCTTCTAGAATCTACACCCCGTTTACAGAAGAAACAGAAACAGTTGGACAAAGAGCCCTGAACTCCATCCTCAACACTGCGATTATGATCAGTGTCATTATTGTCATGACCATCCTGCTGGTCGTCCTCTACAAGTACAGGTGCTATAAGGTGATTGCTCGTCTTTTAATCAAGGCCAAGGGAGGGCCGAGGGGTCACATGAGACCGTGACTGTTATGGAGGCCAAACCAGTATGTTGAAATTATTATTAACATAGAAATTATAAGTATTATTTTAATATGTGTATTGGGATACTTAATTATGCTCAATATTAAGTGATGACATACCTTTATACACTGTATGAGCCTGCACACAACCCCCTATAAGCAGAAAAAAGAAAATACAGCGCACAATAGGGTTTACCCGTGATAGATATTTGATAAAAGATGGGGAATAGGTTCACCTGAGCTGGTTGTGAGAAGTCACAACCACTATCCACCCTCATGATATCTTGTCATATCCAAATCCACGGTCTACGGCAGTCTCCCCAGGTGTAGAGATTCCGATTTCCAGGCAGCAGAAAGGGGCCAATCACTGTGCTCCTGTTCAAACTGGAAGGAGCCCATATATTCCAGGCTCAATCATACCTCCACCTGCAGAGCCCCACAATGGATAATTAGTTGCTCTGTGCTTGCAGGACCTGTGATGTCAGGTGGAGCTGGAATATATGGGCTTCTTCCAGTTTGAATGGGAGCGCAGTGATTGATGCCCTTTCTGCTGCCTGGAAATCTGGATCACAAATCCCTATATACAGTGAGTTCCCCCCACATAGCTTCCTAAATAGTGTGAGCCTCCACATAACCTCCTATATACAGTTAGTTCCTGCATAGACCCCTATCTATAGTAAGGGAGACCCCACGTCCCACATTATCTTCTATATACTGTATGAACTCCCACATTACCTCCAAAATACAGTGTGAGCTCGCACAAAGCCTCCTATATACAGTGAGAGCTCCCTCATTATATACAGTATGCGCACCATAGCCCTCTCATATACAGCATGAGCACCCACATAGCGCTCTACAGTACCTGGAAACAATATAGTCCAGAAGTGGATGCAGTGCAGAGTAGCAAAAAGCAAAGTCCCGATCAGTCCTGAGAACTGCAAACAAAATAAACAGAAAAACCATGACGGAGCTTTTAGAACAAACTGAGCTTACATGAAGCAAGGCAGGCTGGTGAAGCTGAAGCAGAAACATACAGCACAGAGCAGTTTGATGCAGGAGACAAATTGAAAGCAAGTGTAGTTTAGCTGGACATCAAACTGCAGAAGCTGGACAGAGCCGAACCGGAATAGCTGGAGGAGCGGCACAATCTTTAAATGCACAAAGCAGCCATGGATTCAAGCTGAATACTCAAGTAAGGTCTGGAACATGGACTGGAACTTATATAGACAGGAACAAGGTAGCGGACACCATCTTGGATAAGGGTGTGGAGACACAAAGAGTAATCTGAAGAGCCGGAATACTGACAGTGAAGGGTGTTGGCATCTAACAGTTTTTTCTTTTTATCACCAAGGCCAATGTTTTGAAAGTACATCATCCCCTCAAAAATATATATTATCCTTGCCTATTGCAGGTTGTTATACATTTAGATCATAGTGTTTGAGTTCCATCTACCAGTAAAAACGCGATATTTTAATTTTTTTGACTGGACCATGTACCAAAGTCTCTCCTTTTTTTGGTGCACATGCTTCAAATGAGCTTTGGGCGGCCTGGAATCAAGTGACTGGGTTGCCTTCAAAAAATCATCGATGAGTATCTATTTGTTTCAATAGGAGACCTCCAGCCCTCGCTGATCACGAGGAGTCATTATTGGGGATCAGCACCAAATAAATAGATTTTTACTCTCAGCACTTAAAAAAAAATAAAAAAATGTTCAATAACTGCTTAGTATTTTCAGGTTGCAGCAAGTATAATGGTATACAACTGCATATAAATTATCTTAAAATATCTCAACATTTTCATCGAAAATTTTGAGTCATGCCTTCATCCCTGGGGCTTCACTACATTTTAATAGACTTGTTATGTGAAAATGTTGTAAAACCGCTTTACAGGGGGGAGTGGGGGGGGTTTATTCCAAGGTTAAAATACAGTACATAACAAAAGTAACCATAGAGAAGTGAGCCTTGAGGCAAATTGCAGCCCAACATTGTGCTGTGTGAAGCCTTGTCCAGCCATGTGGGGTGGTGAGTGTAGAAGCTGGTTGGAGCAGTTGTCCATGGTCATCAAACGGTCTGTCATCTCCGAGGAATGTGACAAGATGTAGACACGTAATTAAGGAACCCATTGAGATGACCCTGGTTTACTCCTTATCTCTTTTGTGATGAAGTGTGAACAAACAGATCATTGAGGTTGTGAAATTGGTTTGTTGGTCAAATCCAACATCCCTTAAGCTCCGGTCACACTGAACGACTATTCCAGCGATCCCGACAGCGATAACAACCTGCCGGGATCGCTGGAGCGTCGTTACCTGATCGCTGGGGAGCTGTCAACCAGGCAGATCTCCCCAGCGATCAGGGCCATGGGAGCCACCTCCCACATCGCTGGAAGCAATGTCAGCATCATCCTTGCTTAGCACTGCCTGTAAGGCAGCACACTGGTAACTATGATAAACAGTGGGTATCTAGGCAGCGCGCGCTGCCTGGATACCCTGTGTTTATCATAGTTACCAGCGTTCTTCCTGCTTAGAGCTGCCTGTAGGCAGGGAGAACGCTGGTAACTATGATAAACACCGGGTATCCAGGCAGCGCACGCTGCCTAGATACTCGCTGTTTATCATAGTTACCAGCATTCTCCCTGCTTACAGGCAGTGCTAAGCAGGGAGGACGCTGGTAACCATGGTAAACACCGGGTATCTAGGCAGCGCGCGCTGCCTGGATACCCGGTGTTTACCATAGTAACCAGCCCTGTGAGGTCACTGATCGCTGCTTTCTCGTGGTCACACGCAGTGATGCGTGCTGACCAGCGGGAAACCAAGGATCAAAAAATGACCCGCAGCGATCAGCGACCTCACAGCAGGGGCCTGATCGCTGCAAAGTGTCACACAGAACGACATCGCTGGAGAGATCGTTGTGACGTCAGCTACAACGATCTCTCTAACGATATCGTTATGTGTGACTGGGGCTTTAGGCTGGTTTCACATAGCGTTATTTTTCCTGTCAGTGGGATCCTACTATTTGCAGGACCCCACGGACAGGAACAGACACCATCGGAGGTGACCTATTTCTGTGTCCGGGTCCGTGATTTTCACGGGTCCGGACACAGAAAGAGCTGTGCGGGGCACTTTCACTTCCGCAATGTATATGTTTTACAACGGACAGCCACGGATCCTAAAAAATTGCAATGTGAAAGCAGCCTTAGGCGCATCCACAAACCATGGAAACCTTTTACCTGGACCCACCAAATACAGCTCGTTCAATATGGGGTCTACAAGGTGGGTCCATCATTCCCAATCTCTAGCTTCCCCAGGAGAGGAGATAATCGGATGCCAGGGATGCCGAACGTTGGTTTATGCAGTAGGCACCAGGGCTGTGGAGTCGGTAAGCCAAACATTCGACTCCAATTCCGACTCCTAAATTTACCTGACTCTGACTACAAGCTGATGACTACAATACCACAACCATGGCTGTGAAGTCAGTAAGCCAAACATACCACTCCGACTCCTCAATTTCCCTGAATCCAACTCCACCAAAATGAATTCCGACTCCACTTTTTCCTCTGTGCTTCTGATGTAATAAAGATGAACCAACAACCAGGAGGGTTAACAGCGTCTCCAATTTATTTTTTTACGTGTTTTGAGGTTTTTCCTGAAGAAGGTGATGTTGGCTTCCAAACGCATAGATAATTGGAGATGTTATTAATAGTGATGAGTGAGTACTTTGGTGCAAAGTCAAACTGAGTACTTTTTACTGATCAGGTACTTTTGCTTGGCCCGTCTTGCCAAAATCAGGAGCTTCTCTTGACCCTGATCTCTAGTACATTATAGCAGTGATGACACCTGTCCTGCCGCTTAAACCTCCTTATGGAAATTAAACAAAATTCACATTTCTTTCAGACCAGTTTGATCATGCAAGAAAGAAAAGTCCCCAAAAATATTCTTAACTTTCATGATCTGATCTGATATTAACAGAAAATGTTGATTAACAGACTGCGCTACAACGTTGTCCTGTGTGTGACCTCGGCTATACAGTACTTCATTTTCTCGCGTCTTATATATGGAGGTTTGTATCTTTACAATCTTTCAATAATTTAATTTTTGACATGTGATGAACCTGACAGTGTTCACAGTAAAAAATGCCAAGCATGCTCCAGTCTGCTGTCAGGTTGTTAGATCTTGGACACTTTATTACTTCAGGTATTGAGCACAAGATGCTGATAGATTGTTCCAAATACTTAATTTAGCAATCACTACAAGTATGTTGTTTTGTGACAATTATAACAGAGAAGTCGCTTGTACAGATTGTTATAGACCTGCTATGTTGTAGAAGAAACAAGCCTTTGTCTCCTAGATGTTCTGCCCAATAAACCAGAGCCACCATGAAGCAACTTCGACACCAAACATAGAAAATACTATAAAATCCAGTCCTCCTGTCCGCAAGGCTATGTAAAAGTAGCAAGCATGAGAAAATGCTCACCAGTTACCTGCCTGATTCGCTTTATCTGTTAACTTTGTTTGTGGGAAAACCCCTTTAACACGTTCGCTTTAATCAATAGATCTTGGAATAATAATCTCCTAAATTGGATATGTTTTTTTGTTTTTTTTTTAAATGTTGTCCTGAGATATTCTTATAAATGTGCCCCTGTGTAATGGATGTGTCCAACCATAAAGGAACAGGTCGGATATACCACAGCTCCTGGACATTACAGCATGGGATCACAGAATATAAAAGTATATAGACATTACAGCATGGGATCACAGAATATACGCATATATAGACATTACAGTTGGGGATCACAGAATATAAGACTGTACATACATTACATCCGAGAATCACAAAATATAGGAGTATACAGACATTTCAGCCAGGGATCACAGAATGTGTATACAGACATTACAGCACGGGGTCACAGTATATATGCATATACAGACATTACAGCCAGGGATCACAGAATATAAGAGTATACAGACATTACAGCCAGGGATCACAGAATATAAGAGTATACAGACATTACAGCCAGGGATCACAGAATATAAAAGGGTATACAGACATTACAGCTGGAGATCACAGAATATAAGAGTATACAGACATTACAGCCGGGGATCACAGAATATAAGAGTATACAGACATTACAGCCAGGGATCACAGAATATAAGAGTATACAGACATTACAGCCGGAGATCACAGAATATAAGAGTATACAGACATTGCAGCCGGGGATCACAGAATATAAGAGTATACAGACATTACAGCCAGGGATCACAACATATAAGAGTGTACAGACATTACAAACTGGAATCGCAGATGTTTTTTTCTGAAATTAGAACATTTCATTGCCTGTTAAACCTTGTTTTACATCAGAGAAAGTATCAGCTGTGATCTCTGACTGTAATGTTCTCACTCTTCTGAGGAAAAAAAGCGAATGAAACCAGTTAACCTGTTTTAAATTCGTTTTGATAGCAGTATTTCACATGCTCCGGCATTTGGGCTCCCTGTTCCATGCACCCACTGGGCCACCCATGACGTGATTGTGGGTCACCAATGGGTTACTATGACGGCAGGGGGTGATTTTCACTATATCCAACAATCCTATGGCATTGCTGTATATAGCACAAACAAACAATCACAGTATTATTAAAAATGGTGAAAAGAAGAAAGTTTTATAAAATTAAAAAAAAACAGAAGTTAAAAAATTATTAAAAAAAAAATACAAATGTGGTATTTCCACGTTCAGAAAAGTCTGATCTATCAAAATATAAAAATAACCCAATCAGTAAACCCTAAACAAGATTCAAGAACACCAAAAATTACTTGGTTGTTACAATACCACAAAAAATTATATCTATCCCAAAAGTCAGGGAACATGCATTCCGCATAACTGAGACCGTTCCCGGTTTAGAAGCCGCGTATTTCTCATCAGTTGCAATCCCATCCAACCTTCCCTTTAATCAATATCACATTGTTTCTGATTGTGGAAAAACTTACTGAAAGTACCCATTGTTTAAGGCTACGCGCACACAGTTTTTTTGGGGAGATTTTGAAAACGAAACTTCACCAATTCCTCAAAAATATAAATAAATATATAAAATGGGAGGTTCAGCTGTTAAAATTTTGCGAAAAGACTCCATGTGCTCAATAGCCTAAAGGCATGTTCTGGTTTTGAAATAGATAGGGATGGATATCTCCCTCTTCCCTCCCTCCCTCCCCTCTTCTCTCCCTCCTTCCCCTCTGCCCTCGCCCTCTTCCCCTCTGCCCTCGCCCTCTTCCCCTCTGCCCTCGCCCTCTTCCCCTCTGCCCTCGCCCTCTTCCCCTCCCTCTGCCCTCGCCCTCTTCCCCACCCTCTTCCCCTCTCTCTGCCCTCCCCCTCTGACCTCCCCCTCGCCCCTCTGCCCTCCCCCTACTTACAGCTCTGACAGAGCGTTCTCAATGACTGCTGCACAATGTTTTGCACACTCGTGGGGTGGCCATTTTGGCAGATCTCAGCTCTGCCTTTCCTTCTCTGTATACTCAGATCATCAGATAAATGTAAAATAACTGTAAGGGTATTAAAGTTCGACTGTGTTGTCCAAACACTGGATGTATATTTACTATTTTTATTTATTTTAAGAATATCTCCATTTCCCCCTGCCTATTTATTCATATCATCTGCTCATGTAAACTTGGTTCAGGTGGCCATTTTTTCTAATGTGCGCATGTACGGTATATTGAGCATTTTTCATCAGTAACTCATTTTTCACGTATATGTTTTTTTCCTTTCTCTGCAGGTCATTCACGGCTGGCTGATCATCTCCTCCTTATTATTACTGTTTTTCTTCTCTTTCATCTATTTGGGGTAAGTACACATTAATCAATGAGAAATGACCCAATCCTAAATGTAATAATCTCACAGTAAATTAGTGACTCTTGATTGAAGATAATTGGCTTAATTTTCATAATTCTAGAATACTAGCAAAATAACCGCTGCCTCACTCGCAGAAAATGAGCAAGGCATACTGTGAAACCTTCCATGTAAAACAAGCACAGTATCAACAATGCATATATGTACACACTGCAAATGAAAATATCAACATGTACACGAAACAAATTGTTTACCAGTGTGTGACCTCACCCCTAATTTTTTTTTTGATCAGATATGTTTTTATTGACCAAACAACTGTTACAGTACAGATCATCAATCAACACCACAATAAACTTCATTTTAAACCCCACAAAGGATCATATAGACCCCCCAACCCCCAACCAAGCCCCCCCCCCCGTCAGTCCATGGATGGGTATGCTACATGCGCAGCTGCGCAAGGTAAAAAAAAGGAAAGAGAGAAACAGACGTAACAAAACTATTATATGAACATTATCACATCATTTTTATCATTCAGAGATCCAGCAGGAATAGGGCAAGCAGTCACTGTGGTCAATACCATAATGACATCATTATGACACATTAGTCCCCAATTGCAACCTAGGGTCCCACAGCTTCTCAAACATTTGAAAAGCATTTCTTCTCTTATATATTCCTTCCTCTATCTTTATTATATAAGCCACCTGTTGTAAATATTCCTTCCTAGAAGGAGGCTCGGCCCTGATCCACGCCCTCGCTATCACCTTTCTTGCCATGAAAAGCAGTCTCGCCACCGCTATTTTCCGCACATTCATCACACCTATCTCTTCCACATAACCTAACACACATACGGTCGGAGTCCTGGGAATCACACAGTCATACCTTCCCTCAATCAAAGTCAACACTACCATCCAGAAAGCTTGCAGTCTTGGGCATTCCCACATCATATGCAACACTCCCGCTCCCTCATGCGTACATCGTGGACACTCTGATGTGTCCCTTACCCCAATCTTGTAAAGAAAGTCTGGTGACCTATACACTCTATGTACCAAGTAGAGCTGCGACATCCTACCCGGCTCACTCAGAGAGAGCTTGGGGCCATAATCCAATATGGTGTCCCACACCTCATCATCTATTACCCCAATTTCTTCTTCCCACTTGGCCCTGGCGCGTATAGGATGTCGAAGCAAAAAGGAATGTAACAAATCATTGTATATATTAGAAATCACCCCTCTAGTGCCTCCTTCCATACAGATATAGTCCATCACGATATCCTTGCATATCCCAAGATCACACAATCTTTTCTGCCGTCTGTAGGCATGCAGAATTCTAATATACAGAAACCTGTCTGTTTCAGGAATCCCGAACTCCTGTTTCAGCGATTCAAAGGGCTTCAAGATCTTATTATCTACAAGTTGCCACAGACATTCCAAACCAGCTTTCGCCCATGATCTTTGACCTCCCAATTTATAGAATTCTCCTAAGTATTTATTCCTCCATACAGGGGTGAATTTGGTGAACCCTGTCACCTCTCTGTCTCTTTATCCGGGACCATACCTTCTGAACCAGACACATAGTGGGGAACCCCCCCCAAATGTCCCAGCTCCCCTGCCTCCAAGCTCTGCACCAGTGGAGATCTTCCCATCAAAGTCTCTAAGATCCCTTTCATCGAACTTCCATGCCCCAGTGACACCCAACCTCTAAGATGCTGACTCTGAGACGCCAAAAAATATACCCATGGGTTGGGCAGAGCAATTCCTCCCTCCGATTTCGGCCGTTGTAGAATCTCCAATTTTATTCTGGGTTGCCCCCTGCCCCATACCAGCCCTCTAAAAAGAGAGTTCAGCCTCTGAAACAGTCCCCATGGAAGCCACACCGGGGAGTTGTGGAGTACATATAGTATCTTAGGCATGAGTATCATTTTGGACAAGTTCGCCCTGCCCACCACTGAGAGACGCAAGTTAGACCATGCCTGGACTTTATGACCTCACCCCTAATGCACATTTTGTGTTAGCTTCGTCTTATATTCTGTGATCCCTGGCTGTAATGTCTGTATACTCTTATATTCTGTGATCCCTGGCTGTAATGTCTGTATACTCTTATATTCTGTGATTCCCAGCTGTAATGTCTGTATACTCTTATATTCTGTGATCCCCGGCTGTAATGTCTGTATACTCTTATATTCTGTGATCCCCGGCTGTAATGTCTGTATACTTATATTCTGTGATCCCTGGCTGTAATGTCTGTATACTCTTACTTCCTCCCCTGCCCAGGAGCTGTGGTATATCCGACCTGTTCCTGCATGGTCATTCTCATACATTACACAGAGACACATTTATAAGAATATCTCAGGACAGGAACTTTTTTTTGTAACACATCCAAAAGATCTATTCATTAAACTATACAATTGATCGTGGCACAACCACTTTAAGACTTACATAAAGTTGAGGTTGTTCCAGTTTTGCATTTGAAAAACAAGCGATAAACTATTCAATCTCTTTTGCCTCTTCCATGTGGGTTGTCACTATGATTTCTCAAGCCACTGGATAGTAGATCTGATTATTTGTGCTATTCTGGATGTTCAGTGCAGTGCAAGACTATTCCTGAAGTATTAATTCCTCTGATACTAGTATTGAATGTTGTACTCACATGCAAGAGTCTTCAGATAGTTTCAACTCAACCTCACTGACTTGAAGTAAGAGTTTAGGAGAAATGGAGATTATTTTCGCTGATATCTTGTATTAAAGTATTATGAATTAGGCAGAGTGATGCCGTATAGAGCAGTAAAACGTGTGCATCCAAAGATGCCTACAGCAAGATTACATGGGGAAAAAGGGAGGAGTAACTGACATCACAAGGCTACAGGCAGATGAAAGGGACAAAATCCCAAGGGCAGTACTTCTGCCTAGCAACAGGGAAAATGCAATACATAGCACACACACAGCAATGAATTATTCCCATTCGTGGGCATAACATGTGCAGTAATATCTTCACCCATCCAACATACTGCACGTTTAGACAGTTACCATTCTGAATTCTCAATTTATGGAATACTTACTATTATAAATATTATATATTTTAAATAATCACATAAGGTAAACTATCAGCATTAGAACCAGAAATGAAAAAAAATCTAATTTGTACCATCTTGACTGAATGATGATGGGTGAAATGTTTTTTTAAAATTTTCCTTATTTTACTTTGGGTTCGGTCACCTGACATAAGTGTAACTTTGTCTTCTGCTGTGAATGCCGCTATTGTTCCCGAATCTGGCATTGTTTTTTTTTTGTTGTTCCTAACATATGACCTCCGCTTCCCTGTATCTACTCTTTATGTCAACTGGGTGTGGTCCTCAAGAACTCTAAGGCCACACCCACTTGGCTAACACAAGCACGACTAGATTTGTATATGGGGAAGAAAGGCTTTATCTCTGGAACGGAGAGGCACAGGGATTAGGGAGAACAGCGGCGTTCACACCTGTAATAAACATGACATATTTGTGACAGGTCTTCAAAAAAATGTTGGGGTCCGAAAATGGAAGATTATGACTTCCAATTGAAGGTTTCTCGTACTGCGGAAACTGTTCTTGTGCTACCAAACCTCATAATTATAATAAGTGGTGTATTGGGAATACATAAACCTACAAAAGGAATGCAGACTAGAATATAAAAATTATTACATTTTATGATGGGGTTCTAGAATGGAAAACCTACTGATATATAATTTATATATTTTTCTATTCTAAGTACGGTTGCTCAAAAATTGCACAGATTACAAAAGCAGCATAGCAATATTCACAGATTCACAATTATAAATTATTGGTATAAAAATAATGTTAATGTATATGTGCATGAGTCGGATATAGTTATAAATATAAGTGCAGCAAAAAGAGAACCAGATAATGCAGAGTTGAAAATAGAATTGAATCTGTATTATGACATTTGTAGCAATAAGAATCACATGGATAGCTAACCCAATGGACAGGGAGGAGTCCCAACACGCGTTTCGCATGCTTTTTCCAGGGATCTTCAGGCATTGTTGGTTTATAGCGAAATTAAAACGTAATAAATTAATCCTAAAAAATGACATTTAATCTGATTTGCAGTGAAGTGTTCAAGACGTACAATGTTGCCATGGATTACATCACACTCGCCTTGATGATCTGGAATTTTGGAGTAGTGGGTATGATCTGCATTCACTGGAAGGGGCCACTCCTCCTACAACAGGCTTATCTCATTATGATCAGCGCCTTGATGGCTTTGGTGTTTATTAAGTACCTTCCAGAGTGGACGGCCTGGCTTATTCTCGCAGTTATATCTGTATACGGTGAGTGTAATATGTACTTTTCTATATGAGTTGTCAGCACATGGGTAACAAGCTCCACTCTGGGAGAGAATCCCAATAGTTCAGGGTTAAAAGGAGACAATGATGATTTAAGGCGTTTTCTCAGACACTAGTATATTTTACATCAGATCTGTTACTAGATTTCGCAACACAAGCTGCATACACATAAACATGAATGTTAGACCAGAGTAGAATGCCATATTTACTTTATATTAAACTTTCATAAAAGATTATACATAATCGCAACCCACCTAGCTTATTTACAGCTCCTCAGTGTGTCTCCTCCCTGCTGAGATCTCACACTGTTCAGTACAAGCTGCAGTTGTCAATTTAGGTTGGTAGCCGAGACTGAAGACTGGATCAAGAGTGATGATACTGACTGTTTATCTGGACCTGCGCTGCTTCACAAAGGAGACAGTCAAGAGATTTCTATCACAAGTGGCTTCTGATATAAAGCCTGAGACTGGACTATAGAGCTCTCTATTCTCTTGCTGGCCTTAAAATTTTCAACTTAATTAGATAAATATGTATCACGCTGGGATAAAAACTCCCAGCACACTGTGCAAATAAGGAGGAGGATCGAAGGGGAGGGGACCTCCTGACACTCATCTGCGTCTGTACCCTGAACTCTCTAACGTCCCTATATGGGTCCTTCCCCCTGTCACCATCACGTGCCAATCCCTCACTGGTCCATCCACTCACCCTGGACAATGCAAAAGCTGGTGAGATCGCTAGTCTCACCTCTGTAGTAATCAGACACACGGGAAGGAGGACAGACAGAAGGACATGGACAAAAAGGATATACTCCTACTTCATGGTTTAAGCGAGGCACCAGGGCTGCAAGCATCGCAACTTCCAGAGACTTTCTCCTTCCACAATGGTTAACATAGAAATGGCTTCTATAATTGGTAGCAGATAATGAAACACGTGACTATTTAAAGTGGAGGAGAGTGGTCACAAAAATCTGCACCTGAGATTGGACTAACAGAAAATTACTGACAAAGAAAGTGTCCTTATCTCTTGCCACACCAAAAGAAAGGATATACATTTAAAAAAAAAAAGCGTTTTACATTGTAATGTGACTCTCAGGTCCCAGACTCATCAAATGTCTCCCAATGGCGGGATCAGCCATGATAGTACGCAGTCATTCTGACATGGACTTTCAAAGAAAATGCACCAGGTGTAAGATCTAATTACCTAAATCATGTTTGTATTGTGAAATCTGGTGTTTGAGTCTGCATTAGGAAATGGTAACAATTCTAAATACTGTGTGTAATTTGCCCTTTATCTGCAAGGTTTAAAGACATGTAGAAAACAAATGTAATTGATTGGAGAGAGATGTCTGCTATGGATGTCTGAGACAGGTTAAAGGAAATCTGTCAGCAGGTTTTAGCTACCTCATCTGACAGCAAAATCATTTAGGCAAAGAATCCATGAAACCAACGATGTTTCACATAGATTACTGGCTGAAGCCGTTCTCGCACAATCAAAGAATTTAGTTTTAGTAACATAGCAGAGCTGGGAGAGCTGCCCCCTCCCATACCAGGCTCCCTATAGAGATTGTGTATTGACAGTGAGGTGGCAATCACAGCATGGGGTGTGTCAGACTGCCCTGTGCGTGGCAGAGTAGTCCTGTAATGATAATCACCAGGCGATAAAGCCTTTCGTTTATGTAAACAATAGCACACACACTGATAGAAGCACAGTTGATTTTTGTTTTTTAACCCTTACATCATGCTGTCCCTAGCTTACATGGCAAAAACCTGCTGACAGATTCCCTTTTAATTATATTGTGAGCTCCATTAGGGACAGGGATTGATGCAAGTGATCTTTGTAAAGCACTACAGAATACGGTGGTGTGTTACAAGAATGGACAGAAAGCAGATCTTTATTTTTATTATTGTTATTATTACTACTACTACTACTACTACTTTTTTCTTAAACGAGCAGTCATTAAAATGTTACAATTTGAATTGGTCTTTGTAAAATATCTCATTTTTAATTTCTGTGATTTATAATATGTGATCTTGTTCTCATTTTAGATCTCATAGCTGTTTTGTGTCCAAAGGGTCCCCTCCGCATGCTGGTGGAGACCGCTCAAGAGCGAAATGAAACCCTCTTCCCAGCTTTAATCTACTCATGTATGTATGCTGTATTAAAGGGGATTACCGGGGGGTATTTGCTACTGTCCTTAGCGAGAAAAAAAAAGCCTAAATCCTTATTTACCAGCCTCGGGGAAGTCATTTTGCGGTCATCTTCATATCAAAGAATAATTGCAGCTGAATTGTTTTTTATGGATGAGATTGTCTGCCTTCCTTTTTGCTCTTTATTTTCTTTCTCCTCCATCTAGTCCGTTTGTTTGTTGGATGAGTCGGCTATGTTAGTGATCGGTTAAAGGGTTATTCTCATGATCGTGATAAGTGGTTAAAATTGTAAAGTGAAACTTTGCAATTTATTTGTTCAGAATAACTTTTGACATTTCTCTTGTGGTTGTGGTTGGATTGTTGCTGGGGTTGTTGCTGGGGTTGTTGCTGGGGTTGTTGCTGGGGTTGTGGTTGGATTGGTGTTGGTTGCTGGGTTGTGCTGGTTGTGTTTTTGTTTTTGTTATTTTCACTTTTATTGTATTGTTTTACCATGCCTTGCCTAGTTTACTGCCCACCTCTGCAATCTTAGACGGCTGGAACGAAATGGGTTATTGCTGTTTTTCTGCTGTTCTTCCTTATATTAAGGAAGGGAAAATGATTCCCTGTAGTGTGATAGTGGATTTTGTTATCAAATGCATTTCGAAGTAGGTACAGCTACATTAATGACTTTGTCCTGATTAAGTGTGCCTACTTCGAAACTCGTATGAATCCACGATCATACTACATGGAATCATTATCTCTTACCTATCAACGTTGCTGTCCTTTCTCATACGAGTATCTCTTACCTATCGTCAGGGAGAACAGCAATAACCCATTTCGTTCCAACCCTCTTTCTCCTCGTTTTGGGTCTGTTGCAGCTTTAAAGTAGCTGTTGTCGCACAATTCCACCAGATAAGTACATTTGATTCATTTTTTTTCCATTGTCTACTTGGGTAAGGCTGCCTTCACACTGCATAATTTGTGATCAGTGTCTAATCCATTTTAAAACTGATAGCCACGGATCAGTTTTGGCCTCCCATGTATCCCTATGGGCACGGATTGGTCCTATATGGCCATTTGTGTGTGTCAGCTTTGTCACTGATACATTTGCCAGTTTTTTCTCAGTCGCCTCATTGGGGACACAGCCCATAGTGTTTTGCTGCAGTCCACTAGGAGGCGACACTAAGTAGAATCTGAAAAAAACACTAACTCCTCCCCTGCAGTATATACCCTCTTTCTGGCACAAACTAAACCAGTTTCAGCTTAGTGTCATTAGGAGGCAGATGTGTTCCATAGACTCACATCTTTTTTTCCAATATTATTTTTGCATTTTTTACTTTTTCCCTCGGATGATTAGACGGGCGACTGTGCCATCGCGTACCGC
The DNA here is from genome assembly GCA_033576535.1 of Allobates femoralis. NCBI lineage: Eukaryota > Metazoa > Chordata > Amphibia > Anura > Aromobatidae > Allobates > Allobates femoralis. The sequence continues at coordinate 20,076,660 of JARQOC010000012.1, forward strand.
TTTCCCACAACCACCAACAGACTGGAACGCAGAATGTTACCTCCACATACCCCCTTCTGCTTTGAGGGACAGTATTTTTATTTTTTATTCTTATTTTTACTTTTTCTTAATGGCGACGGTTCTTTCGCATTCTGATCTCCATCACATATCGGATGGGCATGCGGACTGTTACCTCCCCGTATTCCCTTCCGCATCGGCTCCTCCAGCTCCAGGTGCCTACAGATATGTAATGGTCCTCTCCAGATCCCACAGTTGGGAATCCTGGGTTGCAGTTGACCGACGCCACTTTTGGATCCACAGACCTCCCTAGACTCCCATCTCAGGGATCCTGGGTTGCAGACGACATCCACCACATGTCCTCCCCATCTTCCCCTCACAGGGTCGATGGGTCGAGGAGCCAGCATCAGCCCAGCCCTGACAGCCCTAGTGAACTGCATCACCCCCATCCTCCACATGGCTGCTTACAGAGCGCCTTAGACCCCTTCACATCAGGGGTAGTGTGCCATCGGTGGCAGGGGAGGACTCCTTGTGGGTTCCGGTGTTGGCAGCTGGCACGGGGTTTTTTCCTCCGCGGCTACCTACACTCTTTCCCGGGGCCACAACCTAATATAGTCCCCGGCTTCGGCATACTCCCGAGTGGCCATGCCCACTCCGGCCTTCCGCCCGCCCCCGGATGACGTCACGCGAACCCAGAACGCCCCCCAGCCACTTTCCAGAAGGGGGCGGTCCCTCTGTTTTCTGCGCCTTGGACTAGTCCGTTCTTTGCCCGATTCCCCAAGCTCTTCAACAATTCCTGCGTTTGTGATCCATGAGGACCATTTCCAATTCGTCACACTACCCTTCGGGCTCGCCACAGCACCCAGGGTTTATTCTCCAAAGTCATAGCGGCAGTTATGACCACTCTTCACACGGGCGTAGTCGTTCTACCCTCTCAGGATGACCTTCGGTTTATAGCCCCTTCCTTCACAGACTGCGAAGAAAGCGTCCACATTACAGTGGAGCGCTCTCCCTTCTGGGGTGGTTGGTCAGTTTGTCCGAATCCTCTCCAGTGCCGGATTAGACTGTCACCTTCCTGGGCTTGGTTCTCGATACCTCTCACAGGTTAGTGCTCCCCCTCGCGACAAGTCTCGTGCTTTACGTCCGGGTGCCCGAGCTTTTCTTTGCCCTTCGCCTCACTCCTTCCGCTTTGGGATGTGAGTCCTAGGCATGATGATTGTGGCAAGGGAGGCGGTCCCCTTTGCCCACCTACACCTCAGGCCTCAGCAGATGGCTCTTTTACCAGCCTTGTACAGACGTTCATTCACCCTAGACGGGTCTTTTCAACTATCTTCCACGTTCAAGCACTCCCTTCGCTGGTGGCTGTGACCACCCTCCCTCTCGCAGGGGAAGTCCTTACTCCCTGCTCACTAGGAAGTGCTCACCACAGACGCCAGACTGATAGATTGTGCAGCAGTTTCACGTCACCATACAGCACAAGGCAGATAGTCTACATGGGAGTCCACTCTGCCCATCACCCTCCTGGACATTCGGGCCATATTTTTGGCTTTTGACAGTCTTCTGGCAGGTTGCCACATTCGTGTCCAGTCGCACAATGCCACAGCAGTGGCATATGTCCATCACCGGGGAGGAACCCACAATCAACTGGCGATGTCGAGGTGGAACCCATTCTCTGCTAGGCCGAATCATCCCGCTCAGTGCTCTCAGGAGCGCGCACATTCCGTGCTTCGACAACTGAACGGTGGTTTTTCCTCAGCCATCAGGGCATTGCTCGGGAAAGTGGGACTTACCTCCGGAAGTGTCTCCAGCAGATATGTCATTGCTGGGGAACGCCGGCTGTGGATCTCATGGTTTCGCTTCTGGACACCAGGATGCCCCTGTTCGTGGCTCAGTCTCATGAACCACAGTCGGTGGAAGCTAACACACTAGTCCAGACTTCGACTCAGTTTCACCTCCCTTACATCTTCCCCCTTTGCCTCAATTATCCTGGGTGCTGTGTAACATCACGACAGGGGGTGTCCCTATCATTCTAGTGGCACCAGATTAGCCCAGGCGCACCTGTTACACCAACCTAGTCCAACTCTCGTCTGCTCGCCCTGTTGTCTTCTAGACCTACTAACTCAGGGCCCAGTATGCCACCAACATTCGACGGCCCTAAATATGATGGCATGGCTGTTGAGACCTGGGTTTTCAACCCAGGCTGTTTTTTTTTTTTTTTTCCCCTCAGAAGTGATCAAAACAATGCTCAGAGCGAGGTAGCCCGCCTCGGCTTTCATTTGCTACCACACCTAGAAGATTTTCTTCTCTTGGTGCAAGGCTCAAGACCACTCACTTATTTGTTTTCTCTCCAATTTTGTGTACCTTTTGGTTCTCTTCCTGTCCGTTTTGCAGTTAAACATCAGTTGGGACCTTAATCATGGTCCTAGAGGTTCTTCAAGACCCCCTTTGAACCCTTCAAAGAGGTCTCCCTTAGCCTTCTGTCCCGGAAGGTTGTTGTTTCTCGTAGCAATTACCTCTATCCCTCAGTTTCTGAGCTAAAAGCGTTTTCCTGCAGAGTGCCCTTCCTGGGTTTTCCTTAGGATGCGGGTGTGCTCCGGCCGCGGCCATCTTTCCTTCCAAAGGTAGTTTCTTCATTCCACCTGAACGAAGGGATTTCTCTCCCTTTTTTTTTGCCCGGCGCCGGTGCACAATATTAAGAAGGCTCTGCACACACAAACGCACCGGATCTGGTTAGAGCCTTTCGACACTAGGTTTCTAGAATGGCGCCCTTCCGGAGGTCTGATTCTCTAATCATTTTCCCGGAGGGACACAGGAAGGGCATGGCAGCATCCAGGCCACATACATTAGTTTCACTAGTCATGCCCTTTGCGGTTGGTCGAAGGCGCACTCTACTTGTGCGGTAGGGTCATCTAGGCCATTCGATAACAGGCACCTGCTGAGCAGGTGCATATAAAGCTACCACATTGTCCAGCCTACACACATTCTTGAAACACTACACTGTCCTTACTAGTCATCGGCAGATGCGAGTCGGGTAGGTTTATCTTGCAGACGGCGGTAGCCACCGATACTGTGCATGTCTGACAAGACTATAATATTATTCTGGACCCTCCCAGGGACTGCTTTAGGACGTCCCATGGTCCTGTGACCCCCCCCCCCAATGAGGCAATTGAGAAAAGGGGATTTTTGTGTACTCACGTAAAATCCTTTCCTCTGAGCCTCTAATTGGGAGACACAGCACCCTCCCTGTTTGGTAATCTTTTTTTTTTTTTGGTTCTTTGAGTTCTCCTGTGGTTGCCTTCTTACAGGCCTATGTTTTTCTCTCCTACTGCTTTGGTCACTGAACTGGTTCGGCTTGTGCCAGCCAGGGGGTGTATTCTGCAGGAGAGGAGTTATTTTTTGTTTTTTATCAGATTCTACTTAGTGTCGCCTCCTGGTTGACTGCAGCATAAACCACCCATGGGCCTGTGTCCTCCAATTAGAGGCTCAGAGAAAAGGATTTTACGGTGTGTAACAAAAATCCCCTTTTTCATGCACCCAGAATCGGAGACTGTTCCAATTTTGGGCTGTCTTGAAAATCACTGACACCAACGGACAAACATGGATCCGTAGCTGTCAATGTTGAATAACATGGATGTCTGTGGAGCGCAGATCCGTATGATTCGTGGAATAATCGGATCCCGTGAAACAGATCCGTTTTGCGTACTGAGCATGCTCAGAAGCAAGGTACAGCTCCTCTCACCCCCATCTCTGGTGTTTGAAGACGGATCCATTAAAAAAGCGGTCTTTGGGCAACAGTTGCCATCTGTTTGAACAGATCAGTGCCTGTCTGTGTGGTCCTTGATGTTCAAATTATGCAGTGTGAAGGCAACCATAGACACTATTGCGCTATTTGTCCTTTCTTTGTTTTTTTTTCCTACACCTCAGCAGTCTGTAACTGGGGTCCAGTCTCCTGTGTAAGGTGCACAGTCATTTACAAGCTCTTTTCTGTAAAGCTTGTAAGCACTGCTTTGAAGTCTGACAGTTTGCTGCCTCAGTGCTCCTGCATTCTACAGATGCAAAACTGTTTCTTATTCCAGCATTGGTGAGTTCTCAGTATGGGCCATAGATGTGTCAATGCTGCTGGTCTACATTGTCAATCTGGAGCACAGCGGGTCCTGGTAGGCAGGAAAATGTGAGGCAGGGTAGCAGTGCACTCCTGAATATTGGGGTTGAGCATAAGCCATTTTAATGTATCTGTTTGAAAGTTAAATAAATCAGTAATATCTCCAAGTATATCATCACATTTTTTTCTGTTTGCCCTTCAGCTACTATGATCTGGTTAGTGAAGATGGCCGATGGAGATCCAGGATTCACACAAAGCGGGTCAAAGCAACCGCCGCACAACTCGCAAGGTAGGGGGCAGCTCAGCCGTGATTGATGTGTGCACATTGTGTTTCAATCAATCCTCGGTTTTGTAAACAGATGATCTCTTGAACAAAGACTTTGTCCACATTTTAGAACATTCTTATGGTAAAAACAATGACTTAATTATGTTCCAAAGTAGGCTCAAGCATCTGAACAGTTACTTGTCTTGCATACCTGCCATTTACCTACACTCCTTTAAATATTCTAAGAATTATTACAATTGTTTTTTAGTTCTCTCCTTTGAAAGGAATTAGCCCATGGTCACATTCTGGAGCTCACTTCATTTATTTTAACCATGTGACAGAGCCGAGGATGCAGTGACCACTTGTTACCTTGATGTCTTGTCAAAGGCTAAGTGTAGACATAAACATATTTGCAAAGGTGGAAACATTCTGTGCGGCGGATGACTATGTCCTCTGAAGGTTATACACTTAGAGGCTGCTTGTTTTTCTTCCACTTTGGTCCGGTCACAGATTCCACGCTACAATCATTGCTTATGAAATTGTAAGTAGCTTAGCGTGCCTTGGGTAGGAAATGATCAGTCTACAATGATTGTTACTAATTACTGTTTACAGTGTATTATATTTAAGTTAAAGGATTACTCATAGGAGATAATTCTTCTACTGTCCCTGCCCCCTTAAACTATGACGATGCACAATGCAGTTCCATTCTCCCCATAATACCTGTAATTCAGTGTGACACAGAAGCAGCTCTTTCTGTTCCTCCCCCCCCCCCTCCCATCTGGGACATTACATCACACATTGGGGGTGTGGCCTGCTCCATGCTGTTGCTTACAGTCAGCCCCCTGATATTCTTGGCTTCTGTTCTCTCCAAGAGCACAGCCCCATCACGCCCTCTTCTCTCTGACAGAAGCTACTAGTATCAGGAGACTGGCTGTAACCAACAGCATGGGAAAGAGCAGCTCCTGTGTCACACTGAATTACAAGAACCTAAAATGGCGTAGACAAGGGTGCAATGGGTCGAATCTCCCAAGTAAACTGGAAAGATTAATATCGAACTGCTCACCTTGGTATCAACTGCCGCAGGACCCCCGCTCAAGGTGGCGAATAAAACAGCAAATGTGGATGAATATGTACAATCCGCGCTGCTGAATATGAAATCACAGGACATCCAGGGTAAAAATGATCCGTGCCTTTTTCTCCTTCGCATCATTGGGGGACACAGGACCATGGGTGTATGCTTTTCTGCCACTAGGAGGCGACACTAAGAGATAAAAATTAAGCCCTCCTTCCTGCAATATACACCCGTACGTAGGCGTAGATATTCAGTATTAGCTTAGTGTCGCAAGGAGGCACATGCGGTCTGTAGCTCAGACCACATCTACCATTTTTATTCTTGCTTAAATGCAAAGAGCACATGGGTAGCAGCTCTCACCTCCTTCAACAAAGGAGCCGGTGATTGAGGCCATCTGCCAGCACCCACCGTGGACCGATCCACCCCCAGCAGCTGCAGCATCCCCCTCCAAACTTGGGGCACCAGTGCCAGGCCTGCCATTCCCGTTCAGCTTTGGCGGCTCCATGCCGGGACGGGCACCGCCTGTAAGTTTGGGGTGCGCGCCCAGGGCATGGGGCCAAAGCACCCAGGACCACCGCTCTGCTGCTGCCAAACGCCACTGTGGGCACCCGGCGCCGCTCCCGGGAGCCCAAATTACTTTAGGCCCCGGTCTGGGCCTGCAGCCAAGCGCCACCCCCACTCTCCGATGATTGGCCGCGTCACCGCCCTGTGTCATAGGAGCAGACGCGATGACTCGGCCAGCCACCCTGCGATTGGCTGCTGAGCAGGTCGTTCAGGGCCAAGCTCTCCTCTGATTGGCCGCGTGTCGCGTCACCGCCCCGCGTCATAGGGGCAGGCGCAATGACGCGGCCATCCTACCCTACTGCGATTGGCCGCTGAGCATGTCACTCAGGGCCAAATAGACGCCCTTAACATGACTTCCATACGGGGGCTAGTGCCACATGCCCCCAACCGGCAGACAGACAATCACGCAACAGCCCATTTATCATGGGCACAGCCACATATTACGCCCCCAAACCAGTGCGAAATCCGAACAAAGACCCAGTACACTACAGCTGCCCAAATGTACAATCCCCAGATAAAATACCTGTGGCTAAAACCTGCCTGGCCCTCCTCTGGCGTGGTTAGGTCCTGAGGTAGGGTGAGCTTAACCTCCCTCCAAAGGGGGACCGCACAAAGCCCACATTACTACTCCAGGACACATTCACTTCACAGTCCTTTGTTCCGATGCCTGCTCAAGAGAAAAGATCTCAGCACCTCACCGTACAACACGAAAATAAGGGGACACAGGATCTGGGTAAGCTCCTTTAGGAGACCCTCTTCCCTGCAGACTACCACCCCTGTTCAGTGATGGCTCGTTTGCCTTCATAGCAACCCGCTTAGTACACTGCAGCGCTCTTGTTAACAGTAATCTGGTACATTATGGAAGATCACAAACCTTCCAAAGAGAAAAACAAGAATGCAGGGAACAAGGCATCATGCACCAGTTGCCAGACCCCGCTCCCACGCAAACATGCTTCCCAACTTTGCAAGGACTGTGAACCTTAATGCCCCACTGAGACTACCACTGACGCAGTTCCCAGTGGGTCTGACATCCCTCCATGGGGTATGGCACTGTCACAACAGCTGGACTCCATAGTCCAAATGTTGCAGTCCCGTCCTGATCCTTCCACAGCTAGTGACCACAAACATCACCGCTCCCACTCCAGCAGGGAACACCCTCAGCCTATGGCCCCCCTGCCCACCAGAAGACTGACTAATACCAGCCCGTCCCAGAGACAATCTCCTGACACGTCACCCCTAAGTGACCGGTCTCGCTCCCCTTCACCTCGTCACTGGTCTGAATCACTCTCCGAGGGGGAACTATCACAATCGGATGCATCCCACGAGAGTGAGACCATGGATACCCAGGCAATGGTTGACAGCCTCATTGAGGCTGTTAACAAGACGATGAACATTAAGGACAATCATGTGGCCACCTCAGAGCGCAGCTTCTCGTTGACAAAGGCTAAACGTACTTGTCGAGTCTTCTCTAACCACGAGGAGTTTAACGATATAATCCAGCAACACTGGGACCGGCCAGACAAACGCTTCGCAGGCCGCAAGGCCATTGAAGCCAAATATCCCATCGTGCCAGACCATCACAAAAGATAGGCTGAGTCACCAGCCGTTGACTCCTCCAGTGTCGCGGCTAGCCAACAAAACCTTACTTACACTCTACGACAGTTCGTCTATCAAAGACTCAATTGTCTGTCAACTAGACAGTCTAGCACGCTCAATCTTTGAGGCATCAGGAGCATCTCTCCCGATGGCATGGGTAGCCAAAGCAGTGGTATACTGGATCCAGTCCTTACGCGAAACACTGCAAGGACCCAGCCGACTTGCTCAAACTACTTACAAGGGCACAGCAATACTTCCTGCTTGCGTCCGTAGACACAGCCAACTGCTCCGCACTGGCAGCAGCAAACGCCATTTCCATGCGCCGAACCCTCTCTCTGAGGGGCTGGCAGATTCCACATCAAATGGTCCCTCATAAACCTCACCTACCAAGGAGGACGCCTATTTAACGAAAAGCTCGACCACAACTCATCTCTGAAACCACGGGGAAAAAAGTAAGTTTCTCCCCCAACAAAGGTTCAAGCGCCCTTTTTGCCGCCTACAGTCACATTCGCGCTCTCAAGCTCCCCACGGAACATCAAGGTGGCCCACCTCAACCGCTAACACGAGCGCTGGTCGGCCTACCTGCGGGCCAACATCTCCCCGTTGTCTGTCAAAACCAACCAAACCTGAAAAAGCCGCCCTAACCACTCTAATGGCCCCTTTACATGCAGCTACAGGTAACAGGTTTTCCACAGGTAACTTACTGGCTGCAGTGAAATCATGGAGACATGGTTCTATCTTGTTGCTGTGTACAAATGGAATAATGTCTCCATGATTTCACTGCAGCCAGTAAGTTACCTGTGGAAAACCTGTTACCTGCAGCTGCATGTAAAGGGGCCATAAGGGCGCCAAACCACAAAGGTTCAAAGCATGACTCCCCCTTCCCCTACCGCCTGACACCAACATAACAGGCGGACGTCTCCAGCTGTCCCGCCACTCATGGCTCACTGTCGTACACGACAATTGGGTTAGAGAACTGGTGTAGTCAGGCTACAAAATAGAATTTGCATCCCGGCCCCCCAATCACTTTTTCCTCTCGCGGCCCCCGAAAACAAACACTCAACTGTGGTGGGGTTTTCAGACACCCCGGCGGCGATGCCGCCTGTCAGCTCGCCGGCGCGGGGCTGGAGATGTCGCCCCATGTAAATGGGGGAAGGCGACGCTGGCAGGGCGCCAAAAACGTGCGTGCACCCGCCAGTCGCCGCCGATATTCCCAGCCCCATCGCCAGGTGCAACGGGGTGTTAAGGAAAATCCTTCCTCCCACTCCAGTGGCTGGTGGTAACCACTGATGCCAGCCTACTCCGCTAGGGGGCCGTCTATCGTCAGCACATGGCCGCTGGACGCGCCCGGGGAGTCACTCCTCTCAATCAACATCCTGGAGCTTCAAGCAATTCGCTTAGCACTCCAACATTTTCACCACCTCCTGGCCGGTCACCCCATCCACATCCAATCAAACAACGCTACGGCGGTGGCGTATGTCAATCATCAGGGCGGCACATGCAGCAAATCGACAATGCGCGAAGTGGAGCACATCCTACATTGGACCGACAATACCCAGTCAATCATATCGGCAGTCTACATCTCGGGGGTGGACAACTGAGCAGCGGACTTCCTAAGCCGGCAGGGACTGGCCTCAGGAGAATGGTCCCTACATCTGGAAGTCTTTCTACAAATCTGCCGACGCTGGGGAACCCCCGACGTATACCTCATGGCGTCAAGAATGAATGCAAAAGTCCTTACCTTTGAAGCCAGGTCCTGGGACCTGCTTGCCCTAGGAGTGGATTCGCTGGCCCTCCCCTGGCGCCAATTCCAAAGATCCCGTACATCTTTCCCCCACTTCCACTAATCCCTCGAGGGACCAAGAAGATCAAAGCGGAAAGTTCTCAAGTAATCCTCATCACCCCAGACTGGCCACAAAGGGCATGGTACGTAGAACTCATACAGCTCTTCGCCGACGCACCCTGGCCACTCCCAAGCCGACCGGAGCTCCTGTCCCAGGGTCCCTTTTACCACCAGAACTCAGGAGCCCTGTCTTTAACGGCGTGGCGATTGGATCCTGACCTAAGCAGGGTTTACACCAGAGGTCATAACCACCATGATCAATGCCCGAAAGCCAACGTCCTCACGCATCTACCACCGCACCTGGAAAACCTTTTTCCTGTGCTGCAAGGACCGCAACTGTAACCCACTCCTTTATTCCATGCCCACAATTCTAGAGTTCCTTCAAAACGGCCTTGACTTTGTCATAGCACCGACCTCCATCAAAGGCCGAACCTCAGCTTTAAGTGTCCTTCTCCAACTCATGATTGCGTCTAAACCACAGGTCAAGACATTCATCCAGGGGGCGTCCCACACACGGCCTCCCCACAGGACACCCATGGCTGTCTGGGACCTAAACCTAGTTCTACGCGCTCTCCAGGAGCCCCTGTGTGAACCTCTGAAAGAAGTACCACTATCCCATCTCTCGTTTAAAGTCGCCTTCTTCGTCTCAATCACGTCAATTAGGCGCGTGTCCGAGCTGGCCGCCTTATCCTGTCGGCCCCCCTACCTATCGTTCCACAAGGATAAGGTAGTCCTCCGGCCCTCTCCGCCCTTCTTGCCCAAGGTGGTATCCCACTTCCACCTTAACGAAGACATCGTCCTTCTGCCCAATTCCTTTTCCATTGCGTCGGAAAAGAAGCTCCATACCCTGGACCCTGGTAAGGGCCCTAAGACACTACATCTCCCAAACAGCTCCATTCCGCAATAGAAAAATGCTGTTCGTAATTCTCGAGGGACCTAGAAAAAGGATGGCTGCGTCTAAGTCCACATTGGCAAGATGGATCCGCTCCGCAATCCAAGAGTCCTACCGCATCAAGGGCATTGCCAACTCCAGAAGGAATCAAGGCGCATTCAACTCGATCAGTGGGCGCCTCATGGACCATTCGTCACCAGGCCTCGGCGACTCAGGTTGGCAAAGCCGCAACCTGGTCCAGCCTACATATCTTCACCAAACACTTCAACATTCACACTCAGGCCTCTGCAGACGCAAGCCTAGGTAGAAAAATCTTGTAGGCAGCAGTCGCGCCTCTGTAAGCAGCTGGCGCATGATGCTCGACCACTATTCAACTAGTCCCAACCCAGAGACTGCTTTAGGACATCCCATGGTCCTGTCCCCCAATGATGCGAAAGAGAAACAGGGATTTTTGTTATGCTCACCGTAAAATCCTTTTCTCCTAGCTCATCATTGGGGGACACAGCACCCACCCTCTAATTCTTCAATAGTCTGTACAGCACATTGTCTTGCGCTATTCGTACCTAGTCTGTACAGTACCCTACCTTACGCTATTTGTACCTTATTGCTTAATGTGCTCTCCTACTGCTCTAGTACTAAACTGAATATCTATGCCTTCGTACAGGTGTATACTGCAGAAAGGAGGGCTTAATTTTTATCTCTACTTAGTGTTGCCTCCTAGTGGCAGAAAAGCATACACCCATGGTCCTGTGTCCCCCATTGATGAGCTAGGAGAAGAGTATTTTACGGTGAGTACACAAAAATCCCTGTATTCCATGCCTGGACGTCCTGCATATTCAGCGGCGCGGACCGTACATATTCGTCCACATTTGCTGTTTTATTCAACACACTGAAGTACAGGCATTGTAAGGACAATAGAACTGCACTGTGCATCTTGTCTTTATCATTTATGAGAGCAGGGCCAGTGGTCGAATTTTTGATCTCCAAGGAGTACCCTTTGAAAGGGGGGAGGTTGTCCAAGCAAAGTTTTTTGAGGATCAATCTACAGGCCAGGTCATCAATATCGCTTCGATGAGGTTCAGCACATGCCTCCACTGATCAGCCGTATTTTGTGATGAACAGAAGTCAACACCTTTAAACAAAGCTGCGCTCAGCAAGTTCCTTTTAAAGTGTAGCAGCCATTGCTGGTAGCAAGAGGCTGCACCTACAGGCCATTCATGTTGCACAGGTAGTCCAACTTCCTCAAGATGTCACATCTATGTGTGCCATTGTAAGAAGGTTTGCTGTGTTGCTCAGCATTGTCTCGAGCATGGAGCAGATACGAGGACTCAACAAGATTAGTACTTTGCCAAAGAAGGACATCAACTTCATAAGATGGTGAACAGTTCTGTGAGCCATTGTCAGACCTTGCGCTGATACAGTGAATCCTGGTTCCTTGTGGTGCAGGACGATGCCTCATATGGCCAAACTGTGTAGGCAGTTCCTTCATTGGAAATGCATCAGTGTCATTGACTGGAAATTATGTTCTTCAGACCCAAATGCAATTAACACACCTCTGGGACGTTATGCATCAGTGCATCCAATGCTACCAAGATCTGCCATAAAGTGTAGGAGCCCCTTCTGCCCTGATCCAGGGTTGGGAGGAGATCTTAACAGTTCACCATCTGCTATCTTTGTTGAAGTTGGCATTATGCACCCTAATGAGTCACATTGTGAGCTTTGGTGAACCCCAAACACAGTCGTCCTTTACAAGATGAGGACCAGGAGCACTCAGGACTGGGTGAGCGCTCGCACCAGAGTGTGTGGATCGGTAACCCTCAATTTCCGTGAATCTGACTCCACCAAAATGGACACAGACTCTGACTCCATGAATTGACTTTTCAGCCCTGCTCAGCCTGAAGTACCTACTGAAAGGACTTTAAAGGCGAGAGAAGGATTTGATCACTTCGTTGGTCGGATCTATGAAACAGATAACAACCAGGACGGAAACTGCAAACACTGATGCAGAGATGCTTAAGAAATAGCTGAACTTTTTCCAATTGAAAGTGGATAAATGAAATAAACATCAATTGGATGATTTTTTGGGATATTTGCATACATAAGAAGACAAATACCAAAAGACACTGAGGAAGACTTTTTGCAGTCGAAACGCGTTGTATACATTTTGTACTTGCATCATTGGGGGACACAGGACCATGGTGTATGCTTTCCTGCTAATAGGAGGTGACACTAAGTAGAGGTAAAAGTTAAGTCCTCCTCCCTGCAGTATACACTCATCAGGAGGAGTTATTAACATATCCGAATAGGCTTCATTTTAAAATTTGACCCTTCCCGTCAGGCTGATGGCCCTAAGAAAGGTGCACTATGCAAGAAATCGATGTTTGTTTTATTCATCAACTCGCATTTAATTATCACAATTTTTTCCTTGTGTTTCTAATAGAGTAGTTTTTGCGTTTTGGCTGTTTAATTGCATTGTTTATGGCAGTTTCTTTATCTTTATGTCCTAGCTCAGTACGTCGGGTGGCAACACTGACATGTTGGATGATGGAGGGTTTGATCCTGATTGGGAAGAACAACAGAATGCCAGAATAGGTCCACTGAACTCTACACCCGAGTCCCGGGCAGTTGTACAAGCTCTACTAGTATGCTCCTCCTAGTGAAGACCCTGAGGAACGTAAGTGTTCAGTTGTTTTATCAGTGAACACCACTGAGAAATAAAGAAATAAAAATCAGAAGTGCTAAAGAAAGTACCCACTACTTCACATTGACCTGCAATGATTAGTCAGAGAGGTTGCTGAACATCATCATTGTTGGCAGTACATCTGCTCAGGGATATACTGCCGTCCATAAGATCTGTTTGAGGCATTTGTTGCGTGATTTCTGAGAATGTTACAAAGGGCAAGCAATCCTGTTAATGTTTCCTCATCTGATCATTAGCTCATGTAAAAGGGTCCTTAAAGGGAACCTGTACCATTTCGTCATCGCTATGACACGGTCACGTGATGCGGCCGTGTCACTTCCACCCATCGTATCGCTGGGTGTGCTAAGCGCACGGGCGGCCTTCAGCATGCCATCTGCTCATGCTCTGAAGGTGGCCTGTGCGCTTATTAGTACATCCAGCGATACGACGGGCGGAAGTGCGCAGGCGATCGCTGCCGCATCATAGCGATGATGAAATGGTGGGTAGTTTGAATAGTGCCTGAGCTCGGAAAGAAGATGCCACTCATCGTGGAGTAATTCAGCAGGGAGCGCGGCCAGAGACCTGCCTTCTCGTCAAAGACCCTGTAGGATACCCATCCAGATGGATTCAGTAAGTTTACAAAATGTCTTTATTGCACTTGTAGATCCCCATAAAAGCTCTGACAGGGATGGTTGATAAAGTTGTTTGAGGCTGCAGGGACAGGTTTCATAGGTAACAGGCTGATTAGATGACAGGTTCCCTTTAAAGGGTTGTACACAAAGTCCTGACAACACCTTCTTCCCGCCTCCTACATGATGAAGCAGAGCTGTCACTACAGTTCTAGGATGTTTAAATCTCTTACAAACCAGTAAGAGCATATCTGCTCCTCAGCCTTCACCCCTCCCTTCGGGGACAAAGAAATTCCATCATACATAGTGCTAAAATTTCAGGGGACAGGAAGCTACCAAGTTGATATGGGGTAGGGGAGACCATGGAGGTGCTGAATCAATCAGTGCAGTGCTTTGCCTCTGCTCCTAGCCTGATACATGACAGTACAAATTATGCACCATAATATTGTACAACAGAAGATCACGCCGTGTATGTATATCTTCTTGGTGACATGATTGCTATTTGAAGGGAGAACACTCTTGCTCTAACATTACATATGATGTATATCTGGGACTGGATTGTAGTGTTACCATGGGGCTAGCGGCCCTGTTCATACAGAAGTGTGAGGGGGCTGGTATGTAAGATGATCCTGGAGCCCCAGGCGTCCATGACCCGAACACCTCCTGTCAGCCTGAGGCTATGTTCACACATTGCGCATTTTTGAGCGCTTTTTTGCATTTAATAAAAGTCCCATGGTATATGTGTAGTTTGGTCTGCGTCTCCAGACGGCGCTCTACACCACCTCTCCAGGGGCCATTTCTGTCTTTAATTGACATCTCCTACAGATGGTATGGGACGGCATCTACGTCAATCAAAGGCGGAAGGGCGGTGATTTTTAGCAGAGAAGTGATTCCAAGCACCCATTCGATTGCTCATGTAGCTCAGGAGGTTTCTAAAAACATTTTTCCAAGGTTTTCGGTGCTACTGAGAGTATGTCAAGTGGTCGAAGGGACCTTAATGCCGGTGGCGGCAGTGTATGCAATTCAACATACTCAAAACATATGCCTGCAGCACTTTACAATTCAGAGGTTCATATACAGTCATAAGTAACAGTTATAAAAATACTATAAAGCAAAAATGACGGTTCTGCTCATAAGAGCTTATAATCTACAATGAGGTGGGGGTGACACAAAGTACAGGGGCTTATTTACAATGATGGGCCAGCCATCTTGAATAACTGGCTGAATGAGCCGTCACCAGCCGATCTTTGTAGCGCTTTCGGAGTTTGATGGAGAATTATGTTCAGAGAAATAGTGAATGGGCTATATATAAAAGACTTAGATTAGGGAGCATGATTGGCCATCCTAAAAAGATGTATTTTTAGGGGGCACCTAAAACTGTGTAAGTTCTGGATTGTACTAGTTTCTAGGGATAGAGAATCCCAGAGAATTTGTGCAGTTCAGGAAAAGTCTTGGAGATGGAATTTCTCATTTGTTGTTTTTTTTATATACCTTATTTTTTGCTTTATAAGACGCACCCCAAATTTTAAGTAAAAAAATTGGGAAATAAAAATTTGAAATGGGGGGTCTGTACTATAATCTGGTGTGTCTCATATATAGTGTAGTTTACTAGGGAGGGTGGCGTGGTGGTGTGGGGTCACAGCAGGCAGGATCACGGTGATGTGGTCGGTCAGCATGATGGGGCAATGCTGCGTGCTGGAGGAAGGGTGCCTGGTGGATGTTATTGGGCAATGCTTGCGGGCCTGGAGCAGGGGGCATAGCGGTGGTGTGCGGCAGGCACTGTTGATACTTCCAGGTTCTGGCAAATTGCTGTGAAGGCAGCACAGGAGCAGATGAATATCTGACAGCTGAAATCTCCACCTGCGCGTTCACCGCCTCGGCAACCATTTTCTTGAAGTCCATTTGGTGGAGGCAGCACGGGCACAGATTGAGCTCTTGGCTTTCTGGGATCTCAATCTGCGTCTGCTCTGCCTATACAGCCATTATTTGCTTGCTGGAACTCGGAAGTATCAATGGTGCCTGCCGCAAAACCCCCAGCTCCAGGCATGCAAGTGTTACCCACTGGATATCCAATGGGACCCTACATCCTGTACGTCCGCTGAACCACCACTGCAATCCCCATCAGTAAGAAAGATTTGGATTATAAAACGCACCCCCTTATTCCCCCTAATTTTTTGGTTGGGGGGTGCATCTTCTAAACTGGAAATATTTACCATGATTTTCAGAACTGGATCAACAGTAGGTTGTTTAAGAATTAAACTAAGCTGGTAATAAACATTCTCTTTGACTAGATAACTACCTACCGGGAAGTCAAAGTTCTTATGGGGGACCCAGCATTTGGGGGGGAGACTCTCTGGTATAAAAGTTGCAGCTATGTATCCCACACCCAATATTGCTACGAAGCTTATCTGTCGAAGATGATTAGTGCTCCCAGGCGTGTGCTGTTACAGGACACATTTTTATCTAACCTTTTTTCCTATAGGCAATGTAATGAGATTCTTTCTGGGCTGTCTCATAGCCTCTGGCACGTTTCGCAGGAATGTGCAGGAGGTCTGAGTGAACACAGGACACACACATACCTATTCGATGTTAATGTGCAGATGTCCCCTTGGCTTAATGACTAACGAACAGCTTTAGGACTATACTGTATACATTCTACGTGCAGCTCTTAGTGTGTTCTGTATATTGTCTGCTCACCCTAGGCTGCACTTATGTAGCAATCCTTTATCTGGGGCCTTCATCTTTAATAACTTTCTATTCTTGATGCCTACACATCTGTATATTCACATCATCTCCAATGATGGAGTTATTTCTAGGTGGGAGATGGTCTTCTACTCTAGCGGCTGTTATATAATCTTCTCTATTTGCTGACAGACGCATAGGAAATGTAAGCTGCGCGACTAGCACCCGCAGCTATGAAGAGATTTTATTCTTAATTGATCTTTGGAAACGGAACTTTAGTTTAAAATATTAAGATCTGAATTACTCTTGTAAGTAGAATAAGGCTTAAAGCGTTTTCACATATGCAGGGTTTTTTTAATCCAGCGGAGATCCATCTCTTTGTTTAAATCTGGAATGTACTTGGACTGGACACTACTGGCTAGGTATGTAGTGCACATTAGTGTGTCCACCATATACGCCACTTAAAGGCAAGACCTAATTCCATCGGGGCCACGCAAGATTTTTAAAAGATGGGAGGTAAGACTACAGGACGAGGAGATCGAGGGGAAGATTCTGACGGGTTGGTGTGTGGTCCGTAGGAACATACTGAATGAGAGGTGGAAAGACACTTGTTTTAGAGTGATGCATGGGGCAATTTTGGAGTTCAATATACCACCCAATGCGTCTCATCCAGATAGGAAACAGTCCTGTCCAAAATGCGGGGACAATCGGGTGGACATGTTCCATGGAATATGGGAATGCAGGGTTGTCCTCCAATCCTGGAAGATGGCGATGAACTGGGCGCAACACATACTACAGCATCATGTCCCACTGAATTACATGTTGGGGATATTCCATAACCTGTGGGACTTGGGTCTCGATAGGGCGCGGACAAAATGACTACACATCATCATGGTGCTGCACAAACGATTGATATTACACCATTGGTTGACAGCAGCGGCGCCAACGCTATCAGAACTATTGACTGATCTAAAAGGGGCAATGCTGATTGAGAAGGTAGAAGCTGAAGGGGACAGAGACACCGAAACATCTAAGTTTTTTGCGACTTGGAGACCTTTTATAATCAACTTTCCAGGGGTGACATTCATCAGTTAGTATACCTCTTTCTCAACACAACATGGTATAACTTAGAAGACCTACATGGCACTCTTGGCCCATTGAAGGTTACTGACACCACGGGAAACAACCTTAACACATGACAGGTTTATTAGTAATGGTCGCTTTGTGGAGTGGCAGAGTTAATCATGGGAGGCGGAGTGGTTCTCAGGTTCGCTAAAGGGTGGGAGTAGCGGGTTTGACAGGGGGTGGGAGTGGGGTGGGGTTTATTGAAGGGTCGGAGTTTTGCTAACTAATCCTACATATTTGTTTCAATAGAGGAAGCGGCACTCATGGATCTGGTTCCAAGCTATTTATTTATCCAAATTACACGATACATCCATCAGGGAGGGTGTGCAGGGAGGGGAAGCGTGAGCAACGGAATCCGTTTCGAGGACAATTCCTCTTCTACGGGAGAGCCCATAGAAGAGGAATTGTCCTCGAAACGGATTCCGTTGCTCACGCTTCCCCTCCCTGCACACCCTCCCTGATGGATGTATCCTGTAATTTGGATAAATAAATAGCTTGGAACCAGATCCGTGAGTGCCGCTTCCTCTATTGAAACAATCCTGCACTTGATCCTTTACAAGCTGGAGCACCGGGATCATTAACACCATCATCCAACGGGAACTAACAGCTGCATCAACACAGGTCAGTGCCCTTTTCTACTCCTACATTGTATAATCCTACATATTTATTGATTATAGACAATGGCACTTATACTGTCTCACGTCATGTAGGTAGATCTAAGACGTATGCCGCCATGAACGTATAATTCATGTTTTACAGATGTTAAATATTGAGGATATTATGGTATACAACTGTATGCCATTTGTGAAATTCAATAAAAAGGAACTGTAAAAAAAACTGGAATGTAAACCTTATCGGGTTTGTGCCCATTGATTTTCTCTCTTCGTTTGCATCCAGTTGCTGCTGGATCCAGTTGAAACTGTTCTTTACCAAGCCCAAAAAAACAGAACATGTAGCTCTTTTTAAGCTTGGTAAAAAAAATGCTTCTGACCAGATCTGGCATACTCCGGCATGGTTTATAATATGTGTCAGTGGGTGCTGGATCTGGATTTATTGGATCATTCCTTATCCAGTAAAACTGGATCTGGCGTGCCTACTGTGCATGAACCGTAACGTCACACATGTAAAGTTCAGGGTCCATACCGAACACCTGAGTGTTTGGGCACAGACCCTGAACGGCAACATCACCGAGGAGTCCATGATTAAAGCATTATACTCACCTGTCTCATCGTTGCGGTCACTTCCGGGTTCCACTGATTAGTCTCATCTAATATTCACTGCATTGGCTGCTCAACAGCCAATCACAGATGCCTATTGTCTGTGACACCTTTTTTTGATTGGCTATTGCACCCACCCACTGTGCCAGCAACCAATCACAGTCTCAATGGGTGGGGCGCAACAGCCAATCACAGATGCTGTCACAGAGACTGGACGTCTGCGATTGGCTGCTCAGCAGGCAGTGCAGAGCGGACCCGGAAGTGACCGCTGTGGTGAGACTGGGGAGGATAATGCTTTAATCACCGACTTCTCAGTGAAGTCACTGTTTGGGGCCTGTGTCCAAACAGTCAGGTGTTCAGTACGGATCCAAAACAGGCTAATGGATCCAGACAACACCAGATGAAATTGTACCGGTATTGTAATGGAAGTGGCAGACGGTTTTAGTATAGTATCGGTATAGTTTAATACGGGTAAGGGACAAAAACCGTATCCGGTCAGGTGCAGTTTTCACCTGATCTTGCTGCATACAAAAACTTAGTTAAGGCGCCCTTAGCTAAACTGAAATGCGTCAGTGCTTCTGTTTTTACAGCTGATGGATGGTTTGACGTCTCAGGATGTTTTTTATATGAAAGAATAAATGTGGCGTTATATTATTCCTCGTTGTTGTTGGGCTCTTGATGTTCATTTTGTCTGAATTATTTTTGTCTATGTTTCTGCTGGGAATTAAATATAATAAACTACATTATTCCTGCTCATGTGAGCTTGAAAGTGGCCAATTAGTCTTTTCTATCTCCACCCTTCCCTCTTTACTACGACTTGGCAGACAGCAGAGCTCAGTGACCTTTAATGCTATTAAAGACATGCTGCCTGCGGCTCTGTATGTACCATGTCTATACACTCCTCTTATCTTAGGAGGGTTGAGAAAAAAAAATCCACTGTCCACCTCTTTCAGTATTTCTTTATTTTTTTCCTCCGAGTTCTCAGATAAGGCGACTCTTGAAGAAACTTATATTTTCTTACCAGCAGAGGTCTCCTCAAATAGTTAATGCCATTGAGTTGTGCACAGCTGCACGTAGACATTGTGGCCAGCTAAGTAAATTATTCCCCAGATATGGCGTCAGATGACGTGGAGGTGAGCGGGGCTGAAATAATTATTGGCTGAAGACATAATGGTTGAACAATGAGGTCTTGTGAACTTCAGGTGTATGTTTAAATCCTAACACATTTCCTTAAAGGGAACCTGTCAGCAGGTTTTTGGTACCTCATTTGGGTTTATGTTGTAGGCAAAGCGATTCTGAATCCAACGATGGTTAACTTAGATTACTGGTTGCAGCCAATCTAATACAATCAAAGCATTTCGTTTTAGACCTGAAGCAGAGCTGAGAGAGCGTCCCCCGCCCACAGCAGGCTCTAATAGAGATTGACACATCACTGTCAGTGCCAATCATAGCAGGGGGCTGTTGGACTCCATATAGTCCAATAATGGTAATCACCAGGTGATAAAACCTTTAGTTTACATGAACAATAGCACACATACAGATAAGAGAGACACGTTTTTCTATTTAACCCTTACAGCATGCTGTACTCAGCCTACATAGCAAAAAACTGCTGACAAATTCCCTTTATAGGTTGAAGTGAAAACAAATTGATACCTATCCACAGGATGTGTAGATCTGTGTGGGTCGACCAGTTGAGCCTCTATCGATCAGCAGGACACAGGCACTTTTATCCTTTAGTGTCACATCCAACCAGAGCCTGCTCCTGCGACATCTACTTCTGTCACTAGGCGCCGCCGTATTCACTCTGTAGGTGGCGCTAGGGATAAAGTAGACTTAAGGCCCCTAAACTAATGAGAGTGCAGTCTGCGCCCATCCACCAAGGTTGGAGTAGCTGAGACCTGCAGTACTTCAGTCTGATAAGAGGTTTGTGTGTGTGTGTTTTGGCTGCCCAGCTGAAGTCATCAACTCCTACCTTCAGCCTATTAGAAAGCACCACGCCCTATGAACACCTCAGCTTTCTACTGGATGCCGCCAGATATAGCTTGAAGCTTCCTGGCTAATCTCCTACCTTTTATTTATTTTTTTGCCTGTTTTCACCTCAGTCTGCTTTTTGGACGCTTCTCCTGACTATTTTGTACCTTGCTGCCATTTCGGTTTTGGCCCGGCTTCCTGACCTTTCTAACGGATCCTGATTTTGTCGTTTTTTCACCCTACTTGGCGACCATTTCTGTCTCTGTATGGCAGCACATCCATAGGCAGCAATCACCTGGCCCTGCTGTAAATCCATATCCCTGTATAGGGGTTAAAGGGTGTCAGGGTTTCTCAGGATTCTGCCTATTGGAGTAGATTGTGCCTAGTCTGTCCGAGATAGCCTTTTTGTGCATGTAGCCTCAGACAGACGTCACTGTTGGCTTGGTGCTCAGCTCCCGCTCATACATTTTTTATGGGGCTTTCAAGTGCTGCACCCAACGTCTGGTAGACCTATGGGGAATGACTGGAGCAGCCGTCAGGTGTCCAAACTGTATCTTCATTTTGTAATGGAGTATAAAAATTCCCTAAATTCCAGCAGTTGGACACCCACCGATCAGGTAGTTATCACCTATCCTTCTAGTCTTTTTGGACAGGTAATAGCTTGTTTTCACCGGAACACCACTTCTATAACTTTGACATTCGGCTTACCTGAACAAAACCCACGTGACGTTTTCATCCACACTTGAGCCTTGAAAGAAATACTAGGAGCAGAATTTGTTTTGTCCCCTACATTTAACGATATGGGACACATTTATGCTCTCCTATTTGACCTTGCCATGCATGTTCATGTAAAACCAAATATTTTGTGACGTCTTTGACTTCTATATAGCTTACTGCAGCAACCAACAAAGGTAAGTGTTGGCGTTTTTTCTATCTGAAGATGACAAATTTGACACTTTGTTTCAAGATATATTTTTTCTTACCCTCCCTTTTCTAGGTTTAGTACGCTGAAAAGCAGAGTAATTGTGACAAGTTGTAACAGCAGGACCCCTTGTCCTTTAAAACCGAGCATTGCCTGTAAACCCCGACATTGCCTGTAAACCCCAATTCACTCTGTGGATTCCTAAATAATTTACTTGAACCTTGACTTGTGACCTTGACATGCACTTTGCTGTTTGATTTTTCCCTGGCTCACACAATCACATCTGTTGGAGATGACAGTCTCTTCTCCAACAATTTGTGCTATTCCATATGCAGCTGCAGATGTATTTGTTCACATCTGAAGTAAACATTTGTAGAAATGAATAATTTTTTAATTGGTAGTAAACAGCCATGATTGTAAGTAAAAGGGACCCTACAATTAGAAGATCTTTTATTGTGTTTTTTTGTGTTGTTTTTACTTTTTTTTCTCTTTTCAAGGGGGTGTGAAACTTGGACTTGGAGACTTCATCTTCTACAGTGTCCTCGTGGGTAAAGCTTCAGCCACAGCCAGTGGGATTGGAATACGACCCTGGCTTGTTTTGTTGCCATACTGATTGTAAGTGATTTGTTCTTCCACCCTTGCTGACTCTTATTTAAGCAGTGGCGAGCAGACCACAAGGGCCGACCCTGCTGCTATCAAATCTATAGTCAGGGGTCAGACCTTGTCCCTCTTCTTTGTCAGGATACCTTTACACTACTGGACAACCTTTTCTTAATACAGTCTGCTGCGTAAAATCAAAAGTGCAGACTTTGCCCCCTGGATCCTTGCTATCTCCTACAATCTCTTAGCGGTCATGTGACCGCTGCAGCCGATGTAGCCTACCCTCTTCTGCTTTAATGGAATGAAGTGAAGTGCTCTCCTTCATCTAGACCAACGTTATTTTTTTGCCTCATACTTCATGGTGGTCAGGGAGGTGGTATCTCCTGCTTTTCTTGCATATAAAGTATTGGCCTCCTTTTCAATAGTATAATGAGGTCATTTACAACAAACAATAGGAGAGGAACCCACTTTATTATGGGGAGTATTTATTTATTTTTTTAAACTTCTGCAAACCTCCTGTGTTGTTGCACCATACCCTTTGAATTATAGTTTAAGGTAGGTCTTAAGTATCCCCCTAAAGGAGTTCTGAAAAGTTCTTATGGTATTTTAGGGCTTTGAACTGATTGCATAGGATAGTTGGAAAGCTGGTAGTTGTTGTTATTTATTGCACCGTTTATTCCATGTTGCTTTACAGGTCATGTGAAAAGGGGTATACATAATAACAAGTACAATAAATATGACTATAAAGCACAGACAGGTACAGGAGGAGAGAGGACCCTGCCTCCGAGGGCTCACAGCCTACAAGGGATGGGTGAGGATACAGTAGGTGGAGAGAGGACCTGCCCACGAGGGCTCACAGTTTACATGTGATGGGTGAGGATACAGTTGTGAGGACAGAGGACCTGCCCGCAAGGGCTTACAGTCTACAGTGGGAGGATACAGTAGGTGAGCAGAGAGGACCCTGCCTGTGAGGGCTCACAGTCTACAAGGGATGGGTGAGGATACAGTAGTTGAGGGTAGGGCTGGTTGTGCAGCAATATATTGGACTGAGGATCACTGCAGGCTATAGGTTTGTAGGAAAAGGTGGGCTTCCAGGTTCCTTTTGAAGATTTCCACAGTTGGTGAGAGTCTGATAAGTTGGGGTGGAGAGTTGCAGAGTATGGGGGAAGCACAGGAGAAATCTTGTATGTGATTGTGGGAAGAAGAGATAAGAGGGGAGGGAAGAAGAAGATCTTGTGAAAATCACAGGTTGCAGGTAAGTACCGGGAGACTAGGTCATAGATGTACGGAGGAGACATGTTGTGGGAGGAGACAGATTGTGGATGGCTTTGTATGTCATGTTATGGTTATGAACTAGAGTCTCTAGGCAGTGGGAAGCCAGTGAAGGAATTGTCAGTGAAGAGAGGCCGGGGAGTAGCAGGGGACAGGTGGATTAGTCTGGAAACAGAGTTTAGGATAGATTGTAGAGGTCCAAGAGTATTAGAATGGAGGCCAGAGATCAGGTGATTGCAGTAGTCGAGGCGGGAGATGATGAGGGCATGCACAAGTGTTTTTGCAGAAGCTTGGTGTTTGTCTATGGTTACAATCATTCCATAACATATTTTTTCCTGAATATTTGCTTTTTGAACCTCTTTAGATAATGGTGTCTAACATTGGTTAATGATGCTGTCTTCACAGGGCCTGTGCCTTACCCTACTGCTTCTTGCCATCTTCAAGAAGGCGTTGCCTGCACTTCCCATCTCCATTACATTTGGACTTGTATTCTACTTTGCTACAGACAACTTGGTGCGGCCTTTCATGGATCAGCTCGCAGTTCATCAGTTTTATGTTTAACTATTTTTTTGGACATTTGTTTTTTTTTTATTTTGGACTTTTGATTCCGTCAACGTGAAATTTCATGGATGCAAACAAGAGAAGCATTTTGCTTTTCTGATTGTTCTTGTTCTTTTTTTTCCTCCAAGTTGAAGGGTTTGAGTAATTTCTCCCTTTAGTACTGAGAAGGCAGCAAACCTGTGTATTGTTTTGTTTTTTTTGGACAGTTTTCACCTAGTTTTGAAACCTAAAACTACAATGGTTAAAGGTTCCTTTACTGGTAAAAAAATATATACGGTATATATTTTCCTGTGTAAAATGCATTTTATCCAGAAAAGTCAGAGAAATTCCTTCAACAACATGAGAGAGGAGACCAAAGGATGGTGAAATGGTGCTATAGCCATTAGTAGGATTTTTTTTAGGGTATTTTCGTCACTAAATACAGAAAGCCAAATAGAGAGGGGGACAGTCGTGGCTGAAAAATACTAAACTGGGAGCGCAAGAAGCAATACTCTCTAGAACAAATGTGATCTTCCTGTAATAAAACACTATCGGAGATTGCCCATACTTTAACATTATCTTCTGCCTCAACCATTTTTGTTTCCTGAAATATCAATGCAAAAGTATTTACTGGGAGAAAGTTCTTTCTTACATGGTCTGTGCTGGTATTAAGGCACTCGTAGAAAAAAGAACCACGACAGATGTTATTAGATGTCACACTACAGCACCGGAGGGGGAAACCTAAAATTAACTTTATTTTGCTGTAATTCAGCATTTTTGCAGCCTTTTATTTTCTTTTTACATTACTGTTTTGGATTTCAGTAGCGACTCCAATGAACGAAGATTTTGATGCACCGAAGAGCTCGACCTGCTGGACGTCACCATCTGTAAAAATAGGGAATGGAAATGATGAACCAAATCTTCGATCCTCCCTTCTATAGGGAGCCATACGTTCTGCAGTTTCAGGACAGTGATAATGTACATACTGCACTCTCCAGACTTTAATAAACTACTGTTTTCTTGCGTTTCTTTTGCTTCGCTTGCTTTAAGGAATGTCACACTGGAGAATGAATGGCTGCCATTAAAAACTTTTTTTTTTTTGTTTTGTTTTTTTTTATTCTTTAAAAAGGGAAAAAGTTAATAAACTTTTTTTTCATCTGTTGCCATGAGGTTGTGCCTGTCCGAAGTCACAGTATTCAATACGGAAAAATGTCCGCAGTATACATATGCTGAGCTGCTGGCTACTGCCATGTTTTGTGGTGTGTAAGACGCACCAGATTATAAGACGCACCCCCAAATTTAGAGGAAGAAATTAGGAGAAAAAAATACAAATTTAAAATAGGTGGTCCGTACTGTAATCTGATGTGTGTCATAGAATGTGTAGCTTACCCAAGGGAGAGGGTGTGATGGTGGTGAAGAGGGGTCACAAGAGGGCAGAGTCACTGTGGTAGGGGTCATCCGTTGTGGCACGGTGGGGTGATGCTATGGGGGGCCTGAGGCTGGGATGGGAGTAGGGGGTGTCCCGGCAGGTTAAGTGCATCCCCTGGCAGTTCACAGTGCAGTGGCTCCCTGCATCGGAAAATGAAATTCTCGGGTGTTGGAAATCTTCTGCACCTTCACAGTCTTTGCAGTTGTCTTCCTTTTGGCCACCGTGATCTGTTGGGAGATGCACTCAGTGATAACCTGCTGGGACACCCCATCCTCCCAGCGTTGGGTCCCCAGCAGCATTACCCCAATATGCTATCACCGACCACCCCTCCACTGCGACCCTACCTCCTGTGACCCTGCTCTACCACCACCATGCCCGCCCCCCAGTAAAGTGCAGTTCAGATTAGAAGCCAAACCCCTATATATATATATATATATATATATATATATATATATATATATATATATATATATATATATATATATATATATAATGTGTTTTTCAGAAATCCTTAATCGTACGATTGTGGATTTCTCCAAAATGCATCAGGTGCCATTTTTATTTTAACCACATTATGTGTTAAGTTAAAATAAAGTAATGAGTTTTAATTCCGGTGCTGGACCTCACTTCCTCTTCAATGTTTGCACTTCTTGGACACCAGTCATGTGGATCCGTGCACCTGCTTGAAAGCCCGGCTATCAGAAAATGGACTTTATCAAGCCTCTAATGGTGAGCTGATATACCCCCTTCTGTGATGGTTTGATACAAAGTGTACCAAAGTTACGGCCAAAACGTTTGCTGCAGCTTACTTGTTTAAACTGCACAAAACGAGTAAAAAAAATTCAACAAATTCCAGAGTACTCAGGTCTCTTCATCAGGCATGGTAATAGCAACTTTCAGGACTATAAAGGTGTTCATCAGGCATGGCAATAAATTGCAAGTTTTAAATAGCAAGCTTTCGAGACTACTCAAGTCTTCAGGTTGTGTTATAACAAGCCTGATGAAGTCACATATTATGCACAACAGGACAAAGAATAGTGCAGTAAATAAGACTAGTGACGTGAAACAGAAGGATCAGTACAGGGAGAAACTGCCGTGGCAGTAAATATTGGAGCACGTCTTAGATCAGGAGTGTGAAAGTTTTATTGTCCCCTGGCTTCTGGTCCAGAATTGTGATGCCCCCAAATGCTCTGAGGAGCACATTCCTTAATGTAAAAGGAGATAAATCCATGTGACACATTAATTCCTGCTTTGATCGTGTCAAATGTAGTCATACGTTTTGTATTCCCAGACTCTGTCTCTCTGAGATTTGAGTTACCTTTCAATTCCAGCAACATCATGTCCATGATGCCATGATCAGGGTTACAAACATGTTTAGCCACAGGTAGATCTATCCTTTAAGTTTGTGGCGATGAGAATTCATCCTTGTTTTAAGATTTTGTCCTGTCTCCCCTACATACAATCTCGCAGTTAGATATTTGGTACATATAATTAAGTACACCCCATTAGTTGTGGTACAGCTGAAGGTAGCTGGCATCTTGTAGTCCTGATATGAGCTGGGAATCTTTATCTTGTCCGATGTAATTATAAATATCATAACCATAGACCAGATCTCAATCAGAGAAAAATAAAACTTTCACACTCCATCTATGAACTGCTGCAATATTTACTGCCACAGCTGTCTCTCTCCTTCCCATACTGATCATTGTGTTTCACATTACTGTAAAAATAGGCAGCTTTTACTTTAAAGGGACTCTCTTTGCAAGTTTTAGCTGTGTAATCTGAGAGCACAATGATGTAAGGGGGAAGAGTCTGTTCCCTGTGATGTATCACTTACTAGGCTGTATTTTGCTGTTTCAATCCTATTAGTGTTTTATCAGCAGGAGATTATTATTAAAGGACTAGTTGTCTTGTGCCTCCTGATCCAACCCCCCCCACTGATTGGCTGCTTCTTATAAATATAGTCCTGGAAAGTAGATATAGGAATAGGGACTTGTGGCCACGCTCCTGCTCAAACAAAATCCAAGAGTCAAGGATTATTTGAAATCATGTGGCGGTGTATATTTCTACGCGTTTCGGGGTAAACCCCTTCCTCAGGAAACAACACCAATGGGATGTACCTCCCATTGGTGTTGTATTCCTGAGGAAGGGGTTTACCCCGAAACGTATAGAAATAAACACCGCCACATGATTTCAAATAATCCTTGACTCTTGGATTTTGTTTGAGCGGGAGCGCGGCCACGAGTCCCTATTCTTATATCTACTTTCCTGGACTACTACTGGAGGGAAGACTGCTGCAGAACACGAAGAAAGCTTGACATCTTAAGTTGTCACAGACGCAAAGGGTGGTTGTGACGTCTCACAACCCAAACAGGTGAGCAAATCCGCCATTTATTTACAGACTTTTTGCCGACAGATATACACTATTGTGCATCCATCCTTCTTTTCAGCTGTTTATTCCTGTAAATATACACAGAAAGCTGCCAATCAGTGGTGTGGGCAGGGTTATACACAGCTCAACATTCTGAGTTCTGCTAAAGCCAGCAGAAGAGAAAACTGATTCTATCACAACTGCTGCACTTAGTAAACTAAGTAATACATCGTTGGAATCATGGTATCTGCCCCTACATCATGCTGCACTCAGGTTACATGGTGAAACAACTGCTGACAAATTCCCTTTTAAAGTAATTTGAATAATAACTGTAGTCCAAAACGCGACACTAGGTTTATCAATTTACTATATGCAATTCTGATGAGTCTGTACGTACGTACACAAGTGGTGAACAATCGTGTATAGTTAGACTGTTGTGTACAGGCCCAGTTACACACAGATAATTGTGCAGAGATTCTTTGCAGATCTCTGGTTGCAGTGAAATCATGGACACATTGTTCCATTTTGTGGCCGTGTACAAATGTAACAATGTGTCCATGATTTCACTGCAACCAGAGGTCTGCCAACAATGTCTTCACAATTATCTGTGTGTGTAACTGGACCTTAAGAGACATAGAAGTGTGAACACTACATGTGTCCAGTAGTTTGGTTTAGTTGAAATGCTATTTTCTCATTTCAGGCGAGCATTCAGATTTTAACAAGTGTGAAAGTTTCTTGTAAAGTGGAGAAAACTTCACATCTTTGTCCAGCTTTACGAGTTGTGTAATGTCCATAGGAAGGAGTGCGGAAGGGGCAGAGTTGTGGTAAGTAAATGGAAGAGATTTAGCAGTATGGAGAGAAAAGCAGTACACCCATTAGGTGTGGAGCAGGGCTGTGAAGTCAGTCGGTGTCCATTTTGGAGGAGTCAAACTCACTTATAATGGATCAACTTTGGCTCCTGAAATTATGTATTAAATTGGGTACAGTAATTCAATATAGTGTGCTGAATATTATGAATTATGTCCTAAATAGCTTGATGATTGATGATTATTGATGATTATTGATGATGATTGACGATTGATGATGGATGATGATTGATGATGATTGACGATGATTGACGATGATTGACGATGATTGACGATAATTGATGATGATTGATGATTGATTGATGATGATTGACGATTGATGGATGATGATTGATGATGATTGACAATAGTTGATGATAATTGATGATGATTGATGATGGATGATGATGATTGATGATGGATGGATGAATGATGATTGATGATTAAGAATGTTGACATTGCACTTCAATAAATGAAACATGAGCATTGTATGAGGGAGTCAGAGTCGTGGACTCAAAAAAAATTAAGGTGTCGAAGGTTTGGCTTACAGACTCTACAACCCGGGTGTGGAGGAAAGACAATTTTCCGAACTGATCTCTCAAATTTAATTCCGCAATTGTAAATATGTTATATTATCTCAGAATTTTAGGAACGTGAAATTTGATAGAATGAACTTAAACTGTAATATTTGGTTATATTCTGATTTACGAGGAATAATTGACACAGATTATTAACGTTGCATCTTGTGTCCATATTGAGCTACATGTGTAGCAGTCAGCATAAGGCTGAGATCCTAATGGATTATTCCACTGTGAGTGGGGGACAGAGATTATCTAGGAAAATCGGCTTAGTGATGATGTAAAGCCCACAGAACGCAGCCTGTATAAATAATGGTTTGAACAGACACAACTTGATAGCCAGCCATACATCACCTTGCACGCTTGCCGATTCCTTGAAGTAGCTGTTGGCGCAGACACAGCACCATGTCTAAGGAGAAGTTGGATTCGCTGGTGAAGACCATGGAAGCCATGCTGTCCGAAGTCGAACAGTTAAAGGTCCACTGTACCAAGCAAACGGAGGAGGTCAACCAGCTGGTGCAAGACATTCGGCGAGAGAACAAGGACCTGGCTGAAAAGTACACTCAAATTACTCAAGACATGCAGGAAGCCAGGGAAGCTATTGGCCAACTTCAAGACACCAAGTTTGCTTTCGAAGCCAAGGAGAGGCAAGCTCAGAAACTAAGCAGACAGCTGTAAAGGAACTAAATGGCCTAAAAAGTGGAAATTACCCCAGTGTTGATGACAAAGCGGACATCCTTTATGGCAAAGAGAAGGAAGGATCTTTGGAAATATTTGAAAATGTGATGCAGGCCCAATTTTTTCCAGTAGCAAACTCTTCCATTCTGTGAAATACTTCAGTCTGGACACAAGTTTTTTTCAATTCTTTCTGTCGAGAAGGTAAATGATATACAAGCTTAAAGATCTATCCCAATTCTTTCATCAGAAAGCATCTTAATACCTTTATGATGGTTTCCAAGACTGGACAGATCCAAGGCTTCAATGTCTCGGGGGCGTCAAACGTCTTAAGATACAAGCTTGACTACTCGGATGATATAATGTACTCTACAGTATGTTAAACTTTGGTAACCATCTTCTTTCAAGCCATTGGTGCTCTCTAAATTCAACATCAACTACTTTATCCATTTTTTATGCCTAGTTTTAGACTAAATTGTAAAAATAGATAAAATGGCTTTATACTTGCTATTTGCGGCAGTCCTTTTTCCATGACTGCCCCCATTTCTTTATAGTATTTTCTTTTATGTCTTCGAGTCTTATCTTGAACATACATTTTATCCATTACCTTGGCTTATTTATTGTATTTTACAAACCGTTTTAGCATTCCAATGTACATTCATGCATCTTTACATGTGAATGATGACTCTCATTGTTGGTGATGGGAGAACAAGTAATTAAAATTTTGTATGCACCTGCGTTTTGCATCTGACATTATTTTATTATGCGGTTGTTAGTTTTGCAAAAGTGTTTTGGGGGGGGTGGAGATGGGTTCTAAATCGGTAAGAAAAAATCAACATACAACGGAAGGAAAAAAGCCACAAAAATTGAAATATATGCATACATTAACATAGTAAAATAAGATGGTGAAAACTTATTGTTTTGGGGTTTTATAATCTTTTAAGGAAATATTAATTGCACTGCATTGAATTTGAGTATGAAAAGTGTTAATCCTTTGCATTCCGAAGGTTTCTCCATAGATGATCATTTCTTCACTGAGCGACATTGTTTTGTTCCTGATGTCATTCAAATGAAAAATTGTCAAACCTTAGAGCTCTTATTGAAGAAGTATCTCTGAAATCTAATAAATTGCAGTGTGAATTAAGCAATATCTTTATTGCCATGTTTCAGGGCGCATCTGGGAGCCCTGAAACGCATTGACTAATAGAACAATATTATACTCACCCTTATGATGTCTCGTAATACGGAACCCTTAATCTTCCCTACTGTCATTTTCTTATATAATGACCCTTGGGTTTACATTGGCTGTAAGCCATAATCATCAACATTATCCAAAATAAATAATTTAAATAGATCACTCTGTGTGTAATGACTCTGTATAACATGTGTTTCACTTTATATATGAATTACTGAAATAAATTAACTTTTTGATGATATTCTGATTCATTGAGATGCACCAGTATGTATGTATGTGTAACATACATATTATATAAGAGATTATATATATATATAATATATAATATAATATAGATAGCTAGATAGATATATAGGTTTACTTTGGGAATTTGTTGAGGACTTTACCCTGTGAACATATTTTTCCCAACTTTCTAGGGAACATGAGGGTCAAACCTTATTTGTTTTGGTACTAATTGTAAATACACATTGCATAGACTGTATTCACACTGCTAGGTATATTTTTTTTTTTTCAGTTCTATTTATGTTGAGTAGAAATGAGTAAACTTTGCAAGGTTTGGGTTGAATCGCCGAACTTCCCGGTGTTGAGCAAACCTGTTTGGGGTCGGGTGCTTTACGTTTGCGAACCGATGGAGCGAGTATCGCTGTGCTCGACCCAGTGCGAGGTGCGTGCAGAGTTTGATCAGCTCACACTGGGGGTAAAACACAGTTTGCGGGTGTAATGTGTGTCCAAAATCATTTTGGGGAAAAAAAAAAATACCTACCCTCCCACCTCCGGAAGTGTATGGCATTTCAGCTCCCGCCCACACAAATCAGTAACTTCCATTGAGGTTTGTGGTCACGAACAGTGCGGCAAAAAGTTTCTCTGCACCGCCAGAACCCGAATTTAAATAGGTTCGCTCATCACTAGTGTTGAGTTTGGGCCACTACACGTTTTGATTTAATTTTAATTTTAATAGTATGTGAAGGACGTGTGTTTTATAATATATAATCGCCACAATTCTACCTAGCACCTAACTTACCGTAAGTTTTATGCATTTTAGCCTAATCCATTTTTGAAATCTCAGCCTCGCTCCCTAAAGCCCTTGATAATTCTGCTCTACATCAGTATTGATGTCAATATTTGACATTTTTATTGGCCAATTATACATTTTAATATGTAACCTTTGGCAGCAAACAGTAATATCTTTTTTTATCATTGCTATTTCCGTTCAAGCAGTATGTTCCAAAGTTTGGTTTGTGCAATTTATCCATTTTAGGCAGAAAAAGAAAAGTCTTGAAGCAGTTAACATAGTGAATGGAACATGTCTCATATTATTTTGGAGTGGCTGAAAAAACTTGATTTTTCTGTGACTTTGCGCCTTCCCTTGCAGTAAGAAGTATTGGTTCAATAAACACACACATATTTAGCATTTACTGCTTTTTATAAGCAAGAGCAATATACCGTGAGCAAGATCAACGATGTATGATTCCTTTACCATCTACCTTAATGATGGCATTAAAACAACGCTTATCACTCGTGCAACCACCAGTGAGAGCGAATATTCTGGAGCAGATCCGGTGTCGCCACTCGGCACATGTACAACTGTGAAGCCAGAGGATAAAGAGCAGGATTGTGCACGTGTCACTGGATAGGCTTGGGGATGACAATTTAAAGCTGCACTGTTGTCAATCATTATTTATGAAGAAAAGCCATGCACTACTGGTAGTTTTAAGGGGTGCGTAGGTCGGTTTCCAAACCTTAAGGTCCTGTCACACACAACGACACTGCAGCGATCCCGACAGCGATAACGACCTGCCGGGATCACTGGAGCGTCGTTACCTGGTCCCTGGGGAGCTGTCAAACAGGCAGATCTCCCCAGCGATCAGGGACTTGGGAGCCACCTCCCACATTGCTGGAAGCGATGTTACCAGCGTCCTCCCTGCTTAGCGCTGCCTGTAAACAGGGAGGAAGCTGGTAACTATGATAAACACCGGGTATACAGGCAGCGCGTGCTGCAAGGTACCAGGACCCGTCGAAGCTGTCCAGTACCAGGACAGCACCGAAACGCGCAGGTGTGATGAAATAAAGGACATTCTTATGGTAATAACCGTCTTGTGAAATCCTTTGGAAAAGAGCAGCAGCGCGGACCGTGGACACCATTTCCAGTTTTGTCTCCTGAGGACTGAGGCAGAGGCTGCAGCAGTTAATGTAGTTAGGGAAGAATAGGGCATTTTTAGAGCATGTATATTAGAAACTAGGGATTTAGAATAAAAATTACTTTGCTTTTGGACTATCTCTTTAACTATAACATATGCTAGGGTGCAACCAACAACTCTGCAACCCAAATACTTCTTACTTAATGAGAACCTCCTACACCCTGCTCCCCTCCCATCTCCCCGAGTCAGAGCATAGGAAGTCACCAAACAAAATGAAAGAACGTAATAGAGGCGAGAGAGAGGGGAATACAATTAAAAGAATATTGGATCCAAGGTAGGCCGGTTTTCTCAAACAACTTAACATCTGTCCTAGGATATTAGAATCTATACATTAATGATGATCCATGAGACAGTATGCAAATCACAGGACCCCCATATATGTAATAGGGATATCCTCTCTTGCACGTCCCTTTAAACAAAGGGGGGAAACGACCCTTTTGATGTTGCAAACTTCATTTACATGTCAGGTAGGAAATATTCAATTTCCGTATACAAAGGTATGGTGATGGGTTTAGCAAAGTAAAAGCAGGTTATGCTCCAGAGAAGATAAATTCAATTTAAGTGTGAAATGTGCTTAAATTGACTTTGAGGGTATTGATTAACTATTTTGAGCCTCTCAAATGCAAGTGTTATCCAGCTTTTTCATAGAATTAGACAACGCTGTAATTTAAGGGTGTCAAGTGTTATTCGAAAAGGTATCAATTCACATCCAACACCACTGATAATGGTACTCATAGGCTGCAGTTTTAATCACCGCTCGTTGAGCTCTGATGCTGATCTTGCGTAAAGGATTGAAATCGGCTTTTAAGAGATCTCTCGTCACGTTTAATAAGGATTATTTGCCTTTCATCCAAGCTTCCTTGCAGCACCAGATGTCCACATGTCCCATATATTAGATTTATGGCTATGAGACTTAAGTTATTGAGAGAGAAAAAAAAACTCCTCTAAAGAAAAGATCCCTCGAGGACAACTACTTAACATTATATATTTTTTTATAGTTAGAAAATAAAAACAAAAATTACCCAGTAGATTTATTGATGTCCTTTTTTAGTCTCTGTTTAGTGGAATAAATGATGCAGGTGTAGTGAACTGAACTAGAAGGTTAAGTCCACACAGAGCGTTTGTGCTCCGTTTTTTTTATTGATCCATTTTTGGTGCAGTTTCTGCACCAAAAATGGATCCTCATTTTGTAAAAAAAAATTACAAACACTTTTTGGGGTACACGGACAGACAGACAGTTTCTAACCCCACCTGTGATCCCCAGTGATGTCTGCCTTCCAGGCATCAGCAGGACTTGTCTGTTAGTAGTCTGTACGGTACTTTAGGACCTGTGCACCATGTGACAGAGTCACATGCTGAGAGATCTTTACTATTTGTTGGATGTAGCAAACCCAAAAGTCAATATCGAACATTTAAAGAGGCATGCAACATGACTTGGGATATGAAGCCAAACTAGAAACTTTATTTGCCAACACATGTTTCAGGGTGTTGGCACTCCTCAGTGCAAAGCAGGAGATCTGATTTGACTAGCTGGGAGACTTCTCACTGGGAGCCTAATGGGGACGTTACATCAATGTCGCCAGCGATCTCATCGTTGGCGACATTGAAGGCTGATCGCTGGCGAGCTGTCACACAGGCAGACTCACCAGCGAGATCGCTGTTAACCATGTAAACAAGCGGGTAACTAAGCGCCGTGCGGCACTTAGTCACCCACTGTTTACTATGGATACCAGCTCCCAGCGCTTGCTGAGAGGCACTGGGAGCTGGCAGTCATGCTGCGTGTCCACCGGGCGACCATCGCCAGGTTTTAGAGCAGGTTCTAAAACCTGGCGATCATCAACCAGCAATTTATCGCTGGTTGATGCGCCCTGTCACACACCTCAATATCGCTGCAACATCATGTGCAGCAGCGATATTGCAAGCGATATTGATGTGTGTGACATATCCATTAGGGGTAAAGTTTCTCATTGTGAAGAGTGCCAAATCGGTGTAAGGAAATATTTAGGCTATGCCATATTCTTCTGTCGGTTAAAGTATGGAAATAGCCTCTGCAGAGAGAAAGAGAACTTGAACTCTAGTGTCACCTATTACCTGTTGCAATCCTAGATCTCTTGCTGTCATGCCCTCGGCTGTGGGGCTGGTCTTTGCTAAGCAGGGAGATCGGCTCAGCTGGTTCTGCTCACCCTGTCCGTAGATCTAGCTGGCAATCTGGGATCCTGTCACCCCCAAAACACCTCCTAAGGTATTAAAAGCTGTCCCTAGAGCATATTAACACTTACCCTACCACTCCTTTTACCTCCTAAATGCACATAGTCAAAGTGAATAAAAACGTTATTATAGTACCTCATTACTGATGATAATGAGTGACTATGCTATTCATAGTCACTCATCCAGGCTGCCCCTCTTCTTCATATCACGCCTGAATAGGCGTGATCTACATCACAGATTCAAATTGCCGCCTCCCTGCGCGCCTCCCCGCTCTCCCATTGCGTCTGGGCTTCAGTGTGGGGCTGTATGACGCGATCCGCGTCATTCCCGGCGCCGGGTGACGTATTTACAGCCGCGCCGCGCTGTCAGCTTCAAAATGCGCACTGGGCATGCGCAGTGCGCATTTTGAAGCTGACAGCGCGGCGCGTGTGTAAATACGTCACCCGGCGCTGGGAATGACGCGCATCGCGTCATACAGCCCCACACTGAAGCCCAGACGCAATGGGAGAGCGGGGAGGAGCGCAGGGAGGCGGCAATTTGAATCTGTGATGTAGATCACGCCTATTCAGGCGTGATATGAAGAAGAGGGGCAGCCTGGATGAGTGACTATGAATAGCATAGTCACTCATTATCATCAGTAATGAGGTACTATAATAACGTTTTTATTCACTTTGACTGTGCATTTAGGAGGTAAAAGGAGTGTAGGGTAAGTGTTAATATGCTCTAGGGACAGCTTTTAATAGGTTTAGAGGTGTTTTGGGGGTGACAGGATCCCTTTAATTCTCTGGTAGGAACCTGCACCTTCTAGGCAAATTTCCTGGGAATGCTCTTGGGAAGCAATATCCTGCACACACTTATAGAAGTACTACACCTGTTCCCCATTAGGTCTCTGCTTGAGTGCTGAGCTGCTCTGAGCATAAAAGGCATCCTCCCCCTATGGGAGGTGCTTGGGCAACGTATTCATTCTACGCGATCTTTGCTGCTGTCCTGGCCTCACTGCTGAGCTCTGCACTAGGAAAACAGTTGCTCCTTTCTCTGCATGATATACTAACACCTCTGTCTCCACAGAATCCTCAGTCTGACCAAGCCTCTCCTGATGTGCACAGAACCATATGGATTATTGTATCGGCTGGATCAGTCACTCTGGGATTCATCTCGCCATCAGAGCCAGTATTCCACAGTCTCTCTATACTGTCCGGTTTGTATGGGTCGCCCCTCTGGTCCAGGATTCGCAACATTTAGGCCTCCTGGTGTTGTAATGGGTTTATCCCTGTAAAGGGGTTACCTCTGCCAGTACTCCACTATGAGTGTACAGTGTCACGATCCAGAGGGTCCTCCCCTCAGGCACCCTTTCCCTTTTGTTAAACGTTCCTCATTGAATATCCTTGGTTTTACTAAAGTCACTCTCCTGCCTCTTGAGTATTGGTTATACTGCTACCGCTGCTCCACCAGTGGTCTTGTGAGTCCACTCTACATCTTCATGCCCTGTGGGCATAACACTTGCTTTGCACTGATGAGGGGCAAATAATGCGAAACACGAGTCTTCAGTTGGTGTTTTTGGTTTGACACTTAACTTCTTGACTCTGTAACTTTGGCTGAGGACACTAGCACTTCCTTTGAGCAGAGTTGTGATCTGGTCATCACATCACACCTTTTCCAGACATTAAAGTCTCGATCTGTTGTCAGTTCAAGACTTTGCCTTTGGGAGGAAAGTTCTTTAAGGAATTGTCATTTTCATAAGAATGTTGTTTGTTTTTGAACTGTTGGTTCACAATAGTTTTACTTTTCCCGACTTTCTCCCTATAATAACAGTAGGTGAAGTCAATCACAAGTTTTTAACTCCTCTACCTTCCAAAAATCCAAGCCACATTCTTATCTATTGATTTGTATTTTTTTTATACCTTTGATTTGAGCAAATAATGTATTGAATGTCTTATTTTATGTAAATAATGATGGAATATTTATTGAGGAAGGGTTGTGTAGCTTAGGGGCAGGTGGACAATGGGTATTTATATACGAAAAAGACAAAAAGTAGAATCAGCACAAAAATGCAAAAAAATCGGGTGCAATACTTCCTGTAGCAGGGCTCAACTGCAGCAAGACGAAGAAAACAAACAGGCAGCACTCCAAATCA
The DNA here is from genome assembly GCA_033576535.1 of Allobates femoralis. Lineage (NCBI taxonomy): Eukaryota > Metazoa > Chordata > Amphibia > Anura > Aromobatidae > Allobates > Allobates femoralis. Next base: position 20,114,262 of record JARQOC010000012.1, read on the forward strand.
CATTCGGGAAAAAAACAGCTTTACTCAAGCCATGTGATACAACGTTTCAACCTTGCGGTTTTCATCAGGCATGATGCCTGATGAAAACCGCAAGGTTGAAACGTTGTATCACATGGCTTGAGTAAAGCTGTTTTTTTCACAACTGTGATTTGGAGTGCTGCCTGTCTTTTTGTTTTCTGGGTATTTATATACATTTTTGTTTTGCAACGTGTCCTTTTTTTTGGACATAGGACGCAACACATATATAAATTATTAAAAATTTCATTTTCTAATATACAATTAGAATAACTTCAAAAAGACAAATTATTTATGATGATTGAGTTTTTTCAGTGTCCCATGGGCCATTCAGGTGTTATCCCTGAGCTACTTTATGGACTGCTGAACCCATTCCAATGTGTAAGTATGATAAGTACTTTTTAATTTTTTTCAATGTGTCTGTGAACTTATCTACCCTTAAAGTTGCAAACGAAAGATGGAAATTTGACTCAAGGTGTTTTTCTTTTTGTATAGTACTTACCGTATATACTCGTGTATAAGCCGACCCGTGTATAAGCCGACCCCCCTACTTTTGCCCCCAAAATCTGGGAAAACCTATTGACTCATGTATAAGCCGAGGGTGGACCCCAGCACAGGTATACAGCCCCCAGCAGTGTGGTATACAGCAGCCTCACCAGTGGTAGTATACAGCAGCAGCCCCAGTGGTATATACAGCAGCAGCCCCAGTGGTATATACAGCAGCAGCCCCAGTGGTAGTATACAGCAGCCCCAGTGGTAGTATACAGCAGCCCCAGTGGTAGTATACAGCAGCAGCCCCAGTGATACATACAGCAGCAGCCCCAGTGGTAGTATACAGCAGCCCCAGAGGTATATACAGCAGCCCCAGTGGTAGTATACAGTAGCCCCAGTGGTAGTATACAGCAGCCCCAGTGGTAGTATACAGCAGCAGCCCCAGTGATATATACAGCAGCAGCCCCAGTGGTAGTATACAGCAGCCCCAGTGGTAGTATACAGCAGCCCCAGAGGTATATACAGCAGCCCCAGTGGTAGTATACAGCAGCCCTTTGGTAGTATACAGCAGCCCCAGTGGTAGTATACAGCAGCTCGAGTGGTAGTATACAGCAGCCCCAGTGGTAGTATACAGCAGCCCCAGTGGTAGTATACAGCAGCCCCAGTGGTAGTATACAGCAGCCCCAGAGGTATATACAGCCCCAGAGGTAGTATACAGCAGCCCCAGAGGTATATACAGCAGCCCCAGAGGTATATATCAGTATACAGGCCCCCCCTTGTGTAGCAATCCTGTAAAGGAAGAGATTAGTATACTTATCCCTGCCGCTGTCCCGCCGCCGCCATCGCGCTCCTCCGTCTTCATCCAGCGTCTTCCGGCTTCTTCCGGCTTCCTCCTCTGGCGCGCAGACAATGACGTCATTGCCTGCGCCCACTGGAGGAAGCAGGAAGAAGACGGAAGACACTGGATGAAGCCGGAGGAGCGCGATAGCGGCGGCGGGACAGCGGCAGGGATAAGTATACTAATCTCTTCCTTTACAGGATTGCTACACAAGGGGGGGGGGCCTGTTTACTGATGGGGGGCACTGTATACTGTATACATTGTATACAGCATACAGTGACTCACGTATAAGCCGAGGGGGGGACTTTTCAGCCCAATTTTTGGGCTGAAAAACTCGGCTTATACGCGAGTATATACGGTATTCATTTTTAGGAGAAATAACAGAGGTTCAACAACAGTGTATTGAAAAAAAAGATATGTCTGGATAGCAGATAGATCCAGTTGTCAAATGACCAGGTCAGCACATATTCTGACATTGTCTGCATGCTTAGACAGGGCCAGGATGTGTAAATGCAAAATCCATTAACAACCGGAATAAAAAAAAAAACTATTGTCAATAGAAACATTAATTTTTAGGAGACGTAACAGAGACTCAACACATGAAATATGCTTGATAATTGTTATTTAATGCGAATAACAAAGTATTGGAAGAGAAGATATGTCTGGAGAAGCTGATAGGTCCACTTTTTAAGGGGTTGTCCAAGATTAAAAAAGGAAAAGGGTTATCCCTTTTATAAAACATAAACAAACCACTCATTACTTACAGTGAAGGAAATAACTATTTGATCCCTTTTTGATTGGCTCAAAAAGGCTTCCACAGATTTGGAGCAAAGCACCCCATTCCTGCTGGTCCAAAGGAGCCCTGCCTTCACCCCCGGACCTCAGAAGAGTTTCGTAGTTTTAAGGTTAAAAGATACAAGTCCATTGAGTTCAACCAAAAAATGAATGTGTTGATCCAGAGGAAGGTAAAAAACCCATGATTGCCCCGTATTAGGGGAAAAGTCCTTCCTGACCCCTGATATGTCAATCAGACTAGTTCCCTGGATCAAAGGCCCATAACAAAATCTAGAACTAATAACCTGCAATATTATATTATTTAAGAAAGGCACATAGGCCCTCCATGATAATTTTTATTTTATTTTTAGCAAATTAAGAATTACAAGATCATGTGGCAGAGATCCATAATATCATTACTCACACAGTAAAACATTGCCATTTAATTTCAATTTATTTATTTATTTACTGGCCTTCAGCTCAATCTCAGCCATGGCGAATTGATAGATGAACGCTCTTGTAGGAAGAAAAGAATTATAACATTGGTGCTGGAGTGGTTGAATTAACCCTAATGGAAACTAACCAAAGCTTTTTTCCTAACTGTTGGGATCCGTGTAAGTCTGTCAGCTCCAAAAGGCTTCCATGGGCAGACAGCACTAGCCACACCATTGTGCAGTTCCCAAAGTATCTCTGCCTTCACCATTATACCTCTGTACAGGGATAGAGGCTTACCACAAGGCCAGAGATCTCTGCCCTCACCATATATACCTCTGTACAGGGATAGAGGCTTACCACAGGGCCAGAGATCTCTGCCTTCACCATTATACCTCTGTACAGGGATAGAGGCTTACCACAGGGCCAGAGATCTCTGCCTTCACCATTATACCTCTGTACAGGGATAGAGGCTTACCACAGGGCCAGAGATCTCTGCCTTCACCATTATACCTCTGTACAGGGATAGAGGCTTACCACAGGGCCAGGGATCTCTGCCTTCACCATTATACCTCTGTACAGGGATAGAGGCTTACCACAGGGCCAGAGATCTCTTCCTTCACCATTATACCTCTGTGCAGGGATAGAGGCTTACCACAGGGCCAGGGATCTCTACCTTCACCATTATACCTCTGTACAGGGATAGAGGCTTACCACAGGGCCAGAGATCTCTGCCCTCACCATTATACCTCTGTACAGGGATAGAGGCTTATCACATGGCCAGGGATCTCTGCCTTCACCACTATACCTCTGTACAGGGATAGAGGCTTACCACAGGGCCAGGGATCTCTGCCCTCACCATTATACCTCTGTACAGGGATAGAGGCTTACCACAGGGCCAGAGATCTCTGCCCTCACCATTATACCCCTGTACAGGGATAAGGCTTACAAGGCCAGGGATCTCTGCCTTCACCATTATACCTCTGTAAGGGATAGAGGCTTACCACAGCCAGGGATCTCTGCCTTCACCATTATACCTCTGTACAGGGATAGAGGCTTACCACAGAGCCAGAGATCTGTGCCTTCACCATTATACCCCTGTACAGGGATAGAGGCTTACCACAGAGCCAGAGATCTGTGCCTTCACCATTATACCCCTGTACAGGGATAGAGACTTACCACAGATCCAGAGATCTCTGCCCTCACCATTATACCCCTGTACAGGGATAGAGGCTTACCACAGGGCCAGAGATCTCTGCCTTCACCATTATACCTCTGTGCAGGGATAGAGGCTTACCACAGGGCCAGAGATCTCTGCCCTCACCATTATACCCCTGTACAGGGATAGAGGCTTACCACAGGGCCAGAGATCTCTGCCCTCACCATTATACCTCTGTACAGGGATAGAGGCTTACCACAGGGCCAGAGATCTCTGCCTTCACCATTATACCCCTGTACAGGGATAGAGGCTTACCACAGGGCCAGAGATCTCTGCCCTCACCATTATACCCCTGTACAGGGATAGAGGCTTACCACAGGGCCAGAGATCTCTGCCTTCACCATTATACCCCTGTACAGGGATAGAGGCTTTCCACAGGGCCAGAGATCTCTGCCCTCACCATTATACCCCTGTACAGGGATAGAGGCTTACCACAGGGCCAGGGATGTCTGCCTTCACCATTATACCCCTGTACAGGGATAGAGACTTACCACCGGGACAGGTGCCCTAGATAACAAGGCCAATATAGATGGGATTGGCTGAATCCAGCATAGCATGCAAAACTGTAAATGATAAATATGAGGTATTGGTCGATATTTTGGCCAAAATATGCATCAAGGGTCCTCATAGTTTTGTGAGTCACTGTACCAAAATTAAAAGCAAAAGCCACAGAAAAGGGAACTCAAGTTCCCCAAAAATTCTCAAGTCAATATAGAAAAAATGGGCAAAAGTATTTATTTACCTGCCCAGGTCACAGAAACTAGTGCACATATAAGATGCAAAAAATATATATATCAAATTTATGTGGCAATGGTTGATATTTTGGCCAAAATACACAAAGCTCGCAACCCGCGTCAAGGGTCCTCATAGTCTTGCGAGTCCCTAACCTAAAATTAAAAGCAAAGTCACAGCAGAAAAAGGAGGTAAATTTCCCCCAAAGTTTATAGAAAAAAAAAGACTAGAGATTATCTGTGACTTTGCTTTTAACTTATCCCCATTTAACTAAAGAAATCTTATTTTCTCCTTTGCGATTTGTCTAAGGCTGTCGGCTCCAAAATTTTGTTCAGGGACAAACATGGAGCAAAACTCCATCCCTGCTGATTAAAGAGAAGACCTGGCCGACAACCCTACACCTCAATACAGGGACAGTTGCATAGTTTTAAGGTTGAAAGACACAAACAAGTCCATCAAGTTCAACCTAAAAGCTAAAGTGTTGATCCAGAGGAAGGCAAAACCCCACGGACCCTAATTGGTCCATTTTAGGGGAAAATTCCTTCCCGACTCCACTTACGGCAATCAGACTAGTTCCCTGGATCAACGTCCCAGGTATGAGGTCTTTCTCTACAATCCTCTACAATTCTATAACACCTATAGTGAAATCTTTGCAACATCATTGGGCGGCCCTTGTACAAAAGGGTCAGCCCTCAGTCAGCCCTGGCTCAAAATGCTTCTGGGTCGTCAGGCATTCCTCGCTATAAACCTTTTCGTGGTCATTAGGTATGTCCTTCATCATTGTTTCAGAATGCAGAGGGAGACCTCATACCTAAATCAGCTAGTAACATGCGTATATACATAAACCTTCTAAAAAGGCATGTTTATTAGATAAAACGCAAAAACAAAGTGCATATTGATAATTACATAAAACCTTCTCAAAAAGGAAAAGCATGTTAAATAAAATACATAAACCTTCTCAAAAAGGAAAAGCATGTTAATTATATAACACTTCTCAAAAACAAATTGCATATTGATAATTTCATAAAACCTTCTCAAAAAGGAAAAGCATGATAATTACATCACATAAATCTCAAAAACGAAGTGTATGTCATTCCATAGTAACTTACACTCCCAAGCTAAAAAACGGAGTTAATCATGACCACACTCAGTTTTTAGCTTGTAAAAGTAAGGTAAGTAAGCATAGAATGACCCTTAATTATATAAACCTGCTCAAAAAAGAAATGCATATAAATAACAATACAGTTATTAGGTGCCCATGATACTCATGAGAGCATCATGGGCGTCTCATGACACTCATGAGAGTATCAGAGAAACTCACTGCGATCCTGGTGAAAACGAGATGTTCTTCATCTGTCTTGGCGCAGGGCCCCACACAGTTTAAAGTCCAAAGGACCCCATGGTGCATAATGCAAGGGCACCACTGTGTGAAGTCCAAGTCTCTTCTTTCTTCTTTCTTTGTTCTTCCTGGGTACTGTTACACACAGAAATACTGTGTATTGCTTGCAACTCACTAGTTGCAGTGAAATCATGGAGACACTGTTCCATTCCACGGCAATAAAATGGAGCAATGTTGTCCATGACTTCGCTGCATCATCCAGTGGGTTGCCAGCAATATATCTCTGTGTGTAAGGGCACCTTTGGGTTCTACCCCATCTTCTTGCATGTAGTGTGACAAATGGCTGTGAAGCTGCCAGGATCGGGGTTTTATTCCCGCTGATCACTTGTGTCATCACAAAGTGATGACATAGGCAAGTGGGCTGGGCATTCTAGAAATGTGGGCGGAGCCGCTTTAGTCATCGGCTGAACGGAAGATGCTACATCAAAAACTTTTTTCAGTTCCGTTCGGAGCTGTGGTTGGCTGAGGTCTTCAACATGTGATGTCATCACCATGACAACAGACACAAACATTCCATCTCATCAGCTGTAAACAACAAGAGCTTCAGACTAAGTTTTATAAAATACTATAAATCAGTCAAAACAAATACATAATAGTGCGTAAGACACAATATATGCGGTACTAGGTTTGGAAGCGCACAAACATATATGAAAATAAACAAATTTTATTCATATTCAAAATAGAACAAATAAACACAAAAAAATAGGAGAAATAGGTGAATTAAAAACAAAGATGGTACAATACTGGCGAAAATCCATGACTGCACATATTGTAAAAAGAAAATAAGGGAGGGGGACAAGAGGCGCAATAGTGCCTTATCACTGATGACACTTGTGTAAGGTGGTGGTGCTGTGAAGCTGCTCACCTGGTCCAGTTGTGATCCCCACAACTGGTTTGAAGGCGTTTTGGAATCAGTGTTCCAGCTGCTGCAGGACCTCCACCGACCACTGGATAGTGGTTTAAATCCAAGACAATGATGGGAGTGCTGGTGTGTCACGGTCCGCGCTGCTGTGGCATGAATAAACTCACCAAAGAGACAGCAGTTATTCCATCCTTTATTTCCTCCTCTCTCCTACGCGTTTCAGCGCCACACCCGGCGCCTTCCTCAGGGACCCTGAGGAAGGCGCCGGGTGTGGCGCTGAAACGCGTAGGAGAGAGGAGGAAATAAAAGGATGGAATAACTGCTGTCTCTTTGGTGAGTTTATTCATGCCACAGCAGCGCGGACCGTGACACACCAGCACTCCCATCATTGCCATGACTGCACATATAGCACATGGATGTAATGTGTATAATAAATACACTCAAAAGGTACCAAGATAAGGTAAATGTTGCGCCCAAAAATATGATCAAATACTAAAATTCATACTCCAATGAAATAGATATTTGAATGGTGTGACAGTGTGCCATGACATATAGGTCATATGTATGTATATATATATATATATATATATATATATATATATATATATTTCATATATCAGGGGTGGACTGGCCCATGTGGCAGGGGAGCAAGTGCTCCCCAGGCTGGTGGTATTGCCCACCGATATGGGCCGGCCAGCTTTACTTTGCGGCCGCAACTGCAGAATAGCAGGCGACACGGCTGACATGCAGGTGAGAGAGCTAAATACCTCCTACAGCGAATCCAAACCCCCCCCCCTCCCCCCGCTCCTCACCTCGGGCTGACAGCACCAACCGCCTCCCCCCCTCAACCCGGGCTGGCAGGACAATTCTGCCTCCCAGCATTAAAAGCACCAGCGTGTATATATATATATATATATATATATATATATATATGTGTATATATATATTTTAAGAAAAAATTAACAGCACCACGTTCTTTAGAAGTGAGAAACGTGGATTTATTCCCAGGACCGCAATGTTTCGGCTTGTCAAATCCCTTTTCACATTCGCCTTTGTACCTGTACTGATGTCCCTGTGATCCCATAGAGCAGGAGTCTCAAACTCCAGGCCTCGAGGACCGCACACAGTGCATTTTTTCAGGATTTCCATAGCATTTGACAGTTGATTATCCAACTACCAACTGTCAAACTCTAAGAAAATCCTGAAAACCTGCACTGTGTGCGGTCCTCAAGGCCTGGAGTTTGAGACCCCTGCCATAGAGCATGACCCTAAGGGAAATTATGTGGCTATAATTATGGCCTTATGTGCTATGTTTGGAATAAACAGCTGACATGCTTTTGATCGTGGCTTTTGTTATATTTACATCGTTGCCACAGTAACCAAGATGGCCGATGAGATTCCCGCAGTGCTACTGAGCATGCCTGGGATTTCAGCAACAACAGGAATTAGTCACCTACGTCAGACATGCTCAGATGAGCTGTATTGAACATAATGGAGTACACTGAGACGGTATAGGTGAGCCCCATGCTTGATAACGTGTGTTTGTGCCCGCTTCCCTCTATCACAGGTGCACCTTATGATTATTATTGACCAATCATGTTAAATTTTATAATGGTCAATGGTTGATCTTTATATACCTGTACACTTTATATCTCAGACTGTACTGCTTGAAAAAGGCTTTGACAAGCCAAAACGTTGCGGTCATGGGAGTAAATCCACGTTTTTCTCTTTTAAAGGATGTGCTGCTGCTCATTTTTTCTTAATATCTACACCTAAGGATCTTTGGTAGGAGGGCTTGCACACGAATTATTTTCTTTTTTGTGCTGCTACACATATATTTTTCATTATGTATATTTTTATATATATATATATATATATATATATATATATATATATATATTATATACTGTATATACTCGTGTATAAGCCGACCCCCCTACTTTTGCCCCCAAAATCTGGGAAAACCTATTGACTCATGTATAAGCTGAGGGTGGACCCCAGCACAGGTATACAGCCCCCAGCAGTGTGGTATACAGCAGCCTCCCCAGTGGTAGTATACAGCAGCAGCCCCAGTGGTATATACAGCAGCAGCCCCAGTGGTAGTATACAGCAGCCCCAGAGGTATATACAGCAGCCCCAGTGGTAGTATACAACAGCCCCAGTGGTAGTATACAGCAGCAGCCCCAGTGGTAGTATACAGCAGCAGCCCCAGTGATATATACAGCAGCAGCCCCAGTGGTAGTATACATCAGCCCCAGAGGTATATACAGCAGCCCCAGTGGTAGTATACAGCAGCCCTTTGGTAGTATACAGCAGCCCCAGTGGTAGTATACAGCAGCCCCAGAGGTATATACAGCAGCCCCAGTGGTAGTATATAGCAGCCCAAGTGGTAGTATACAGCAGCCCCAGAGGTATATACAGTAGCCCCAGAGGTATATACAGTAGCCCCAGAGGTATATACAGCAGCCCCAGAGGTATATACAGCAGCCCCCCCCCATATCAGTATACAGGCCCCCCCTTGTGTAGCAATCCTGTAAAGGAAGAGATTAGTATACTTATCCCTGCCGCTGTCCCGCCGCCGACATCGCGCTCCTCCGTCATCATACAGCGTCTTCCGGCTTCTTCCGGCTTCCTCCTCTGGCGCGCAGACAATGACGTCATTGCCTGCGCCCACTGGAGGAAGCCGGAAGAAGATGGAAGACGCTGGATGAAGCCGGAGGAGCGCGATAGCAGCGGCGGGACAGCGGCAGGGATAAGTATACTAATCTCTTCCTTTACAGGATTGCTACACAAGGGGGGGGCCTGTATACTGATGGGGGGCACTGTATACTGTATACATTGAATACAGTATACAGTGACTCGCATATAAGCCGAGGGGGGGACTTTTCAGCCCAATTTTTGGGCTGAAAAACTCGGCTTATACGCGAGTATATACGGTAAGTAAACCCTTAAAAAAAGAAAGTATGGTCATAAGTATATTACTTAGCGATTGTATTATAACACATACCACAGAATTGCTTATAGATAAAACAAATGATGATCAGGCTCCGTCTTGGTACGATGTCCTTCCTGTCGTTCTTCCTAATTTGAAATCAGTTGGTCAACCTATGCAATTGATGTTCAGCAATATGTTATGAATTTCAATAAATACTTGGAAAGAAAGGAGGACTTTACTTAGGCTGCTTTCACACTGCAGTTTTTTCACTGATCAGTGTCCATCAGATTTGTGTGCCAAAACCAGGAGTGTGTCCAAAACTCAGAACAGGTGTCAATCTTTCAATTATAGTTTTTCTCTGCAAGTTTCACTCGTGGTTCCACTCCTGGTTTTGGCACACAAATCTGATGGACACTGATCAGTGAAAAAACTGCAGTGTGAAAGCAGCCTTACCGTGTTTTTCGCTTTATAAGACGCACCTGATTATAAGACACCCCCAAATTGGGTGAATGAAAAGAGAAAAAGAAAAATTTTAATGTTAAATGGGGTCCAACTTAACCCCCCATGCTGGAATATATGTCCCCCGTGCTGGTGCGCACTGTCCCCCCGTGCTGGCGCGCACTGTCCCTCCCCTGTGCTGGCGCGCATTGTCCCTCCCCTGTGCTGGCGCGCATTGTCCCTCCCCTGTACTGGCGCGCACTGTCCCTCCCCTGTGCTGGCGCGCACTGTCCCTCCCCTGTGCTGGCGCGCACTGTTCCCCCCCGTGCTGGCGCGCACTGTCCACTGTCCTTCGTCCCCCAACCACCCCCCCTGTGCTTTTCGCGCACTGTCCCCCCCTCCCCCCCCCCCCTGTGCTCGTGCGCACTGTCCCCCCCCTGTGCTGGCGCGCACTGTCCCCCCCCGTGCTGGCGCGCACTGTCCCCCCCCGTGCTGGCGCGCACTGTCCATCCCCCGTGCTGGCGCGCACTGTCCCCCCCCCCCCCCCCCCCTGCTGGCGCGCACTGTCCCCCCCCCCCCCCCCCCCCCCGTGCTGGCGTGCACTGTTCCCCCCCCCCCGTGCTGGCACGCACTGTCCCCCCCCTGTGCTGGCGCGCACTGTATCCCCCCCCCCCCCCGTGCTGGCGCGCACTGTCCCCCCCCGTGCTGGCACACACTTTAAAAATAACAAACAATATCATACTCCCCTCTCTCCATTGATCCCTGTACTGCAGCCATCTATCCTTCCGTCTGCTTATAGCAGTATCCAGTCCTGTGAGCAGCGCACGGTGATGACGTCACTATGCAGCGATGCTCACAGGACCAGATGCCGGCGCAGCACAGACAGCAGGGATGGCGCCAGCTGCAGGGAGCAATGGAGAGAGGTGAATATGACGTCGCCGAAATAGTCGGTGCTTTCCACGCAATGAAGGCGTGGAAAGCACCTTCACAGTGACTATTCACACAGGATCGCAGCCAGCAGCTGTGGACCCACTCACTATGCTCCTGTCATATGCGCTGCTCCCCCGCTGGTGATTGACAGTGGAATGCAGTGCACTTTGTAACAGAAGAAAAAGTAAAAACGATAAAACTAGGTTTTCTTTGGTTGTCGCAACATTGCAATAAAATGCAATAACAAGCAATCAAAATATCACATCCACCCAAAAATGATATAATTAAAAACGTCAACTCAAGACACAAAAAATAAGCCGTCACGCAGCTCCAAATCCCGAAAAATGAGAACACTACGGGGTGCAGAAAATGGCAACAAAAATATTACTTAAATTTTTTTTTTTTTTTTTCAAACTTCTGAATTATTTTTTTACCACTTAGATATCAATAAAAGTATTCATGTTTGGTATCTACGAACTCTTACTGACCTGAGGCATCATATCATCAGGTCAGTTTTACCATATAGTGAACTTGGTAAATAAAACACCCAAAAATTGCACTTTTGTACTGCAATTTTACTGCACTTGGAATTTTTTTTCTTTTTTCCAGTACTATATAGTTACATGAATGATGTCATTCAAAAGTACAGCTTGTCCTGCAAAAAACTAGTCCCATCTATATATAAAAGTGAGTGTATAGATGTGTGTATATCAGGCCCTGCCCACTCAGTAAACCCACACCCACTCTTCACAGCCTCACTCAGCATAGCCCCACCCACTACATACAGATCTGTCCCTCTAGTTAGCCCCACCCCTTTAATGTGACGTCACAATAGAATGTTGGCTTATAAAATTCCATGTCACTGCCTGATCATTAAATCATAGGGATAATAGTGACCTACAGACACTAATGCCCAATAAGAAAATGAATGTGACTGGATGATGGTCATCACACACTGAGAGAAATTAGAAACAGATGAGTCCTGCACACAGCGAACAAGTCTGTAGGAACATGTTCACACCGCCAGCATATTTGGAGACAAAAAGCTAAATGCGACCAAAAACAACAGTACACTGCAGTAAAAGTATTAAATGCAAGTGCAGTATAAAAAATAGTATAACAAATACAGGGTACTTAGTCCATCCGTTTTTTTGCGCAAAAAAAGTTATATCAAGCCACGTCACTAACTTCAAAGTGTACCCATCTCTGACGCAGTCCTAACTGTTGTATTAAAAACCTGACTAGTGTGTATACTTACCAGTGAGCAGGAGCCAGCAAGACCAGTGTCTGAGATGGACTGAAGGCGACGAGGCTATATGTGTGCAGGGCCCAGAGAGGGGCGGGGAACTCCATCTCTTGTTGTTTTTGGTCGCATGTAGCTTTTTGTCTCCACACACTGAGAGAAGCTGAGCAAGACTGAATGTGACTGGACAATGACTGGATGATAGTCAATCACATGCTAAGAGAGAAGCTGAGCAAGACTGAATGTGGCTGGACGATGACTGGATTATAGTCAATCACATGCTAAGAGAAAAGCTGAGCAAGACTGAATGTGACTGGACGATGATTGGATGATAGTCAATCACATGCTAAGAGAGAAGCTGAGCAAGACTGAATGTGACTGGACGATGACTGGATGATAGTCAATCACATGCTAAGAGAAAAGCTGAGCAAGACTGAATGTGACTGGACGATGACTGGATGATAGTCAATCACATGCTAAGAGAGAAGCTGAGCAAGACTTACAGAAATGGAAGAAAGGGAGGCAAAATTTGCAGACATGAGAATAGCTGCTTCCTCAAAGGCCTCTGAAATGGCCACGCCCTCAGGACTTTATGGAGGGGTGGAGCTATGAAGTGGCGGGGCTATATGAAGGGGGTGGGTCTTCCAGGAGGGGTTTGACTTTAAATTGGTGGGGCTACGGAGAGGGGGAGGGTTTATGATACATACACACATACATTACCATATATGGGCAATATTGCCAAATATGAGCATTATGACTATATATGAGCATTACGCCTGGGCAGTACCAGGCTCTACGGCTAGTATGTCTATATTAATGGAACTTATGGCTCTTGGAAGGGGAGGAAAAAACAAAAAGGAGTAAATAGCCAGGGAATGAAGAGATTGATGCACAATCATTGATTAATATTCTACAATATTTTTCTTGTGAATTCTGAAAACACTTTTTCTTTTTTCGACTATAAGATCTGGGTAGTAATAACTAGACCAAATATTGTGAATAGGTTTGCAGCCACTTCTGTGCACGTAGATGGTGGCGTGTCTGTATGCGAATCACAATCTCCTATCCAGTAAATTATTTGGTAACTTTGAATGTATTGACCCTTAGTGGGATTCCTGAACAAGTTTAACATGCAAGAAAGCAAGTATAATATGACAGGAGATCTATTAATCACTGATATGACAGATTTATTTTTGTGAAGAAGAAACCAGTTTTGTGGCAGTTTTAAAATTTTGAACATTTTTATTCTAAAAAGGGCAGGGTGTGTGAAATATCACAAATCTGAAAATACTGGAGTTTCTGATGACTCAGCAAATAGTCATTTATTTAAAAGTGATCAAAAAGATAACTTTTTTTAAACCTAAATGTTTACCCCTTTATGTCATACCAAGGAGGTTTTTGGAATGTATACGGTATCTACTATCCACTGCTACCGATTGGTAAAACCAGGGATGCGGCAAATGGGATACTCAGCAGACCGGCAAGGTGTCGGGTTAGATGCTCAGGTGTCTCAAGCACCCTAGATGTCACTGTTTATACTGTGGCAACCATACTGTTCCTGTTAAATATTTATACATGGTGGCTCATTTCGAGTGACAACAGTAAAATTGTACGTCATAGACAGTGACATGCAAAACTTTACGCACCCTTAGTCTAAATTAGTGTTATTGGGAACAGTTAAAGGGAACCTGACCCCGAAAATTGAGCCCTCAGCCTCTTTATACCTATCCCTGCACCATGCGAATACATTTGTAGCCTTCCCTTTGTGTCTGTACAGCGATATTGCAAAGTTTATAAAAGTGTTTTTTATACCTTCTGATCTGCGGCTTCTCAGCATTTGAGAAGCTGCAAAAGGCGTTCCTTGCTGCTTGTCCCCGTTGCTTGCTTGGTAATTATTCACGCCCCGATGGGTGTGCTAGAGAGCCTGTGCGTGTCATCAAAGGGGTGGTAAAGCCGCTATGATGAAAATCGCATCATATCCGACTTTACCCACGTCAGTACACCCATTAGGGTGTACTGCCGACCTCGCGATGCTGAGTTCGCATGCGTGAGGTGTGTTCACGGCAGCTTATCGCAGATAAGCTGCCGTGAACCAGTTTAGAGAGACCAGGACACCGCAGAGCAGGAGGAATACTCTCTTGCGATCTCTTGTGCTGTTATCCACAAAGGCTGTTTTCACAGCCCCCATTGTCCCACCAACGATTGGGAGGAATTATTAACAAGAAGTTTGTGGTTACCATGTCCTGGACTAATTTTTTGTATTAGGAGGGCAAAACAAATAGGAATTGTGTGTGTATATTCCTATATATATACACACATGTATACAGTCATGGCCAAAAGTTATGAGAATGGTACAAATATTAATTTTTACAAAGTCTACTGCTTCAGTTTTTCTAATGGCAATTTGCATATACTCCAGAATGTCATAAAGAGTGATCAGCTTAACAGCAATTACTTGCTTAGTCAATATTTTCCTAGAAAATGAACTTTAACCCCCAAAACACATTTCAACATCATTGCAGTCCTGCCTTAAAAGGAGCAGCTAACATCGTTTTAGTGATTGTTCCATTAACACAGGTGTGGGTGTTGATGAGGACAGGGCTGGCGAACAATCAGTCATGATTAAGTAAGAATGACAACACTGGACACTTTAAAAGGAGCGCACAGCTGATGGGGGTGGAGAATAGGAAGCTGTTCACCTCAACACTCATCGGATTCCCAGGCACCTGGAACAGTGGCTGGCTCCACCAATCAGTTCAGAAGAATAAAGGTATTTTCCAGGGCCACTGGACCATATTTACAGCAGCTTTATTAGAACATATTTAAAAACACTTACATCCCGCCGGACGCGTTTCGGACAAGGTCCTTACTCATCGGCGTATAAACAAATATAAAACTAATACATTTATAGACAAATGAAAAAACTTTGCTGCAACATTCAAGGCCTTAATAGCCAACATGTGTCAGTTTAACCCCTTCAGGTTAGATAGAATAAGAAAACCACTCACAGTTCATGTAGTTCAAATGTTATGGGACCGAGAAAAAAAAAAAAAAAAATATAAAATAACTTTTTTGCATAAATATGCATATCTTATCCTTACACAGATGATAATTGCAGTACATCGTTATAGGAACCACCATACTCATATGTACATGTAAACATACATTATAAATGTTGATCAATCTTATTATTATTTAAACTCTCTATAGATTTCTCTAAGAGGAAGACACATAAATAAATGGCATAATTCCGAGCACAGAGAAACGTATTTATAATAACACACACCCGGCAAGACGGGGAGCAAAAACCAAATAGAAGAGACCTTCCCATGTTTCCATGTGAAATTTGCAAGAAAATAGTTGGGCATTTTCTTCCTCTTAGAGAAATAGCTGTGTAGCTGTGTTTGTCAGCACAGTGTCCAGAGCATGGAGCAGACTCCAGGAGACATGAAGGGGGTCGTTGGAGGGCAACAACCCAGCAGCAGGACGGCTACCTCCTCCGTTGTGCAAGGAGGAACATGTACATGTGCCAAAGCCCTGCAAAATGACCTCCAGCAGCCACTAATATCCATGTGTCTATTCTATCAGAAACAAACTGAGGGTGGTATGAGGGCCCATTGTCCACAAGTTGGTGTTGTGTTTACAGCCCAACATCATGCAGGGCGATTGGCATGTGCCAGAGAACACTAATATTGGCAGATTCTACACTTCTGCACTGTGCCCTTCAAGGATGAGAGCAGGTTCACATTGAGTACATGCAACAGACCTAACAGAGTCTGGAGATGCCATGGAGAATGTTCTGTTGCCTACGACATCCTCCAGCATGACCGGTTTGACAGTAAATCAGTAATGGTGCGGGGAGGCATTTCTTTGGAGGGCTGCACTGCTCTCCATGTGCTAACCAGAGGTACCCTGACTGCCATTAGTTACCGGAATAAGATCTTCAGACCCATTTTGAGACCAGATGCAGATGCAGTCGGCCCTGGATTCCCTATGATGCCTGACAATGCTGGGCCTCATGTGGATGAGGTGTGTCAGCATTTCCTGCATGATGAAGGAATTGATGCTATGGGCCGGTCTGCCCAGTCCCCATACCTGAATCCAATCGAGCACATCTGGGACATTATGCCTCATTCCTTCCACCAAAATCACCTTGCACCATAGACTGTCCTGGAGTTGACTGATGCTTTAGTCCAGGTCTGGGAGGAGGTCCCTCAGGGGAACATCCGCCGCCTCATCAGGAGCATATCAAGGTGTTGTAGCGATGTCATACAGGCGTATGGATGCCACACACACTACTGAGCCTCATCAGGAGCATGCCCAAGTATTGTAGGGAGATAATACAGGCACATGGAGGCCACACACACTACTAAGCCTCACATGCCCAGGTATTGTAGGGAGGTCATACAGGCATATGGAGGCCACACACGCTACTGAGTCTCATCAGAAGCATGCCCAGGCATTGTAGTAAGGTCATAGAGGTGCATGGAGGACACCACACACTACTGAGCCTCATCAGGAGCATGCCCAGTCATTGTGTGAGAGGTCATACAGGCACATGGAGGACACACACTACAGAGTCTCATTAGCATTCCCAGGCATTGTAGGGAGGTCATACAAGCACGTATGGGCCATATGCACTACTGAGCCTCATCTCCTTGTCTTTGTTGTGAATTCATTGGAGCTCCCTCCGGTGGTGTTGCTGGTGATGCAGCTGACTGTATGGACTTCACAGGTGATGGTGATGATTGGCAATCTGGTTCTTGGAGCATATAATGGTTTGAAGTGCATCAATCCTTGCCAGTTGTCTTTGGTTCCTGGAGGAGTTCACATCTCTCTGGTTTCTTCTGCTCTGTGGAATTCTTTGCAAGCCAAGTGGATGGTTTATTTATATTTTGTGGCACACATTTGTGTGCTTGAGGTTCTGCTTATGTTTTGTCTTATTCTGAGCTGTGGGTTTGCAATTTAGTCTGTATATTTATCTGCTCTCAGATAGGAAGTTTTCTTCCAAGGAATTTTACCATTCATTATTATCTGTTATTTCCAGTTCTGCTGGCATTTGACTTATAGAAGTCTGCAGATATAGAGGGCGCCGAGTCTTAGTGACTCAGGGTAATTTTTGTTCTATCTGCTGTTGGTGGTTTTTTGATAGTGTTTTATACTAACCGCAATAGTATTCTATCCTGTCTTTCCTATATATCTTGTTTGGCCTCTTTTGCTAAAACCTTTACTCTGCCTGTGTTTGTTTTTCTTTCTTTGGTTTCCCAGTTAATATCTGTGGGTGGCTTGCTATTCTTTTGGGGTTCTGCTCTGAGGCAAGATAGTTTTTCCAACTTTAGGAGCAGTTAGTTCTCCGGCTGTGCAGAGGTGTCTAGATCTGGTTAGTTACATCCCACGGCTACTTCTAGTTGCGGTGTGTAGTCAGGGATTGCGGTCAGTATAGTCACCAACGACTTCTATAGAATCTGTTACTCCTGAGTCATCGGTTCATAACAGTCTTGGGGCATTTCCCTTGAAGTTGAATCTGCCTGTAATTTGATTTTCCACATCATTCCAACTCCAGACCTCCAGGGAATATTCATTTTGACTTACATTGATCATTTTTATGTTTTATTGTTCTCATTGCATTTCACTATGTAATGAATAAAGATTTGCAACTGGAATATTTCATTCATTGAGATCTAGGATGTGGGATTTTAGTGTTCACTTAATTTTTTTGAGCAGTGTATATAGCAGACCTTAAACACATGCACTCTACTGTGGAAAAGGTTGACACTGGTCAGGCTTGTGGAGCCTTTTATTCAATTTTTCCACACCTACACCACATTTCTAACTCTTCATGTTGGCCAGGCCCTCCTGGGAAGGGATAATATTTCTGTATAAATTCTACCATTGGTCCAGTGTTGGACAATGGCATCATGCCTCCCACACATAGCTGGTAGAGGTGGTTTATTAGCCTGCAGCTGGGCTTGCTTTACAATTGGGCTCTGACTGCTTCCTGAGAGTGCATTTTGATTCTGCTTTTGGCAATGATGGTAAGTTTTTTTTGATGCTGCTTTTTTTCTAGTAGTTTTTGCTATGGCATCATGCAGTTAACTAATTTTACAATTGCTGTCTACCCTCTATCAGGTAGATGAAAGGCTTGTTAATATGTGGAAAAGTTGGAGTTTCTGAATTTCTGTTAATAGAGCTCTCACCGAAGGAAAATTAATTTATCAAACGAAATAAATAATATATAAATGGTGACTGCACCCTTAAAAACAATACAAAATAAAAACTGAATAAAGGCAGCCAAAACTGAGCATATTTAAACTCCAGTGAGAGAGAACCTTTTAGTACAGTTCCTGCCATGCTACATGATGAAGCAGAGCCGTACACTGCAGTTCTAGGATCTATAGATCGCTTATAAATCGATAAAATCATACCTTCTCATCAACTCTGGCCCCCACCTCAGAGAACCTATATCTCTGCATGCCCCCTCACTAAACAGAATTGTGAGGAGGCTGGAATGTAGGATGATCCTGCAGCTCCCAGCATCCACGCCCCTGACACACCTCCTGCTTTTTGCTCTTGCATAAAGCAGCCAGGCTGAACATTCTGGGTTCCCTGAGGTGGGGGCCAGAGCTGAGGAGCAGGTATGATCTTATTGATTTATTTATAAGAGATCTATAGATCCTAGAACTGCAGTGTATGGCTCTGCTTCATCATGTTGGAGGGCAGGAACTGTACTAAATAGTTTTCTCTCACTGGAGCTCCCCTTTAAATTAAAAACAATGATTTAAATCAATGGGTACATTCTGATTTGGTGTTCCCATTTCAAAACAGAATAACAGAAAACACAACAAATATGGAAACAGATGTGCCACACGTGGATGTAGCCTTCAGCTGAGAAAAAAGCAACAGGTGAAATCAGCTAGGGGTTGTCTCTAAATAATTAAGCTATTTTTGGTTAAAGGGAGATTACAGGTTCTTGGCTACATATTTATAGAATATCATTTCTCCTGTCGCAGAACAACAAAGTATTAGCAGAGGTTCTTGAAGATCCTCAAACATTTATACAAGTTATTTACAGCAGAAAGCTATCAAGGATCTCTTTGGGGCCATCAAACAATGGGATGACAACATTGGTCACTTCGAGACATATACTGTGACAAGGAAAGGGGTAGCCATGTTTTGAACTTTTGACTTCCAGGCTCCAAATCTCACCATCCATAATAGTTTGGAGCTTGAGGCTATCTTAAATTTAATGACAATCATCTTGGCTATCTCCTACATAAATTTGACATACAACTATTTAGTACATGATTAGTTATGCAGATTTTTGTGATGTGACTGCATTGTTGAGGAAGCTGACCTTAAAGCTCAGTGAAGAAAGCAAGAAATTTGGTTTGCATTTGAATGTGAAGAAGACCAAGATAGTTATTACCGCCAAGGAAAAGGTGAAGTTGAAGATCAACAATGAAGTAATAGAAATGGTAGACCGTTTCATCTTCCTAGGGTCCCTCACTGATTGTAACGGTGACAGTACAGCTAAAATCAAGCTGCATCTTACTATGGGTTTGCGGCAATGATGGACATGGAGCAACTGTGGAAGTGCAAGGACATCTCGATCACCACCAAACGATTGGTCACATCCATTGCAAGCCGAATCGCATTGTAAGGGTGTGAGACGTGGACCTTGTCAAAGGGTGATCAAAGAAAGATCAATTCATTTGAACTGTGATGCTGGAGGAGACTCCTACATATCTTGTGGACAGCCAACATCACATATAAGGCTGTTCTGGAATGTGTCAATCCATAGATGTCCCTGGTAGAAAAGTCCTAAAACAGAAAATGTCTTATTTCGGCCATGTGATGAGAGCACATTCCCTCAAAAAGGACTTGATGCTAGGTATGGTAAGTGGAAGTAGGGGTCGCGAAAGACCTAAGACCCGTTGACTGAACACCATCATGGCAGACCTGGGAATGAACATCAGAGAACTGAAGGACGCTGTAACAAAGAAGCTTGGAGGAAAAGGTTCACATGGTATCTAATTGTCAGACATGACTGAATGGATGAAATTGGAACTGCATTGTTAGGGTGCATCCTCACGATCAGGATACGCAGCGTTTTGGCCGCAGCATCTTTGCGCTGCATCCAATCTGGTTCATTTTTATTTAATTAAATTTAGAAATTAAGTGATTCATATGCAAAGCAAGTAAGTTCACAAAACATAAATCAAAAGACAAAACATAGATCAATGCTTCGTTATCAACATATTAGGAATACCATAACCTTATTCCCCCCATTTAAAATTACATTGGTGGAACATTTACTTAGGTACCTCGATGTGAAGGCATTAAATAACCAGAGCCAGCATTGCTTTATGACTAATATATCTTACCAGACCAACCTGATTTCCTTCTACAATAGTCACTGAATACCGTATATACTCGAGTGTAAGCCAAGTTTTTCAGCACAATCTTTGTGCTGAAAAGTGCCCCCCTTGGCTTATACTTAAGTCCGTGTCATGTCAGTGGGGGGGGGGGGGGGGAAAGCGTTGGCCGGGGGCTGGAGGAGGCAGGGGGAGGCTGCAGAGGGAGCAGGAGGTCATGTGACCCCGCTAATTAGTCTAATGTAATATGCATTGCATCCCCCTGTCAGGGGTGGGGGTAGCGAAGCATATTACATTAGACTGTCCCCCCCCCCATTACAGTATATAGCCCCCATGCTGGCACTCACTAAAATAATAAAGCATTAACTCACCCTCCAACGCTTCTATGCCGGCACCGTGCATTCTCCCCTCGGTCTTCCTGCTTCTAAAATCATGTGACCAGTGCCGCAGTGATGTCATCACTGTGAGCCCCAGTCACATGATTAGAAGCAGGAAGACTGGAGGGAAAATGCATGGTGCCGGCATAGAAGCGTCGGAGGGTGAGTTAATGCTTTATTATTTTATATTGAGCCCCAGCATGGGGGCCATAAACTGTGATGGGGGTCTACAGTATATACCAGGGATGGGGGCTATATACCAGAAATGAGGTGTGTACAATGATTGGGGGCTATATACCAGTGATGGGGGTGTGTACAATGATGGGGGGTCTATATACCAGGGATCTGGGTCTATATACCAGTGATGCATGTGTATAATGATGGGGGCTATATACAAGGGATAGGGGGTGTGTACAATGATGGGGGGCTATGTACCAGGGATAGGGACTATATACCAGTGATGGGGGGAGTGTACAATGATGGGGGTCTATATACCTGTGATGGGGGCTATAAACCAGTGATGGGGTGCTATATTCAGTAATGGGACTATATACCAGTGATGGGGGTGTGTACAATGATGGGAGTCTATATGCCAGAGAATGGGGTCTATATGCTAGGGATGGGGCTCTATACACCAGTAATGGGGCTATATACCAGTGATGGGTGTTATATATAAAGTAATGGGGCTATATACCAGTGATGGGGGTGCTATATACAGTAATGGGGCTATATATCAGTGATGGTGGGGCTAAAAGCCAGTGATGGCGGGTGCTGTATATCGTAATGGGGGCTATGTACCAGTGATGGGGGCTATATATAGTCATGATTGCCATATACCAGTGATGAGGGGCAATATACCAGGATGGCAGTCTGCTACATTTCCCACCCTAGGCTTATACTCGGGTCAATAGGTCCCCCCAGTTTTTGGGGTAAAATTAGGGGCCTCAACTTATACTCGGGTCAGCTTATATACAGTAGTTGGCTAGGGGAATGCTGTGGATATAGTATACCTTGGTTTCAGTAAGGTATTCAGTAAAGTATCACTTAACATCCTCATTGGAAAAAAATGATTAAGTATGGAATTGATGAAAAATCAGTCAAATGGATTCACAACTGGCTTAATGATTGGGCACAACGAGTAATACTAAATGGCTATACATCAAACTGGAGGAAAGTCAACAGGGGTGCCACAAGGCTCTGTCCTGGGCCCCAGTACGGTTTAATATCTTTATAAATGATCTGTACAACAGAATTATTGGGGAACTCATAAAATGTGCAGATGATGCAAAGATAGAATGAATAGCCAACACTAGAGAGGAGAGCGTGTGTATTCAAAAGGATCTAGACACCCGGAACAATGGGCTGAGGCGAACAGAGTGGTGCTTAACAGGGACAAATGCAAAGGCTTTTATCTGGGTAAAAGAAATGTAACAAGCATATACAGTATGGGGGGAAATAGAACTAAGCAATAGTACAGGGGAAAAAAATCTTGGACATAATAGTGGATAAAAGATTCAACATGAGCCAACAGTGTGATGTTGCAGCTAAAAAGGTCAACACAATTCTGGGATGTATCAAGACAAGCATTGAATCTAGATTAAGAGAGGTAATTACTCCACTATGCTCTGCCCAGGGCAGACCCCTCCTGGAATACTTTGTACAGCTCTGGGTGCCTCTAGTCAAGAAAGACATCGATATATTGGAGCAAGTCCAGAAAACAGCAACCAAGATGGTACAAGGTCTTCAAACCATGTCCTTTAAAGACCGGCTAAAAGAACCAGGAATTTTTAGTTTGCAAAAGAGAAGGCTGAGAAGAGACTTCATAGCGGTCTACAACTATCTGAAAGGTCACAGTGCAGAGGGACCTACCCTATTCTCAATAGCACAAGGAAGTACAAGAAGCAATGGAATGAAACTAGAAGGAGATGCAGATATGACATTAAGAAAAAAAGTTTCTGACAGTAAGGACAGCCAGAGAGTGGAACCGGCTGCCACGGGAGGTTGTGAGCTCTCCATCAATGGAAATCTTCAAGTGAAAGCTGGATAAATATTCACCTCTGATAAATTAGGAAACCTGCTCTCACAGGGAGTTGGACACGATGACCCTTAAGGTCCCTTCCAACTCTACCATTCTATGACTCTATGAACCTAATATAATGTACCCCATAGTCCTCCATTTATTATATTGCACCCCCATAGTCCTCTATATATTGTAATTCACCCTATAATCCCTTATTTATCATAATGCTCCTCCATGGACTCTTGCATATTATAATGCACCTCCATAGTCCCCCACCAGAGTGCTCACAGTGTAACTGCAAGCTGGGTGAAATGCGCGTTGGGGTGGAGGGACTTTGGTCTTACACCACCGTTTAATCATAAGGTAATCTTTCATGTGGCATCATGGACTTTAGTGCATAATAGCACTTTGGACATATTGATTCACCATCTTATACTGTGTTCTGACCTGACCATTATTGCTTGTGTCAATACTGGCAAACTATATATATATATATTACTATTGTGGTCAAGTCTTTTCTGTAACTTACCGTATATCTGCCACTCTTTATAAATTAATTAACTTCTATTTGGTGTCATTGTGGTAGATATTACCTCTTTTTGTTATATTGTATTTGTCTATTTGGTCTCTTGCTGTGAGACACTGCTCTATATCAATTTTAATATATTCAATTATTTAAGAAATATTATTTTAATGTATAAAGTGTCCACTTCTATTTATATGAGGTTTATAATACCTTGTCTTTTTTATTGTTTATGTAAAAAAAAAATGATCAGTGATGAAAGTCTGATCTAAAATGCTGATGAGATTCGCACCATATTTTCTTCTAGGTGAAATAAAACGGGGGTCTGAGGCCTTAAAAGTATTGTTTGGACTGGAATTCGGATTGCATATTAGCAGACCCAAACTTTAATGATCGGCGTTTGTACCGAATATATACTTTACAAAAAAAAAAGTGTTTTCGGATTTGGAGTTCAGGTGTTTTACGAATGCAAATCAGGGCTGTGGAGTCGGAGTTGGATGTTTGGCTTAGGCTGCTTTCACACAGCGTTTTTGTGCTGTCCGAGGGGATCCGACTTTTTGCAGGACCCCTCGGACAGCAACGGATCCAAACTGATGCCTGCAATCGGATGCCAAATAGACATCCGAATCCGATATTTTGCAGGATCAGTTTGGATCCTCTCCCTCTCTCCTCCTCTCCCCGCTACTCCTGTCACCTCGTCCCCCTCCTCTCTCCCTCCTGTCACCTCGCTTCTTTCTCCCTCTTGTCACCTTTTTCCCCCTCTTTGTCCCCCTCTTTGTCCCCTCTTTGTCCCCTCTTTGTCCCCCTCTTTGTCCCCCTCTTTGTCCCCCTCTTTGTATCCCCTCTTTGTCCCCCTCTTTCGTCCCCCTCTTTCGTCCCCCTCTTTCGTCCCCCTCTTTCGTCCCCCTCTTTCGCCCCCTCTTTCGCCCCCTCTTTCGCCCCCTTTTCCAGACCTTAAAAGATAAAAAAAAATCTTTATTCTCATCTATCCACGAGTCCCACGGCGCTTCCAGCTGTCGTCTTCTGATCCACAAGACCTGGCGTGATGTCACAGTCACATGACCGGTAAGCAACGAGCGCTGGAGGCATCGCTGGATCGCGGGACAGGTGAGAATAAAGTTTTTTTAGTTTTAACCCTTTCTTTTCACTAGATGTCACTTCTGCAATGTATGAATATACATTGCAGAAGTGAAATTAGATGGCACAGAGCGATTTTAGTGTACTGAGCATGCTCAGTACACTAAAATCGGGTCCGAGGAATGATCAGCTGTTTCCTCGGACCTGCGCTCCATAGGCCCCATGTTATTTGGAGCGGATCAGGACGGATCCAATTTGGTCCGATTTGACCCGCTGTGCCCAAAATCGCAGCAAGCTGCAATTTTGGGCACAGCTAAAAATCGGGCAGAATCGGATCCGACAAAAGTCGGATGCCACTAAGGGCAAATCCCATCTGATCTGTGCCCATAGGATAACATGGGGGCCAAATCGGATCCGTGGCTCTCCGTTTTACAGCGGACAGCCACGGATCCCAGAAAAACGCTGTGTGAAAGCACCCTAAGGGTACCTTTACACGCGGCTACATTTCTAGGGTGGCTACAGGTAGCTTACTGGTTGCAGTGAAATCATGGAGAGATTATTCCATTTGTACACAGCAACAAGATAGAACCTTGTCTCCATGATTTCACTGCAACCAATAAGTTACCTGTAGCCACCCTAGAAATGTAGCCGCGTGTAAAGGTACCCTTAGGGGCCCTTTACACACGGCTACATTTGTAGCTTGTCACCAGGTAACTTACTGGTTGCAGTGAAATCATGGATACATGGTTCTATCTTGTTGCTGTGTACAAATGGAATAATCTCTCCATGATTTCACTGCAACCAGTAAGTTACCTGGTGACAAGCTACAAATGTAGCCGTGTGTAAAGGTACCCTCAGGGTACCTTTACACACGGCTACATTTGTAGCTTGTTAGCAGGTAACTTACTGGTTGCAGTGAAATCATGGATACATGATTCCATTTGTACACAGCAACAAGATAGAACCATATCTCCATGATTTCACTGCAACCAGTAAGTTACCTGGTGACAAGCTACAAATGTAGCCGTGTGTAAAGGTACCCTTACTGATTTCACAGCCATGGTTGTGGAGCTGGAGTTGAAGTCAGTGTCCATTTTGGTGGAGTCAGATTCAAGCAGATTGAGGAGTCAGAGTCGGATGTTTGGCTTACCGACTCTACAGCCCCAACGCAAATCACTGGAGCGAGCATCGCTGTGCTCGAATACACTCGGTGGTCAGGTAGAATCGGTGCTCGGACCAGTGTGACCTGCTTGCAGTGTTTGATTGGCTGCACTTGGGGTAAAATCAGCATTATCGGATGTAGTGTGTTCAAAAATAGTAAATGACCCCAAAAAAAATCCCACCATTCCCCGGAAGTGCTTTGTTTATGTCTGACTGTATGTTGGTGGAGGAGAGCAAAACTGACCAATTAGGAACTTCCATTGAGGTTCAGGTCAAGTTTGGGTGCAGAGCAAAACTTTATATAAAGTCCGGCTGAACTTCAAGAACCCGAAATTCCACGAGTCGGCTCATCTTTAGTTATGGCAGCACTCCGGGAGATGGGCTGTCGACAGCTTTCTTTTTTTCTGCATGGACGTTTGTTGACTGATCACTACCATCTTTGCCCGGACCACTGATTAGCAGCATGCTTTCTTATGAACGATTATCATTCTGTAGCCGATATAAATGTACTTGAAAATACCGACCTAAAAACCGCATTGTGAAAGTGACCCTAATTAGTCTTTGTTTTTGTTAGATGAGGAGTGTTCTGCAGTCAGATACTTCCTCATTCTCCCCAGAGTTCTGCACTACAGAGCTGCCTTCAGTCCCATCTGTCTAATGTTTCACTCTGATTTCTTTTTCACCCAGGGCTACAATAAACTAGTGGAGCGGGTCCCACCCAGAAAGGATCTTTGTGAGCTGCTGGGAAAGGCAAAAAAAAGCTGGGGGGTGAAAACACCTTTTTCTGCAAAGTGGAATCCACTCTCCCACAAAGCACCGAGTGAGTTGGCTGCCTGACCTATCTGCGCTCTATACAGTTGGTTCTTACTAGGAAATTACAGGACGATTGGATTTCATTAGCAACAGGACTCTGGGAAGTTTGGAATCGAGGAAACGGAACAGCTGAGTTTTTTAGAACTCACCCTCTAGGCAAGCCCAAGGTAAGACGCGGATTAGTGAATACCAATGTCAAGAAAGTTACCTGGGTGTCAGACGTGGTAATGAAAACTCGGAGTATGTTGTATGGGCGAATATCTCACTCCTATAATGTGACGGGGTGCAGATGAAATATGGGGCTTAATCGACTTTTCTGCCTCATTAGAGAATTGATTTATCAGAAATGTCCCATAGAATAAGATATTATGTGTGCCATGTATTGTTGATAATTATTGTGCTTGTCTATGTATGCCCCCTTTTCACATGTAAAGCGCCATGGAATAAATGGTGTTTCTCTATGGTGCCTTTATGAGGTTGTGCAATATGGACCGATAGGCTATGAAGGCTGCGATATAGATCCTTACAATGTGGATCCATTCTACGACCATGTGAGGGACCTTTGCCAGCAGTGATTGTCAATGAATGACCATCCAATAGGTGTTGTCCAGTCTTTGCCATGCTGCCATATAGATGCCAGCCTATATTCTAAAGATGGGTGCCAGCCTGATGCCCTCTATAGCAGCAACCTCTGTCCAAATGGTTCCTAATTGTAAGGGAAGCGACGGAGATGAAAGCAATATTGATAATAATCATAATAGATGTTGCTGATGAAGAAGTTCAATCATAACATTACAGTGGAGTCCAGGGTGGAGGAAAACTCTAAGAAAACAAACCATATTCACTTACTAATTTAAAGACATTACTAAATATGCTTTTTTTGCCAACCATTTTTTAACTACATTTAACCTTCATAACAAGGCTAAAGTTATTTCATTGAAAAATGTTTATTTTATCACTGTAATCAAAATCTTAACATTTTTATCAACGTATTGGCTACATTCCAGTTGTTATTATTTAACGGCCTTCAGCTCGATCTTGAGCCATGGCAACATGATGGATGAACACACTGTAGGGAAATATATCTTTTGCAGCCTAGATAGATCCACCAGGGTCTTCTCCAAGCCTAGATAGATCCACCAGGGTCTTCTCCAAGCCTAGATAGATCCACAGGTCTTCTCCAAGCCTAGATAGGTCCACCAGCGTCTTCTCCAAGCTTAGATAGATCCACCAGGGTCTTCTCCAAGCCTAGATAGGTCCACCAGGGTCTTCTCCAAGCCTAGATAGGTCCACCAGGGTCTTCTCTAAGCCTATAAAGGTCCACCAGGGTCTTTAACATTACCTTGATTGTATCAAACCATCAAGTTGCTGGTCTTCCTCTTTGCCTTGTTCCTTATATTCTTCCAACCATGATGTCCAGTAGATCATTATTTTTTACCAGCCTTCAGCTCGATCTTGAGCCATGGTGACTTGATAAATGAACACTTTGTAGCAAGACTGATCTTGTGCAGCATAGATAGGTCCACCCAGTGTCTTCTCCAAGCCTAGATAGGTCTACCAGGGTCTTCTCCAAGTCTAAATAGGTCCAGCAGGGTCTTCCCAAGCCTAGATAGGTCCACCAGGGTCTTCTCCAAGCCTAGATTGATCCACCAGGGTCTTCCCCGCTGTTATCTTGATTGTCTCAAGCCATCGTGTTGCTGGTCCTTCTTTTCACCTTGCTCCTTCTATTCTTCTGACCATGATGTTCTCCAGTGATTTCTCTTGGTATGATGTGTAAAGTCGTAACTGTGACCTCTTCAGTGACAGTCTCTCGTCATATTTCGATGGGGTGATCTCTCTTCTGTTTTTTTTTTATACATTGGTTCTTTATCCGAGAACTCCTTTTTGTATATTTCAAGATAGACAACAGCAGTTATTCTTCTTACATGTCTTGTTTGTTTTGTTTCTTTATCACCCAGGTTTGGTTAGCTGCTTTAAATCTGAGGTACATGTACTAACCTTTTTTTTTGTATGATTGTGTGTAAAAAAAACAACAACCCACAAACTACCAGTTTATGTAGTTCTACAAAAGTGGAGATTTATGGAACAAAACTATTTTTAGGCTATATTCAGACATTGTACTATTGCAGCATTTTGGGGTTTTTTGTAGGGAAATCCTGCTCTCTTGATAGTTAAGAAGCTGCTTACAAAAAAACATTTGTTGCACTTTTTGGTGCTGATTATATGTGTCATTTGCTTAAAGTACATGTTTTATTCAGCAAGAACACAAGACGTGAACACAGTTTTAGGGTAAGGTCAAATAGTCAAGTTTTTGATGCAGATGTTGCTGATAAGACAAAAATATAAGACAACTGTCTTTTAGAACACACAAGTGTTTTATAGTCCAAGTATAGTTTGTGATATATGGACTGTTTGTGAGGCTATTGGATTGGTCGGGAGGCTCTTGGACTGGTTGGGAAACACTTGGTCTAGTCAGGAGGCTCTGGACAGATCGGAAGGCTCGTGGACTGTTTGTGAGGCTCGTGGACTGTTTGTGAGGCTCGTGGACTGTTTGTGAGGCTCGTGGACTGTTTGTGAGGCTCGTGGACTGTTTGTGAGGCTCGTGGACTGTTTGTGAGGCTCGTGGACTGTTTGTGAGGCTCGTGGACTGTTTGTGAGGCTCGTGGACTGTTTGTGAGGCTCGTGGACTGTTTGTGAGGCTCGTGGACTGTTTGTGAGGCTCGTGGACTGTTTGTGAGGCTCGTGGACTGTTTGTGAGGCTCGTGGACTGTTTGTGAGGCTCGTGGACTGTTTGTGAGGCTCGTGGACTGTTTGTGAGGCTCGTGGACTGTTTGTGAGGCTCGTGGACTGTTTGTGAGGCTCGTGGACTGTTTGTGAGGCTCGTGGACTGTTTGTGAGGCTCGTGGACTGTTTGTGAGGCTCGTGGACAGTTTGTGAGGCTCGTGGACAGTTTGTGAGGCTCGTGGACAGTTTGTGAGGCTCGTGGACAGTTTGTGAGGCTCGTGGACAGTTTGTGAGGCTCGTGGACAGTTTGTGAGGCTCGTGGACAGTTTGTGAGGCTCGTGGACAGTTTGTGAGGCTCGTGGACAGTTTGTGAGGCTCGTGGACAGTTTGTGAGGCTCGTGGACAGTTTGTGAGGCTCGTGGACAGTTTGTGAGGCTCGTGGACTGTTTGTGAGGCTCTTGGACTGGTCGGGAGGTACCAGGACTGGTCGGGAGGTACCAGGACTGGTCGGGAGGTACCAGGACTGGTCGGGAGGTACCAGGACTGGTCGGGAGGTACCAGGACTGGTCGGGAGGCTCTTGGACTGGTCGGGAGGTACCTGGACTGGTCGGGAGGCTCTTGGACTGGTCGGGAGGCTCTTGGACTGGTCGGGAGGTACCAGGACTGGTCGGGAGGTACCAGGACTGGTCGGGAGGTACCAGGACTGGTCGGGAGGTACCAGGACTGGTCGGGAGGTACCAGGACTGGTCGGGAGGCTCTTGGACTGGTCGGGAGGTACCTGGACTGGTCGGGAGGTACCTGGACTGGTCGGGAGGTACCTGGACTGGTCGGGAGGCACCTGGACTGGTCGGGAGGCACCTGGACTGGTCGGGAGGCTCTTGGACTGGTCGGGAGGCACCTGGACTGGTCGGGAGGCACCTGGACTGGTCGGGAGGCTCCTGGACTGGTCGGGAGGCTCCTGGACTGGTCGGGAGGCTCCTGGACTGGTCGGGAGGCTCTTGGACTGGTCGGGAGGCACCTGGACTGGTCGGGAGGCACCTGGACTGGTCGGGAGGCACCTGGACTGGTCGGGAGGCTCCTGGACTGGTCGGGAGGCACCTGGACTGGTCGGGAGGCACCTGGACTGGTCGGGAGGCTCCTGGACTGGTCGGGAGGCACCTGGACTGGTCGGGAGGCACCTGGACTGGTCGGGAGGCACCTGGACTGGTCGGGAGGTACCAGGACTGGTCGGGAGGCTCTTGGACTGGTCGGGAGGTACCCGGACTGGTCGGGAGGCTCCAGACCAGATCTCCTTAGCCTCATGGACATATATGTGGCTTTCTAGTTCAGGAGACACATGGTTGATCTGTGTATCACTGTCCATGTACGAATGTGTGAATCTGGCTTTCTGCTTTCTTTTTCTTATATGATCCATGCATGTTTTTTTGCTTAAAAATGACAGAAGAAGAACTGTAAACAAGGGTCTAGAATGATCCAGCACCCGGAGGGAGTGCAACATAATAGGGGTTGCTCATTTTACAATGTTCTTTTACCCGATGTTATTATTGTGATTCTTTTTTCCCTTTTCTTTTTGTTTTGCACCTACATGCATACCTTTTGTAATACCTTTAAAAATTTTATATAAAGAGATTAACCATAAAAATGACAGAAGAAAACCTGAACAAGACCTTTGCATGGACTTGCATTACCAATTTTGATCCAACACTCATTGAAGTCTGAGTGAACATTTAGATGCAAAAGGTTTCTGGATCTTTTCGAGTAGATATTAGAAGGAAGAGCTCACCTGATCTGATTTTCTAGTACATGTGACTTCCAATTGCTTGAATTATGTGAATTGCTGGTTACAGGATTATCATGTTAAAAGGATTAGACTTCATGCATGGCAGAGTTGTGTGCAGGGAGCCATGTGTGATGAAACAATTCAATGCTTCTATAGTAGAAGACCTTCATACATGCGATTTAAAGCTGCAGCATGGTCACCGTGTGTGAACGCAGCCTGAAAATGCACTAGGGATTACAGTAGCAGTTTTGTGGATGAGATTTTTATTAAAAAAAAAAAAATCCAATATGCCCCAGAGAAAGTTTTTGTCAATTTATCAGCCCTGAAATGCACAGCATGTGAATTTCTGCTGTAGGGTTCCCAGGACATTTCACCCAAGGGGGACGTGTACAGCAAAATACGCAGCATGTCTGCAACAAGATCCAAAGTGACCTTTGCAGCATCAGATTTTGTTGCATAAATTTCACAGCAAATGTTTCCCATGGGAACATACGAACATACCCTAAAGAAAAAGACGAGTTACACAATGCAATGTTTTTAGTATGACGGCGTATGCTGCGACAGCATATTGTATGGACAACCCACAGGGGCTGGATTTATTTAGCAGAATTTCTTTTGTGAACAAAACCACAGAAGCTAATTTTGTATTTATTTAGATTTTTGTAAATCCTTCTGAATAGTGTCTTCCCATGTGTTGTATCTAGATTTGTTTGTGGTATTTTATATTTCTTTTTTTAAGAACTCTGCATGTTCTGAGATGTCTTATGGGGCATTTATATGTTAGACACTAAGAGTAAGTGTCCACGATCAGCAGTGCCAGCATCCTTGACACAGCATGTTTTTTCTTGCAGAGACTCTAGTGTTCTCTGCAAGAGAAAGTGCCATCCGAGCGCCCAGGAGTCTGGTCGCAGCGTATTTTTGCTTTGTTCTCACTCTAAAGCCCCCCCATCACACCAGGCGACGGGGCTGGGAATGTCGGCGGCAACTGGCGGGTGCGCGCACGTTTTTGGCGCCCCGCCAGCATCGCCGTCCCCCATTTACATGGGGCGACACCTCTGGCGGCGCCCTGGCGAGCTGACAGGCGGCATCGCCACCAGGGTGTCTCAAAACCCCAGTGGCGATGCAGGACAATGGGAGCCTATGGCTCCCATCGCCTGTCAGCTCCACCGGCAGCCGTTTACATGGGGCGATGTGTGCACAGAGCCGCCGACATTGCCCCTTTACATTAGGCGACGGAGGGGCGATGTCGCCACCGATAGGCCACGCCCCTATGTCGCCTATGTAATCGGCGGCGATGTCGCCAGGTGTAACAGGGCCTTAAGGGTATGTGCTCACAGGACGTTTTTTGAGCAGTCCTGAACGCAGCAAAACCTGAGAATCCTAGAGTTCTTGACAGGAGAAGTGCTATGATCTTGTCTGCGTTTTTGCGCGTTTTTACTGCGTTTTTACTGCGTTTTTGATGCTGCGTTTTTCCTGCGTTTTTCCCATTGACTTCACCAAAAATGCAGGAATAATTGACATGTCAATTCTTTGCTATCCGCACCAAAAACGCAGGTATTTGACAGTTCTTGACACTTGCAAAACCAATGTGTGTGCACAGCGTTTCTGTGAAACACATTGGCTTTGCTGGAAGCCCAACCGCAGGAACAAATTAGCATACATTACCATAAAACCAATGGTTTTCTGCATGCGGAAACCGCAGCAAAAACGCCCTGTGTGCACATACCCTAAGAGTAAATTGACATGCAGCAGCTCAGGAAGCTGCACCGCAGGTTAGTTTACACTGTGGAAAAAAGAAGCATAGTGGGCATGGGCTGGTGATTGTACTGTACAATGCAGCATTTTGGATGCAGTGAAAACACGGTGCATTAAAAACTCTGATAACACTGATCGTGGGCACTCGCCCTTGTGGTTGTTGGGTTGATGAGGGTTGAACCTATTTGCTGAGTCAAGGTAGTTGTCAGCTGCTCTCATGTATGATAGTCTCCATTGACTTTTTTGAAAGTTAGAGCAGCACATGGGCTCAGTGGTTAGTATCAAGAACAACATCTGCAAGGAGTTTGTAGGTTCTTCCCCTACATTAGCCAGAAAGTGATTCAATGACCCAGTCATACAGTTCAAACCACACACATTTATTTTCAATATACGTTACAGATTCACAGATCTTTAGTTCCAGAGCGCAGCCGGGTCATACATGCAATGTGTGGGACTTAGTCTGTGTCACCTCTCCACTGTTATACCCTTTACTTCAGGGTCCACTTATAAAGTCGTTGACTTCACACAGCACCTGCTGCTCAAACAACTGAGACCCATTTTGCTCTGAACTGCAGGATTAAATAGCAACCACGGACATGAGCTAGGTGTAAGACCTGGAGTGGGGGAAGAGTCCGTCCCACTACCAAACCTACAGATCTCTCTAAAATAAAGGCCCCAAACCAGTTTTCCTAAAAAGTCTAGGTCAAATAGCTTGACCCAGTTCGCACACCTTTATTTTTGTGTTGCACTCATGGTAGTAGCCATGAATACAACACACTTCAGTGGATTTCAGAAAAATTACAAGCACATTCTGGTGGGATACATGCAACCTTCATATATGACAACCTGTCAGTGTCTTATTGTGTTTGCATGGGTTTCCTCTGGATTCTCTGGTTTCTTACCACATCCCAAAGACATACTACTGATTGTCACAACTGTCCCCATTGGGGCTGACAATGCCTGTAAAGTGCTTCGGAATATAATGGCATAACAACTAAATGGAAGTTTTGGATAAAGGGGAGCAGCTTGCGCTGGATCTTCCTCTATTTGTGGTGGATTCCAAATATCAAAACCGCTGGTCTGCCTGTAGTATCTTGATTAAGATTCATCTGTGTTTATCATAAGTCTGCCATCAGTGTTTTCCACTGACATCTTATACCTTATGGGATTATTCACATTAGGTTTGCTAACCGATTGTATAATAAAACAGAGACCTGGTGTTGCACTTCACCAGGAGGGTGAGCATTTGATAGAGGACCCATTTGACCACGGGGTAAACTTTGGCAGCTGACCCCCAGGGCAGGGAAAGATTAAGGCACTGTCTCTGGGGTAGCAGGTGCAGCCGAGGCGGACAGAATGGACAAGGCAGGACACAGTCAATGTCTTTGGTATAATAATGTCACTGATGTAGACAGGAAGGCCATCAGCTGGAGAGTTTCAGCAGTTGCAGGCAGAAACAGGCCGTGATGGAAAGGCGCAGGCTGATGCAAGGCGTAGCAGGCTCTGGAACGAAGCACAGGGTCTGGGTACGGAACTAGGTACAGGATAATGGGGACCTGATGACTAGCACCGACACTAAAGGACAAGAGATGTTGCTCAGGCACCTCCCAATGGAGAAGTTCTGGGTCAGGGCATACTGGCCCATTAAATATTCTCAATGTGAGTCACCTAAGTGCACTCCCGGGAGACCTGCTAGGAAGATGCAAGCCCCAGGACATGGAAGACACAGCAAGAGAGCAGAGGAAGGTGTGGAACAGCTGACAAGGTGAGTACGCTGTAGTAACAC
The DNA here is from genome assembly GCA_033576535.1 of Allobates femoralis. Classification (NCBI taxonomy): domain Eukaryota; kingdom Metazoa; phylum Chordata; class Amphibia; order Anura; family Aromobatidae; genus Allobates; species Allobates femoralis. The sequence continues at coordinate 20,148,962 of JARQOC010000012.1, forward strand.
AGCCGAGGGATGAGCAAACCACATGCAGCCGCATCATGGACGTCGGTCTCCCTGTCCTGAGGAGACCGGTACCACGTCCATCATAGGGGAACAGGCAAACCACATGGAGCCGCATCATGGACACCGGTCTCCCTGTCCTGAGGAGACTGGTACCACGTCCATAGAAGAACGGGCAAACCGCATGCAGCCGCATTATGGACATCGGTCTCCCTGTCCTGAGGAGACTGGTACCACGTCCATCATAGGGGAACAGGCAAACCACATGGAGCCGCATCATGGACACCGGTCTCCCTGTCCTGAGGAGACTGGTACCACGTCCATAGAAGAACGGGCAAACCGCGTGGAGCCGCATCATGGACACCGGTCTCCCTGTCCTGAGGAGACTGGTACCACGTCCATCATAGGGAACAGGCAAACCACATGGAGCCGCATCATGGACACCGGTCTCCCTGTCCTGAGGAGACTGGTACCACGTCCATAGAAGAACGGGCAAACCGCATGCAGCCGCATTATGGACATCGGTCTCCCTGTCCTGAGGAGACTGGTACCACGTCCATCATAGGGGAACAGGCAAACCACATGGAGCCGCATCATGGACACCGGTCTCCCTGTCCTGAGGAGACTGGTACCACGTCCATAGAAGAACGGGCAAACCGCGTGGAGCCGCATCATGGACACCGGTCTCCCTGTCCTGAGGAGACTGGTACCACGTCCATCATAGGGGAACAGGCAAACCACATGGAGCCGCATCATGGACACCGGTCTCCCTGTCCTGAGGAGACTGGTACCACGTCCATAGAAGAACGGGCAAACCGCGTGGAGCCACATCATGGACACCGGTCTCCCTGTCCTGAGGAGACTGGTACCACGTCCATAGGGGAATGGGCAAACCGCATGCAGCTGCATCATGGACATCGGTCTCCCTGTCCTGAGGATACCGGTACCACGTCCATAGGGGAACAGGCAAACCACATGGAGCCGCATCATGGACATTGGTCTCCCTGTCCTGAGGAGACCGGTACCACGTCCATAGAAGAACGGGCAAACCACATGGAGCCGCATCATGGACATCGGTCTCCCTGCCCCGTGGATACTTGTATCACAGCCATAGGCAAAACATCTAGTTTTTTTCCAACTTCCTGACCAAACTTGCCTCCATTCAAGACAATGGGACCACAAAAAATGGACTGCAGAGGAAGGCATCCGTGTGCTGTCTGTTTTTCACTGACAGTTTTCTGAGACACGTTTGAAACTATCAAGGTGATTTCTTTTGTTTCTTTTGCTTGCTGATAATCTGATCCAGCAGGCTGATGGGGGAAAAAAAATTTTTGCCAACAAGAAAATAAACTTTTAAATTCCTCTTGAATTGACATTTCTCTCCCATTTCGCTCCCTACATGTGAACTGTCAGTCATGTGGAGCAAGGAGGGGGAGATTTTGAGTAACATGAATCTGACGTCAGGTTCACATTGAGAATTAAGGCTAAATTCGCGCAGGGTTTTTTTTTGCACAATGTCTGCAAATAAAAACCATTCAATTTAATCCGGTTGTTTTTCTGCAATATGGGCAAGGATTCCTGCAAACCCATAGATAGGAAAGCTATAAAAATGCATCAAATGTGTCATCAGACTTCCAAAACAATTAGTCCGCTTTGCTGTTTTAGTGTGTAGGAAAGGTGAAATGGATATATCTTTTGTCATTAACACAAGCCTTTAAGTTTAGTTTTTCGTGGTTATACACATCAGTGCGATAAGAGAGAAATCATAACAGGAAATTACCTTATTGTTGGAGACTACGAGCCCTTTCAACACTTTCATGACTTTCAATAGGTGTTGACATGTAAAAGGCTCCAAATGTTCTCTTGCGCTCGGTAACTCTTGTTTAAAAATATACATTTTGGTTAACATTTCCTAAAACTGACCAGTCTTATCAGTGGCGTAACTTGAAGCTCATGGGCCCCGATGCAAAAGCTCCAACGGGGCCCCCATTTATTACAAATCTTTAATAGCAATAGTCTTTTTTCTATAGGCCAAAGGGACTTTTGGGGCCCCCTAGGCTCCAGGGCCCGGGTGCGATCGCAACCCCTGCACCAATTGTAGCTGCGCCCCTGAGTCTTATATGTGACAAACAAGTCACTTGGAATAAACCTTTACCGTATGATATTGCACCAATTCGTTGATCAATGCCATCACTCCCTGTGCCTGCAGTTGTCTTAGCATCTCCGCTGTTTCATATCATGTCCTGATTTGTAGTTTTGGGCAGATGCTAGAATGGAGAATTACGTGTTTGTCCTCGGGGCAGTTTTGTCTTGTGCTCATATATGGATACAGTATTTTGCTTTATTTTTAGAAGCCACAAAATACTATCAGGCTTTAAATATAAAATGTTCTTCTTGCCGGGGGTCCCATCATGGTCTGCATCCTCTGTGACCAAAGCAAACAAAAGTTCTATGCAGTGGTCTACCTCATTATTACTATATAATGACTCCTTTAGTAAGATATAATGGGATCCTACAGAAAGGGTGCCCACTGTGCATTTGTCAGCTACACAAACACACAGCTGTCAATAAATAAAAGCAGCACAAACTTACTGCGTTTGAGCTTCATTTGTGCACACACACACAGGGGTGGACCTACCGTGGTGCAGCTGGTTCAACTGTACCAGGGCCCCGACCGGGTAGGGGGCCCCCCCGTGACCCTATGTCAGAGGAGAGGAGGTTAACCAAGGGAAGCTTCCTGCTTCCCTTGGCTGTTCCCGCCCCTCCTCTCCAGCCCCGACTCCCAGATCTACAATGCGCGGCCCGGCGCAGGTAAGAGCCGCACGCAACTCCCCCCTTCTAGCATAAAAGCCCCCACCCCGCTCCTCACCTGACGCTGCCAGCACGATTTCCCCCCGCTCCTCACCTAAAGCTGTACCAGGGCCCGGCAGGCTGAAGGTCCGCCACTGCACACACAGACACTTTCTCACCCACCCCGGCGAGCCCACAGCGTTCCTTGGTGTTACTTCTTCTGTGCACCGGCAGGAGACAGCCTGAGTCACATGGTGCAGGTCCTGGAAGATCGATAAACACATTTCCTGCCGCTGCATGGAGGAATAATCACCGGGGCTCCCCTGGGAGGGTGAGTATTGGTGCATTTTTGTTTTGGAGATCGCTGTCAAAAAGCATCACAAACTGACTGTGGGAATACCAATCCATTTGTGGTGCTTTTTTTGGGGGGAGTTAGAATGGAGTCTATGGGGAAAACGCAGCCCAAAAACGAGCAAGTTACTTAGAGACTAAAAAAAAAAATCAAAACGCTGGAGATTTCTGCAACAAAAAGGCACATGTGGGCACAGCTTGAAAAACCTAATTGACTGTAATGTTAAAGCTGTGGGTGCTGCAGAAACAGCAAAAAAAATGCAGCACAAACGCACAGTGGGCATATAGCCCACTAAGGGGAATTTACACACACAGGATCTTTGCAAAAATGTGTGTAAGGGTACCGTCACACACAGAGATATATTGCATGCAACTCACTGGTTGCAGTGAAATCATGGACACATTGTTACATTTGCACACAGCCACAAAATAGAACAATGTGTCCATGATTTCACTGCAACCAGTGAGTTGCATACAATATATCTCTGTGTGTGACGGTACCCTAACACTCTTGTGAATCTAAGCGGTAAGGTTGCTCCTTGTGGAGAGTGACATGCCGGTATGAAAAGACTTAAACGCCTGTCATGCTCCTCTGGGCACTTAAATATGCAAATTTCTTCTTTAGAGAGGAAAAAGACTAACTCTAGTGCCATCTGTTGGAAGTAGCAATCCTGAAAGTCAATATCGACCCTTTAACAAGTCATGTCATATGACTTAGTATACTAATAACGAAATGTGATGCTAGTCACTACAAAAGCTAGGTTGTGACAAAGAATATGAAGCTAGTCACTACTTAAATTAGGTTGGGACTACTACTTACAGGAATAGAGGCAATTGGAGGACGGGTAATCTTGGTCAGTTCCAAGAGAGTTTGCAGTATTCAGGGGGTAGACTGAGACGTAGTAATGTAACGGTCCAGGGTCCGGTTACCCAGGAGATCACCAGAAAGATTCAGGAATTAAACAGAGGCATATACAGGCCACGGTCCAGAGGTCAAAATACCAAGAGAATAATAATAAGTACAGGAAACAGGCACAAGAATAATTAAGCAACAATCTGTGTCAGATAACAGAGATCCGAGCAGACAGAGGAATGCAGGCCAAACACCACTTCAGACAGAATGCATGACTGGTGGCCTTCTGAGGGAAGCGGCCTCAGCGAAGTAACAGAGCAATCACTGGAAGGTTGGAGCACCTGAGCAACCCAACCCCTCCCAGAGCCAGAATGGAAGTCTCCTCTAAAGATCAGCATACGGACAGGTCAGCACCCAGGTACCAGTAACAGCATAATTACATTAGCATGCTAGACTCGCTGCGTGGAGGGAATTTGACACCAAAACACAATCTCAATTTGCAGACACTGTGTTTCAGGGTGATCTCATACTTTGGTATGGCTTCTGAGTAGGAGGTGTGGCGTGAGTAGGAGGTGTGGCGTCTGAGTAGGAGGTGTGGCGTCTGAGTAGGAGGTGTGGCGTTTGATTCAGGGAAATTGAGGAGTTGGATGTTTGTGTGGCGCCCCGCAACGAGTGCGTCACAAGAGGGTATTGCAGCCATAAATGCAGCCGCAATATTCTCTGACCCGGCAGTGATCTGGTTAACTTTGAGATCCAACCCTGCATGCATCACCTAGAACAGAGGACCAACCCAGGGTCCTGGTGGGCGGAGTGCTAGGGAAGAGTGTAGGGAGTACAGACCGTTAGTCAATGAGAGAAGGAGTCTAGAACTTGACCTGAGAAGTCTAGAACTTGGACTAGGAGCGGGGGCTCCGCACCCCGTGCAGCCCCCGGGCCGTCACCGGTCGGGTGTCAGCACCTGAGGCCTCAACAACCGGGATCGGGCATCATTAATCACGGGTTCTAAAATATCCCGTGCCCAAAACTCACAGCCGGTTCACTGGTACCGAAGCTGGCAGCAGTTCACCTCTGCTACGCGAACCAGAAGCGTGGAGGAGCAGCTTCACAGGAGCACCCCACCACCAGCCAACTTCCAGTCGTCTAACCAGCGGTGTACCCACTGAGGGATCCAAGGCTCCCCAAAACATCCACAACGTACATCTTGGATAGGGCATTGAAGCAGCCTCCCCGTACCCGATCTGGTATTCCTGGGCGACAATGGCAAAGCACTTAGCTAGAATGGAGGAACACTTGCGGATCTCTGAGGGACACCATCACTGCTGGGTCCACCCGGTCCACTACCCGTGAACTGTATACCATGTACTGCCTGCTGGTTACTGTAAAGACCCGTTGCAGAGACTTTCTGTGTCCGTGCTTCCTTATGAACTGTCCGTCCGCACTACAAGGTAACCGCAGCTGCCGCACAACATCTTAGGCAGCTCCAGCCTCCGGGGATCACCGCTCAGCCTGTGGGGAGCGTTCCATCTTGCTGCTGTCCATCCCCTGGAGGTTCCGCAGCGTCGGTAATGATTACCGAAACTACTCATAGGTGGCGTCACGAATAAATTAAACCCTTTTAATCTGTTCCTACAAGACGTCTTCACTTTTGATCTGCACTCAACCGGGCCCCACTACCAGCAGGCGCGGCCCACCTGTGACAAGGAGGAAGGAGCTACAGCCTGTCTAAACCGGAGTCCACGGGCTGACGGTGAGTCATTTGGCTTACAGATTCCACAGCCATGGTTGTGGAGTTGGAGTTGGTGTCCATTTTGGTGGAGTTCGAGCCAGATTCAGGGTAATGGAAGAGTTGGATCTTTGGTTTATTGATTCCACAGCTCGCCCTTGCTCTTTCCAGAAGTGCTTTGTTTATGGTTGGCTGTATGTGGTGTGACGTAGCGATCACGGACCGGGTCGGGGTACCCTCGCTTGGCAGCGATATTCAGCATTCGGTATAAACAGTCACTATATAATAGGGGTACTCACTCACTTGCTGCAGGATACATGTACATAGGCACAGGTTTCACATAAAAAGTCCCTTCAGGTTTATTAAGTCTCTTAAACCGTACTCCAAATATTCCTTGGCTTTACAGGCAATGGAAAGCATCACAAGGTTACAGTCTATGAACGTCACCAGTTCAGATACACTTCTCCTGATGTATTCCTGCCTCCACTCACACTGGGGCCTGTTGTCTGACTTCTGCCCCCAGCCCAGCAGCCTGCAGGCACTCAATGTCTCAATCTCTGTCAGTCTCTCACATGTCAAACACGGACTCCATTAACCATCACGAGACACACCCACATCTCCAGCAAGTTGCAAGCTTAACTCTTGCCATGCTGTTTAAACAGACTGTAGCTTCCATGGCAAGAGATTAATAAAACAGGCAGCAGACTTCTGCCTGTGCAAAACACAGCGGCCATGCACAATGCCGCCAATCACTACATCACAGTGGGCAGAGAGTAGAACTGACCAAACAGTGACTTCCAATGAGCTTCGGGTCAAGTTGGGTCCAGAACAGAACTTTATATAAAGTCCGGCTGAACCCCAAAACCTGAACTTCTATGGGTCCACTCATCTCTAATGTTGGCCTTTTCTTCTGAATTCTACAGAAGTGCAAAAAAAGACATTTCTTTCCTCTCTGTCTTCATTTGGCTTCTTGTTGCGTGGACTGAGCAGCAGCCGTCATTTCTAAATCAATTCATCTTTGTGTTTGCCACATCCTCACAAGGTGAGCAGACATTCTGCATTCATCCGCATGTTTTCCAGACAAGATCCTATTGTGCGTTTTACTCCTCCGCTCCTATATTAGTAGCTGGGCTATACAAAGTACTTGCACTACTTCTGATGATGCTGATTTTATCCCCAGAGCGAGGCAATCAAACACTGGAAGTGGATCACACTGGACCGATTATCCAGTGTACCCGAGCACCGAGTGTACCTATGATCGCTCTAGTAATTTGCGTCCATTTCTGAACATTTTTCTACAGTCTTTATAGTCCAGTTCCCTCATCCATAACCAAGATAAGATGCCGTTTAATCAACGTGTTTCAAAGCATTCCAAATTCTTCATCAGGACACCATTTGTTGGAAAACGTCTAAACGCCTTGATTGAACCACATCTCCTCAATATAAAAGAAAAATATAATTACTGACCTACTTTTATCTATCCAGTCTTTCCACTTAACGGCCATAACTCCACTGGATTTACCATAGAAGAATAATTTCCTTTCATAGCTCATCACAATCTTAGAAGACTAAATATTTATATCTTAAGAAAACAAACACAGATCCGTGTTTACGGAAGAAAATACATTATTGCGGCTCCAACCTTCTAATTTCTTAATGGGAGAATGAGTCGAACATTGTCAAGTTCTTGTACAATAATTAAAGAGATGTTTTAGTCTAAACCTTTTTTACCCATTTATCACCAGTACCGGAAATCGACTTTACTAAGGTTTTTTTTTTTAAGTTGTTGCAATACCGCCGCTCCATGCTGCATCCTCCGTGTTATGACTGGAGGGGACAAGAAATTGGGAAAGAGGGGTTTTACAGGCAATCACTGAATTTTTCAGCAGCCAGACCCAAGTTTGTTTAACATTGATTACTTTTTTAATGGAAAGGTGTTGGAAACCGCTTTAAAGAGGACCTGTCACCAAACCAGGCATGGTGATTTAATTACAGCACTGGATGCAGCATGTCTGCAGCATGCAGGCAAGGGGTCACCCATCACTTGAGCAGCCCTGTACCCCGAGATAATAGTTAGAAAACTTTACATGCTACAGCCACTAAGGAGGTGGCTAGGGGCTGCAGCCAAGGGCAGATTCACACCCCCTGCATGTGTAATCTGCCCACCGCTGCCAATCATTCTCTCCCTGTCTGCAGCATTTAAACAGAGTTTTTTTTCTTCTCTCCAGAAAGTCCGGGGCTAAACGGGAGAGAAAAAAAACCTCTGTTTAAATGCTGCAGACAGGGAGAGAATGATTGGCAGCGGTGGGCAGATTACACATGCAGGGGGTGTGAATCTGCCCTTGGCTGCAGCCCCCAGCCACCTCCTTAGTGGCTGTAGCATGTAAGTTTTGTAAGTGTATTATCTTGGGGTACAGGGGTGCTCAAGTGCTGGGGGACCCCTTGCCTGGATGCTGCAGACATGCTGCATCCAGTGCTGTCATTATATCACCATGCCTGGTTTGGTGACAGGTCCTCTTTAAAGAAACTGGTCAGCAGGATTTTGCTATTTTATTCTGAGAGCAGCATAATATAGGGCACAAGAGCCTGATTGCAGGCATGTGTTGCTTATTAGGCTGTGCAGTGTAGTTTCAATACAATCAGTATTTTATCAGCAGGAGATTATCACTGCCTGACTAGGTCTCATGGTGGGTTTACACGCCGCGATATCGGCGTCCAACTCCGACCCAACTCCGACAAAAAGTCACGTGGGTCGCGATTTGGAGCCGATATCGGGTGCGCGTTGTACGGTTTCAGTGTACAACGCGATCCTGGAACGATGCCAAAACGATATCGGAGTTGAATAGCTGAGCTATTCAACTCCCCGATATCGCAAGGCCGTTGTAGCAGGATCGCTGCGTGTGACAGCCCAACTCCGATGCGTACTCGCACCTCACCCATTAACTCCCATGTTAAATGGTCGTTACTGGGTTGGTGGGCGTACACATCGGAGGGACGTTGTTTCCCGATATCGCAGCGTGTAAACCGGCGATGCGATATCGGGAAAAGCGCTCAAAAAATGCGCGCTCCCGCGGCGTTGCCTCCGATATCGCGGCGATATCGGGACGTGTAACCCCACCATCACATGCACTCCATTTAGGCTAATATGTGTAACCCCACCCAATCACACATTGTACACAGTAAGCTTCCAATCAGTGGACTTGGTTCTAAAGGGTCATTTACAACCTGAGACTTTCCAGCAATCCGACCTGGCCGGGTTCGCTCGAAAGTCTCTGTGCAAGTCGCTGGTGAGCTGTCAAACAGGCAGACTCACCAGCGACATCGTGGAAAGAATATAAACTATTCTTTCCATGATGTCGAGCTCCCGCTCCTGTCTTCTGACAGGCTGCGGTAAGCGGGAGCAGACTGGTAACCATGATAAACAGTGGGTATCTAGAAAGAGCGCACTGCCTAGTTACCCGATGTATACCCTGGTTACCAGCCTTCTCCACTTCCAGGCTGGTATCCAAGGTAAACAGCAGGTATCTAAGCACATCGCTGTCCCTGGTTACCCGCTGTGTACCTTGGATACCAGCCTGGAAGCAGAGAACGCTGGTAACCAGGGTATACATTGGGTATCTAGGCAGTGCGCACTGCCTAGATACCCTCTGTTTATCATGGTTACCAGCCTAGGGAGGTCGCTGATCGTTGGTCTCTCGCTGTCACACACACCGATGCGTGCTGACCAGGAGGAGACCAAGGACCGAAAAATGGTCCTGAATGATTTGCAACGATCAGCGACCTCACAGCAGGGTCCAGGTCGCTGGTGCATGTCATACATTGTGACATCGCTGGCGAGGTCGCTGTTGCGTCACAAATACTGTGACGTTTCAGCGACATCGCTAGTGATGTTGTAGTGCGTGAAGTACCCCTTATACATCTACGTCGGATATACAAGAATTGTATTAAACCTGCACCAAGCAGTCCAGTCAGTGATATATCACTGGAATCAAGCTTTTTTGAGCTATATTATGTGTCTCCCAAAATAAATAGCAAAAATCTGCTGAGATTTTCTGTTTAAATATTGTAGTACAGATATCTTGAAATACATGTGGATTCAGGTATGTGTGGGCTTTTCGACAACATGTGTAGGCCCTTTGGTTAACAGATCCTTGGGTTGAAACCATAGAACCTGGTTTCTTAGATTGGCAGGGGTCCCTGATGTCTATAAGGGGGCCCTTGAAGGAAGAAGAAATATCAATTGGACTTTTGCCGCCGGGCTTGGACTGGCCCATTGGGGAATGAGCGAATTCCCCGGTAGGCTCCTGTACATGAATAGTAGTTGGACAATACACTTGATTCCCTATGTACATACAAAGGCAGAATCTCATCATTTATATAACAGAGTGCCCAGGTTAATATAATATAGAAATATAGATTATTTGTGAATGAGAGTAATGTAATATTTGCCTGTAGCAGAACAGCATCCCCCAAAGTCCACTTTACTAGTGGGTAGAGATGAGCAAACCCCTGCAGATTCGGGTATGGGGGTTGCATGTTTGGGTCCTGAACATGACCCCATATGTCATCACTAGTCAATGATTGGCTGGTTGGCTCTCCGCATATATACAGCCAGCCATAAGCGTAAGGCTGGATTACATTGCGGGTTTGATCCGATCTGAGGCTGTCCGTGTAAACCGGACAGTCCCGGACCGGATTTTGGCCCCATAGTAGCCTATGGGGCCGGATAGAAGCCGGATGGCAGCTCTCTGCCATCCGGTTTCTATCTGTCCGGGACAATCCGGGAGAATTCAGAATTCTCTCACGGACACAAAAACGTTGCTTGCAGCGTTTGTGTCCGAGAGAAGTATATCTCCTCTAATTGCCTACTCCCAGATTCTCCCGGATCCTCCTGGATCCGGGGCAATCCGGATTGCACCGCCGCAGTTGTTTCAGGACTTCGGCTAGCACCCTGCCAGCTGTGGTCCTGATTCAGCAGCAGCGGCAACTGCGTCCGGGTGCACACCGGTCCGGAGGGCATATTAGCCCTCCGGTTCTGTGTGCTGATCCGATCCAGGGCTGTCAAGTTCACCCTGAGAGCCTCAGATCGGATCTGACCCGCAATGTGAAGCCAGCCTAACACTTCCAGGGGCAGGAGGGTGGGGATTATTTTTTTAATTCAGACACAACATTATGGACAATTACTTGGCTTTTAGGGCCAGTGGAAGCCAATCACAAACTGCAGCAGTTCACATTGGCCCGACCGCGCACTGTACCGGAGCACACCAATCCCGGCTTCAGCACTTTGTAGATGGAAATCTCCTGAACACCAGCCCCGAACAGTCCCCAAATAGATTCGCTCATCTCTACTGGTGGGCCCTTAGCATCCTAGTCCAATAATATTTCCAGAAGTGGCTAAAAGGCTTTGTTCTCAAGCCTCCATGGATCAAGCGGAGGCCACTCCAGTTGTGTGCGCTGGAAAAGTAAGTGATAATGTCATGTCCATCGTTCTCCTGGCCACTAAGACCTGTGATTGGCTGCTGTAGTCATAAGACTGGATCACATCATCATCAGATGTGCCTCCTGATTGGTTGGGAGCCCTAGAAGTTGGAACTTCACATATTCCTGGCAAGAGTCAACAGAAGATCACTTGGGGCTGGTGTAGATTCAGTTGTAGGAAGATATGTGCAAAATAAGATTCTAATTATTACCTGTTGTTAAATTGAGTCAACCTGTTCATGTAAGACAACTATGGATGACTGATGGGCCAGAGGTAAGAGCTGAATGGAGCTCTTGTACTGACCTGGATTGTCCTCTTGGCACTCATAGAAGAAATGTTTATGGTTATGAAATCCCTTGTACAGTAGTTTTCTGTAAACCAAAGAGATTAGCAGAAAAATCTTGGACAGGAGTTCATTGGATAAACATTACTCTGTGTCAAGTCAACAAATCTTCTTTGCATTTGGATCTTTATGTTTTTGTACAATGATTATGCTTGTTTGGACACAGTCTTTGTTCTTGTGCCAGCATACATTGTTTCATCTCTGGAATATCTCTTTGTTAAGCTGTAACATGTGATGGATGCTACATATTGTATCTGTGAAAGAAAGAATGCGCAAATAGGGTCTTCTCTCAATAACACACTTTCACTTATCGATGTGGAATTGCTCACCTTTGTCAGTTGTGAAACCCACAACTGGTAGAATAGCGTACAGGCAGCTGCTGCAGGGACTGCACTCCCAACGGTGACCGTGGTCGTAATGTAGATTCTTGGACAAAGTGCTTCAGTGTCCGCGCTGCTGCTCCGAGACCAAACAAACACAGACACAGGAATGTCTGGTACAGCTACAGCCTTTATTTTCCGACGCGTTTCGGAGCCTCCTCCCGAGCTCCTTCCTCAGGGAACATCCTGGATGTTCCCTGAGGAAGGAGCTCGGGAGGAGGCTCCGAAACGCGTCGGAAAATAAAGGCTGTAGCTGTACCAGACATTCCTGTGTCTGTGTTTGTTTGGTCTCGGAGCAGCAGCGCGGACACTGAAGCACTTTGTCCAAGAATCTACATATTGTATCTGGCAGAGTGGAGGTGGTAATGGTGGACACTGTAACAGAGGTGGTAATGGGAGACACTATAACAGAGGTGGTAATGGTGGACACTGTAACAGAGGTGGTAATGGCGGACACTACAACAGAGGTGGTAATGGCAGACGCTATAACAGAGGCGGTAATGGCGGACACTACAACTGAGGTGGTAATGGCGGACACTACAACAGAGGTGGTAATGGCGGACACTACAACAGAGGTGGTAATGGCGGACACTACAACAGAGGTGGTAATGGCGGACACTACAACTGAGGTGGTAATGGCGGACACTACAACTGAGGTGGTAATGGCGGACACTACAACAGAGGTGGTAATGGCGGACACTACAACAGAGGTGGTAATGGCAGATGCTATAACAGAGGTGATAATGGAGGATGCTATAACAGAGGTGACGATGGTAGACGCTATAACCGAGGTGGTAATAGCAGACACTATAACAGAGGTGGTAAAGGCAGATGCTACAACAGAGGTGGTAAAGGCAGATGCTACAACAGAGGTGGTAATGGCAGACGATACAACAGAGGTGGCAATGGCAGACGCTACAACAGAGGTGGCAATGGCAGACACTACAACAGGTGGTAATGGCAGATGCTATAACAGAAGTGGTAATGGCAGACACTATAACAGAGGCGGTAATGGCAGACGCTATAACAGAAGTGATAAAGGCAGATACTATAACAGAGGTGTTAATGGCAGATGCTATACCAAAGGTAGTAATGGCAGACGCTATAACAGAGGTGGTAATGGCAGACACTACAACAGGTGGTAATGGCAGACAGTATAACAGGTGGTAATGGCAGACGCTATAACAGAAGTGATAATGGCAGATGCTATAACAGAGGTGTTAATGGCAGATGCTATAACAGAGGTGGTAATGGCAGACACTATAACAGAGGTGGTAATGGCAGACGCTATAACAGAAGTGATAAAGGCAGACGCTATAACAGAGGTGGTAATGGCAGACACTACAACAGGTGGTAATGGCAGACAATATAACAGGTGGTAATGGCAGACAGTATAACAGGTGGTAATGGCAGACGCTATAACAGAAGTGATAATGGCAGATGCTATAACAGAGGTGTTAATGGCAGACGCTACAACAGAGGTGGTAATGGCAGACACTACAACAGGTGGTAATGGCAGATGCTATAACAGAAGTGGTAATGGCAGACACTATAACAGAGGTGGTAATGGCGGATGCTATAACAGAGGTGGTAATGGCGGACGCTATAACAGAGGTGGTAATGGCGGACGCTATAACAGAGGTGATGATGGCAGACGCTATAACAGAGGTGGTAATGGCAGACACTATAACAGAAGCGGTAATGGCAGACAGTATAACAGGTGGTAATGGCAGACGCTATAACAGAAGTGATAATGGCAGATGCTATAACAGAAGTGATAAAGGCAGATGCTATAACAGAGGTGTTAATGGCAGATGCTATAACAGAGGTGGTAATGGCAGACACTATAACAGAGGCGGTAATGGCAGACGCTATAACAGAAGTGATAAAGGCAGATGCTATAACAGAGGTGTTAATGGCAGATGCTATAACAAAGGTAGTAATGGCAGACGCTATAACAGAGGTGGTAATGGCAGACACTACAACAGGTGGTAATGGCAGACAGTATAACAGGTGGTAATGGCAGACGCTATAACAGAGGCGGTAATGGCAGACGCTATAACAGAGGCGGTAATGGCAGACGCTATAACAGAGGTGGTAATGGCAGACACTATAACAACTTTTAAAAAAGGGCTGATAATTTCCTCAGTAATTAACATTGTGGGTCATAGATAATTTAGTGACAAATATGTGTAATGGTGAAGAAACGTTGAACTTGATGGCTAGAAGTCTTTTTTCAGCCTATGTAACCATTGTCCTTCTGGAATATGCTGGATTGCATTTCTGTGATTAACTGTATAAATTATTTCAAATTTGCTGTGTATGTTATACATTGCAAAGAATGAAACTTGTGAAAATTTGAAGCAATAAATTAATATTTTGCACATTCAAAATTCACATCACAGTTTGCTGATTTCAAGTAGGTTTTCTTTATGCAACATGCAGAGAATATTTGGTAAAATCTAATTCACTTTGTGTTATGGGCTCAGTTATTGAGGTGCTTTCTCTCAGCCTTAGCTCAGTCTGAGCAGCACGGACCGGAGGTGATGATGCAGCAGGAATGCATATACCAGACAGCATGTGGATCTTTATGGTCAAATCGGCTGGAAAATGAGACTCTTTGCTTAGATAGATAGGTATTAGATGCTACGTTTTGGCTGTAATGTATATTGTTGCAAATAGCAAGTGAGGAATACAAATAGTAATTAGCTACCTAATTACAGATTTAACCATTGATGTGCAATATGGGAACTACTGGTGTGATTAATGTGACAAATGCATTAGCCCATGCTATATATTCCTCAGCTTTCATTGATGGTCACCTACAATTAAGGACTCTGTCCGAAACGCGTCAGCTTTTATCACGCTATTTTAATTTCACTATATTTAAAAAAGTTCAAGTAAAGAAACAAGAGTTTTAATTTCGGTGCTGGATCCGAGTACGGGCCTATATATTATGCCATCCAAATAATACATTATCACAGCCATGAAATAGAGATTTTAATATGTTTTAAAGTTACCGTATTTCCCCTGGGTATAAAATGCATCGGACCATAAGGTGCACTTAGGTTTTAGAGGAGGAAAAAATGTTGTCATGACACTGTTATGGGGGTAATGTCCTCCATCCTGGCCCCTTCCAGGTATATATGCCCCCCCATCCTGGTGTATATGTGCTCCATCCAGGTATAGGTGTTCTCCAACCTTGTTTCATCCTGGTACATATGGCCCTCATCCTGGGCCCATCCTGATATATATGGCCCTCTTCTTGGGCCCATCCTGGTATATACAGGTGCATCGCAAAGAATTAGAATATCATCAAAAAGTTGATTTATTTCAGTAATTCAATACATAAAGTGAAACACATATATTATATAGAGTCATTACACACAGAGGGATCTATTTCAAGTGTTTATTTATGTTAATGTTGATGATTATGGCTTACAGCCAATGAAAACCCAAAGGTCATTATCTCAGAAAATTAAAGTAGGGAGGATGAAGTGTCTGAGAGATAAAATATGACCTAAATAGGTATCGGAGGCTTCACCTTGTGTGGTTGTGAGAGTCACAACCACTATAAAAGCAGATCACAGCTGCTGCAGTCCCCAGCGTGGAGCATGTAGAGTAGGTAGGATAAGGGGTTAAACACCACGCTGCCGTATTTCATGAGACATCGAAGGGTGAATATAATATTGATTTATTAGTCAACGCGTTTCAGGGCTCCCTGGCCCCTTCCTCAGGACAAATCAATATCAGTCATATTGCCATATGTCAGGGTTTTTCTGAGAGCCCTGAAACGCATTGACTAATAAATCAATATTATATTCACCCTTTGATGTCTCGTGGAATACAGCAGTGCGGTGTTTAACCCTTCATCCTCCCTACTCTATATGCACCACGCTGGGGACTGCAGCAGCCATGATCTGCTTTTGTAGTGGTTGTGGCTCTCACAACCACACAAGGTGAAGCCTCTGATACCTATTTAGGTCATATTTTATCTCTCAGACCCTTCATCCTCCCTACTTTAATTTTCTGAGCTAATGACCTTTGGATTTTCATTGGCTGTAAACCATTATCATCAACATTAACATAAATATACACTTCAAATAGATCACTCTGTTTATAAAGACTCCATATTTTTAATATTTCACTTTTTTGTATTGAATTACTGAAAACATTTACTTTTTGATGACATTTATTGAGATGCACCTGTAGTACCATCCTGGTACATATGGCCCTCATCCTGGGCCCATCCTGGTATATATGGCTCTCATCCTGGTACATATGGCCCTCATCCTGGGCCCATCCTGGTATATATGGCTCTCATCCTGGTACATATGGTATCTACTTCCCTCATCCTGGTATAATTAGTACCATCCTGGTACATATGGCCCTCATCTTGGGCCCATCCTGGTATATATTGCCCTCCTCCTGGACCCATCTAAGCATGTATGGCCCTTATCCTGGTGTATATGGCTCCATCCTGATATATATGTCCCTTATCCTGGACCTATTCTAGTATATATTGTCCCATCCTGGTATATATTCCCTCATCCTGGACCCATCAGGGTATATATAGCTCTCATCCTGGGCCTATACTGGTACGTATGTCCTCAATCCTTGTATATTTATCTTCGTTGTGGACCATCCTGGTCTATATGGTTCCCATCATTTCTAACACTTAAAAAAAATAAACTATTCTATTCACTTTCCCTTCACTCCCTCGGTGCACAGTGTTCTCTTATCATGCTGGCAACTGACTTCATCGGGTAAGTGGGTCAGCGCATGACGTTGCTGCCAATGCGTGCCCATTAACACCGACGTTACCTGTCAGAACATCCACTGGTTCCCACAGTTAAATACATCTGAGCTGTAAGACGCATCCCCCACTTTGCTCCAAAATTGTGGTGAAAAAAGAGTGTCTTATAGTTAGAAACATATGTTTTTTACCACATTAAAATGTATTTCCATCATTTGGTGGAACTGTGGATTCTAGAGTGTATCAACAAATCCTGTAGATAGTCATGGTGGCTCAGTGGTTCGCTCTGTTGCTTTGCTGCACTGGAGTCCTGGGTTCAAATCCCACCAAGGACGACATCAACAAGGAGTTTGTATGTTCTTGTGAGTTTCCTCCCACACTCTAAAGTGAAACATACATTCTAATGGTGTAGATTATTCAAAGCCTACAATCATATGTAGGCTGCATTACCATAAGGCGGTGGATTAAAAACTATTTATTATTATTATTATTATTATTATTATTAAAAAATGAAAACAGAAATTCAGAAAATTCTCAAACCTTCCTAAACTTCCACAATGCAAATATCACATATTTCCATAGTAGATAAGGAATTTTTCATCACCTTGGGATGTTTTAACAAACAAAAATATCTAAAGAAATATCTTGAGGTGTTCTGCAAGATTTGCGGTGTATGTACATTAGTAAACGTCCGTAGATATATAGACGATACTCTGTACCACCAATATGAGAAATGGCATTTAATTTAGATCTCATCCTTCACTTGTTAGCTTCCTAGACCATAATCATTTGTAACGTGATAGCAAAAGACATATTTATTATTTTTTTTTCTAATTAAAAAGTTTAATTAGGTTTTTCAGATAACAAAACATTTCTATTGAGAATAGATAACGCAGGATCCATCATACACAATCGACAATAGTCACAGATCACCTTCTCCCTTCATATTGACCTTGTTTTTATAGAAACATAAGGTCTGAGTCAGTCTATTGCTGCTGATGTTCATGTGCAGAAAAGGAAATAGGAGTTAGTCTAATAAGCCTAGTGTTAAAATAGCATTTTTGCATATAGTGAAATAAAAAAAAATACATTTTGCCTTGAAAACCTGATTTTAAACAATAGATCATTTATGTTAACACATTTTCCCTAATAATTGGCATGTATACTAATATTACCATGACAGGGCATGGAGACGCTCAGCATGCGGCACAAAAGAAAAGGACAAGATAAAGGGTGACCCTATTAGTAGGGACACAAGAAAGGGGTGACCCCCTGATCCCTGGGCTCCCTAGCATCCCTAGATGGGTCCTTCCCCTGTATGTGATCACATAGCTGTCCCTGGTCTAGCCCTGGCTAGTGAATTGGCCAGCAATACACTAGTCTAACTACTACGATAAGGCAACACAGGGAAAGTGAAAAATAAGCGGGTATAGAAGAACAAAAGCAATTCCATGGCTTTGACAGGAGCAACTTCTCCAGGGAGGTCAGCATATGAGAGCTATAACTGGCGCATGAGAGAGTAAGGAGTAAGTTTAAATAACTGAAAGGAATGGTAATAAGGAGCAGCAGCTGAGATTAGAGGAAAAGGAATCTGAGCAGGGTCAAAAACTAATTCTTAACCCCTGCAGACCCAAAAGGAACGAAATCCGCTATACTGATGAGCGGTCTCCAACGAGGCCATGTGATCTGCTAATTGCTGTGATCGTCTGATCCCAGGTACCACAAAGGTCCTAGTTGGATGCGACACACGTGATTAATATACTTACCTTTAATTACCGTAGATCACTTTGGTAAAGTCTTTTATTCTAGGCCACATACCTTTGTATGCACAAAGCCTGTAGAGCAGCACATGTAGGGGGTTTTGTTCCCTAATATGTAACCCTACAGGATCGGTATTTACGAAGTTAACCTTCAAAGAAAAACAAAGTGTCTAGGGGAAAAAAAAAGAAAATGCTCTATGAACTGTGAAAGTACAGAAAAGATGGAGATGCCATATGACTCTGTGCATGTGGCCATGTCCTTTATGTTAAGGGCAGTAGAACAGAATATGGATTTCAGAAACCTTAGTAACTTCACAGAAATACATTGTATTCCGTGACTACATTTGGAAGTAATTTTTATAACAAAAACAAAGATTTTTCCATGAGAAAATCTTTTGTGCATTGACTATGGTAATGAGTTAAGGGGCACGGCTGCTACATGAATGAATCACAATGAATAATTGTGCTTTTTATTACATGGATGTATTTTCGGGGCACTAATGTGAACAGAATGTTCACTGCTCTTTCTATTGTACATTATGTTTTGTTTTTCTTTTCATGAAATAAGAATGCAAAATATATAAACAAATCTCAGACAGTGTAATTTATCCCACTTGTAATTCCAGCAATAATTGCTCCTTACAGCCGGTGTTAAGTTGCTCACTTGTTACTTGATCTCTGGTGATCCACTACACAAAGCTTCATTGGGTGCGGTGAGAGAGTGGGAGTTGCAACCTAATAAAACTAATTCTTGCTACATTAGATAGATTATTTTAGGGCTGTTTTTCTATTGAAAAGTAAAAAATAATAGTCCTAATTCTGCATGATGTCAGCGCTGATATACATTGTAGTCCTCTAGTTTGGGACATGTTTGTGTTGTTACTGGTGTACATCGGGTTGGGACTACATTGGACCTTTTTTTTAGTAACTTTTACATTTTAGTATCATGTGATCAGTGTAATCCATCAGAAAGTTACTTACAGGTGCATCTCAATGAATAAGAATATTTGGTAATGAGTCTATACAACGCTCTGGATAATTTTTTGCCACTCATCTTTGCAGAATTGTGGTAATTCAGTCACAATGGAATGTTTCCGGGTACAAGCAGCCTTTTTAAGGTCCGGTCACAGCATCTCAATCGGATCAAGGTCAGTACTGTGACTCGGCCACTCCAAAGTCATAGTTGTGTTTTTCTTCAGCCACTTAGAGGTGGCTTACTGGTGTGGCTTGCTGCTTGATTGCAGTTGTTGCTGCTAAGGGCCCAACCAGTTATTCGGTTCAGGGGCAATCACTTTTTCACACAGGGCCCTGTAGATTTGGATTTCTTTTTCCCTTAATAATAAAGACCTTCATTTATAAATTGCATTTTGTGTTTACATGTATTATCTTTATCTACTATTTGAATTTGTTTGGTAATCTGAAACATTTAAGTGTGACAAACAAGAAAAAGAATAAGAAACCAGGGAGGGGCGCACATTTTTCACACCTCTGTATATGCCTATGCGAGTCAGGAGACATTGAAATCTGTACTTGGACCATGATCGTTGGACGTGTGAAACCCACTTTATATGTTTTGACACTTTTCCACATTTAAAATGTCGATAATGGTACAAACATGCGTGTGCAAACCTTATCACCTACATGTAGAGTCCCATCCCATTCACTGTTTCAGAAGATGGTATAAACCTGATGTAGAAGCTCGGGGCAAAACATCTTTTCATTTTCCAAAATTAAAAGATCTTTTAATTTTGGAAAATGAAAAAAAAAAAAAAAAATATTTAGGTGAAAGTTCGGTCTTTTAGTAGCAGGTAATTTGTCAAGTTGTTGCACATTTATTCTGATATGTGATATAATAATGACAGGGAGGATGTTTTACAGTTGTTAAATCTCCATCTGCATTGGGAATGGGATTACATCACAGCCGATGTGAGAGCTATTAGTGTAATTACAATATGATTTACATTACAGCAAGTTATAGGTTTACTTGATATAATAGGCAAGTTGACCTTAAAGGGACTCTGTCAGGTCATTTTTCAGTATGATACTAATATTACCCTTGAATAGGGCCTGGGCAGACATTTTATAAACATGTAAAATCATTATTCTACCATTTGTAGTTTCCATGCTATAAGCATTTTCACACCCTGCAGGGAGCTACTGCATTAGCCCTCTCCATCACTTTCACAGCCAACTAGTCCGGGTGCTGTATAAGTGTTATTTAAATATCCATGCCCACCCAAGTTGAGGTTCTGTCCCTTCCCTATGTGCTGGGAGGGGGGATGTGTTTTGTCCTGCACTGTGTGCACTGTGTAAGAGATTTCTATTATGAGAACATTTGTTTTTCTGCAGACGTGTAATGTGTGTATCTGCTGAGCAAATGTTCTTATAATCACACAGAAATATCTGACTGCACACACTGCACACATGTCTCATACACACAATGACATGAAGAGCTCAGAGCTTCAGCTAAGATCACACATCTGCTCCCCCTCCTTTCTGCTCTGCAATGAGTCACATCGGAATGACAGATTTCAGGAGGGCAGAACAGTGTAATGATGCATGAATATTCATTCCTTGGGGAGTGGGCAGATCAAAACTCAATGTGATTGACAGATGAAATTAATCTTTTATTTTGAAGTTTACACAGGATAGGAGGGAAGTATAAATAATAGAAATACAAGAATAGAGAGAGCTTAGAGAAAGGAATTGGAAAATGATAGACGTTACATATGGATTTTTGACCTGACAGATTCCCTTTAAAAAGGTCTGAATATGGTAACTGTAATGAACTCGCTTACATACAAAGAATGCAGCAAAGGATCAGTATGTTACAGTATATTACCGTATAATAATAGTGAAGAGGGGCCACATGCCGTCCGGGACACTGGCCACAGTGCCGACATTCATTATTGCCTGCATCCGCTCCGTTACATCCTTGGGGCTGACCCATCCTGCTGCTGCACTTCCTCCCATTTGTGTTCCACTCTGGAACGTAGGATGGTGCCATGGCTCCTTAGCGTACAGGGGGAAAGAGACATCACATAGAGATGAGTGAGACAGTGCTCGAAGGGACCGAGAGCGCACGGGGGAGACAGTACAAGGGTAGAGAGTGAACAAGGAGGAAAGATGGGACAAGGGAAGAGAGAGCACACAGGAGGAAAGAGAGCATGCACAGAGAGAGAGATGGCACAAGGGAAGAGAATGCACGGGGGGACCACAGGGTTGAAAGACAGCACAAGGGGAGAGAGACATCGCAAGGGAGGAGAGCGCGCACAGGGTTGAGAGACCGCACAAGGGGAGTGAGTGTATAGGGGGAGGGACAGCACAAAAAGAGAGTGCACAGGAGGAAGGACAGCACAAGAGGAGAGAGAGTGCACAGATTCAAGAGACAGCACCAGGAAAGAGGACGTACAGGGAGAGAGACAGCACAAGGGAAGAGAGTGCACAGGGGGGAGAGACTGCACCAGAGGAGAGAGAGCACACAGGAGTGAGAGACAGCACAAGGAGAGAGTGTGTGCACAGGGGGATGGCGATCAGCAGCAGTGCCTGCAAACCACAGCGACCCTATGCAGCAGTAAACTCCCCTTCTCGGTAGCGCTGCAATTAGTAGAGGGAGTAGTTGGACTAATGTATATAATCCCACACGTTCTAGAATCACCCAATGCGATAGAACCGGGCCCCCATCTAATATTATATATATATATTCATTCACACAACCAAAATGTGGCTTCATACAGTCTCCAAAAATAGTGAGGGTACAAGGTTAATAGATTTCTTTATGGGGTGTCTGTCTACTTGATCTGTCTGGTTTATTCTGCCGTGCTCGAAAGCTTCATTCAGAGACATTATCATTAGAATTGTGGCTCCTAAACATCTTTGTGTTTGGAATGATGCATAATTTTAAATATATATTATGACAAAAATTAGACCCTCAAGACCCAATCTGTGTCTGTGGACGGGGTTGTGGTTGTGCCTCCACGACATCTTTTGCTAGGGGCTTTTATAAGAGTTTGTGTGTCCCGGGTCAATTAAATCTGCCTGGATTTGTTTTACAGGCATGTTTTTTCAATTTCTGGAGATGATTTGGCAAAGTTTTTAAATTCTATGGCAAATTATCACAAAGTCTAAATACACAACAAATATGACACATTTATTGTATATGAATAGAGCAGATTTGTCCCTTCCCTTGTAAACTGTGAACCCTCGCGGACAGGGTCCTCTCCCCTCCTGTACCTGTACGACTTGATTGTCCATACACATTGTACTTGTCCTCGTCTACCCTTTTCATATGTAAAGCTCCATGGAATGTAATGGCGCTATATAAATAAATAATAATCATTTTACATCAAAGTCAGATTCTCAGGATGTTGGGGGATGTAGCCACATTCTGCAATGATATTCTGATTAGTAGAATAGTGTCAGGGGCGGACCTACCGTGGTGCAGCTGGTTCAGCTGCACCAGGGCCCCGACCGGCTAGGGGGCCCCCAGCCGACCCCCATAAGCCAATGGTAGAGGAGAGGAGGGTCAGGCAAGGGAAGCTTCCTGCTTCCCTTGCCTGATCCCGCACCTCCTCTCCTCTGCCGTCCCAGGAATGCATTTGCCGGCTCGGCACAGGTAGGAGAGATCACCAAGATCCGCCCCCCGCTCCTCGCCGACGGCCGCCAGCACCCCCCCTGCCCCGCTCCTCACCCATGGCTGCACCAGGGCCCTCGGGCTCTAGGTCCACCACTGAATAGTGTCCAGGACTGTTGCTGATCCTAACGCAAGTGAGTGAGTCTTTACTAGCGATGAGTGAGCGCTTACATGCTCAGTACTCCAAACGAGTAGTGGAACACTCAGATGGACATGACTCAAGTACCTGAGAATAATGGAAGTCATTGGGGGTACTCGAGCATTTTTCCGGATCTTCCAGTAAGTTGTTTTGAGTTCCCCAATTACCGTACTTTAAATATACTCGGGTACTCGAGTCGCGCCCATTCAAGTGTCCAGCTGCTCATTTCGGGTACCGATCCCTCGAGAACTCTGTCCTTTAATTCTACACATCCCTGAGGGGCCTGGGTATGTGACCCACACAGATGAATTAATACTAATTAACACTTGAATGGTAGATTCAATACAATGGTAATTCCAGGTAGCATTAAAAAATATACTTAGCAGATTGTTCCAGGAGGCTTCATAACCTCTCTCATGTCAATGAGCTCACTCCTAGAAGGAATGAACACAGTCTCACTAGTGCCACCTATTACGGCTGTTAATACATGGTTGCCGGATTAGACTAATACTCCAAGAAATTATGAGAATTGTTAACGTGACGACTATAGTCTCAGCTGCTTATTTAAATGTTCTATTGAGAGAAGTCGCTGAGGCTCTAGTTGTCACATGACCTCAGTTATGCAAATTGCATACATGTAGTCACGTGACCGCCCGCTCACTATTGGGACTATATGATATGATGCATTAAACTTTATTGATAACGAGGTTAATTGTAGCATCACAGCGACAGCAGCAGGACATAGTCATTAATTACTTAGTGTCAGCAGGTTTTTGCTACCTCTTCTGAGAGCAGCATGTTGTAGGTAAAGCGATTCTGAACCAACGATGTTTAACTTAGATTACTGAGTGCAGCCGTTCTGTTACAATCAAAGCATTTAGTTTTAGGTATGTAGCAGAGCTGGGAGAGCTGGCCCCGCCCACACCAGGCTTTCTATAGAGATTGTGTATTGACAGTGAGCTGTCAATCACAGCAGGGGGCTTGTCAGACTGCTGTGCGCATGACAAACTAGTCCAGATGATAAATAGCACAGTCACTGATGAGACAGGCATCACTGCTTTTTTAAAGCCCCCATAGCATGCTGTCCTCAGCTTTCATAGCAAAAACCTGCTGACCGATTCCTTTTAATTAAAACATAATATTAAAATTGGCAGAAGGCTGTTATCCCTTACTATTATTCCTGACAGGTTATACACAGGTCATACACAATTGGTACACCAATAAACAACATTCAATTTTGAGGATTTCGCACTTAGGTAATTAATTGTCATACATTCCCATAGCAGTGGGCACAAACAATTTCCTATATTTTTCCTTCATACACCTTAGTAGGATGAGCCGGTTACTGAAGGTGAAGGTGCTCCTCTAGTCTCATGAACAGCTCATATCATGGCAGTACATTATTTTCATTATCCCATACGATTCTTCGGAGTTCTTTTCTCCACTACTTGCTCAAAAGTGTCATGATGATGATGGCCAACAGCCGAGCTTCCTTTCTTGGTAGGCTTATTAGCAGCAGACACCCGCACCTACTTCCCCAGCATATGATTACTAACAAGATGGCACTGCCTCTACGGACTGGTAGAACATTGCTAACATTTTGTTGCCCGCATTAAACAACCTTCGTAGTTAGTACAGTTTGCTCATCCCCTTCTTGTAGACCTTCTCCATCTGACACCTCAGTCCAGTTAGCTGTCCCGGTGGACCCCCAGATATTTGTAACTCTCCGCCTGCTCCACCTCCTGACCCGTAAACCTTCCATCTTTCTCCTGCTATAGTTCACCGCCAACGTCTTAGTTTTCTTTAACGTTTACTTGTAGATAAGGTAGCATGGCACCAATCCACAAAATCTGACACTACCCTACTATATTCATCATCACCCTAATCCCCCAGTAATACATCTGCAGATACAGTGGATCCTGACAGTGTGCGCACATAGTGTGACTGCAGAAAATGGTCTCGAGCCTCGGAGACCCCTCTAACATTATGTGACACTTTTATCATATAAGCTGTATTCACTTGATCTAAAAGGAGTTTATATTTAGAGGTAACTGAACCTTGTAAAGGCGATGCCACCTTATCTTAATATTAACACATTTGTTGGGGGGACATAATTTTGTGCCACTTACCCATATATAAGTAGTACAGGTTCTCCTTCACCTTCCTCATAGATTGGACAGTTCTGTCTGCATAATGGATTTATCAGCCTCCTCCAAACCTCACATGGGAATGCTGCTCTTTGATTGGAGAACGCTACTGGATAGATCCGGTCACATGACCGCCCATCGCGCCATATTATGGACAGGAGAGCTGTGCAGTGTGTCAGGAAGGCGGCTCTTAGAGGTTCAGGAGGAATAACTGGCATACTTATATATTGGTGAGTGCCATAAAACTCCCAATCTCCTAGCATTAAAATAAAGTGGCTAGCCCTTTAAGTTTAGATCCATTTGAAAAAAGGATTGTGCCCTCCAATCACCCTATAGAATGAAATCAGTTCTTGTATAGTAAAACTTTTTTTATAAATTACCTTAGATCTAAGATACATAAACACTGGTATTAAAAAGCAAAAAAAACAACCACCTGTCATCCGTCTGCATCTGTCATCTGTCTATTCTGGTATATATGGCCGTCATCCTGGTATACTGTATATGTCTCCATCCTGTTATGTATGGTCCCCATCCTGGTAAATATGATCCCCATCCTGGTATATATGGCACTTATCTTGATATACATGGTCCCTATCCTGATATATATGGCTCTCCCCATTCTGGTTATACTATATCGGCACATCTGGTATATATGTATCCATCCTGATATTCATGGTCTGCCTCCTGTATATATGGCCCATCCTGCTATATATGTTCTCCATCTTGGATATATGGCATCATCTGCAAATATGTCCCCATCCTTAATATGTCTCATCCTGTATATGTCCCATCTGTTATATATGTCCATCCGTATAATGTCCCCATCCTATATATATGTCCTCATCTGTTATATATGTTCCATCCGTATTATCTCCCTCTGTATATATGGTCATCCCATCCTGCTATATATTCCATTATATAGTCCCCATCCTGTTATATATGTCCCATCTGGATATGGCTCCACCTGTTATATATGTCCCCATCCTGTTATATATGTCTCCATCCTGTTTACATGGTCCCCATCCTAGTATATATGTCCTCGTTCTCCCTAATGCATAATTAAAAAACAATTTTTCTCGCCTTTCGTCCACTCCCACATCGCCCAGTGTCCTCTATAGCCAACGCACAGTGGCCAGCATCTGATAAAGGACCGCCCGCCATAGTGGATGACGTCATTGTCCTGCGTCGCCCCTTGTCGGGCACCACCTATGTCAGCTGCCAGCCACTGTTAGGCCGACGGGTTGCTGGGCCACGATGCACTTTAGCTAGATCTGCGTCCTTGGTTGCACAACCAGCTCAAGCAGGTGATGGGTTTGGAGGTTCCCTTTACCCCAGGCCCAGTCACGACTTCTGTGACCGAGATCTTTACACCCCTGTTAACACTGCTGCAGCCAGTCACTGAGTTTAGCGCCTCTGCTCTGCCCAAGTTGATACTATCTACAACCTCAGTGGTTGTCTGCAGTGCTGTTGAAGTAGCGCCAGTGCTGCAGACAATAACAGACACCAGGAGCTGCGGAGGAGACTCTGCTGGACCTCAAGAGGGTGAGTAAAGCACAAGGTATTTAGGGGACTGGAGTTATCTGAAACCAGTAAACCTCCATTTTTTTGGGTAACAAACTTTTTAAAAGAAACCTATAGTTCTATATAATGTGATGGCCACATTGTAGAACATTGGTGACATCTACATGTATGTTCTCTTCAGTTGCGTGAGTACCAAATGTCATAAATCTACTAAAACGTCAATGGTCTTCTTGTAAAATTTACCCTAATGTGTTTTAGACTTCATAAAGGATAAAGTAGAGTGAACCCCCACTGGAGACAAAGACTTACCGTATGTACCGTAAATGGTGACAACCGCTATTGCATAGCGTTATAGCAGATCAGAACTTCTATTTGCAGACACGGTGTTTTGGGGTATTAACCCCTCATCAGGGCAAAATATGAGATTTTATCTTGCTGTATGAGAGGCTAAGTGGGGTCTAAGGGGTACGGTTTCTCCTTGTGGAGAGTGACATGCCAGTATGAGGAGACTTAAATGCCGCAATGCTCCTCTGGGATATAAAATATGCAAATTGCCTCTTCAGAGAGGAAGAAGACTTGAACTCTAGTGCCACCTATTGGAAGTAGCAATCCTAAAAGGCAAAAACGACTCTTTAAGAAGCCATATGACTTGGGATTTAAACCAGATCAGAACCTCAATTTGTAGACACAGTGTTTTGGGGTATTTGCCCCACATCAGTGCAAAGTATAAGATCTGATCTGGTTGTATGAGAGGGTAAACAGGGTTTAAGGTGACTCTTAAGATTGCTACTTCTATAGGTGGCTCTACAGTTCATCTTCCTTTCTGAAGAGACAATTTACATATTGTATTTCCCAGAGGGGCGTTGCGGCTTTTAAGTCTCCTCATTACTGGCACACCAGATCTGGAGTGTCACTATCCACAAGGAGAAAAGCTTATTCCTTAGATAGTGCACCTAAGTAATATCACCATACAGTGTTCCAATAATAGTGCCATACAATGCTTACAGGAACACTAAACCTAGAAACAAATGTTTAAATTAAAGGGGAAAATAAAATAGCTGTCCTTAAGGTTAGTCTGCAGCATTTACTTTCGGCTCTTGATACAATTTGTCTTGTAGAAATGCAGAGATCAATGTGGGTTAATCTCCTGCTCATCAGTTACAGCATTAGTAGGTGGAAGAAGCTCTGACATCTTTGACAAGTGGGTGTGGCTTCTCTTATCTTTTTTCCTGTTGATGGCAGGGTGGATGGTGGAGGCGACTGCTGTGGATAGTTGTCTTGCATCCAGACAAAGGACAGGACAGTGAGAGGAGGGGAACCTGACTGAGCTCCTGAGAGACACAGAAGCTTTCCTTTATATGTTCTTAGCTTGTATTGCAATATAAAACAAGATAGGACCAAAAAAGGAGGTGAATCAGGAATGAATTATTTTTAATGTATCTTCTGTATTTAGTGTTTTTCCAACTGGCACTGCATACAGTATCATCACACAAACAGAACCTTTTTGCAGCTCATTAACTGGGCTTTTCTGAAGATCAATTGCACAACTAACACACAAAAACACAATATATTGAACACCATGCCCTCAGGGCCTCTTTGTTCAGAGTCGGCATCAGCATTTGGGCAAGTGTTGGGGCCCTGGACAAACAGTGGGGGCCCAAGCACTTGGGCAAGTTTTGGGGCCCTGGACAAACAATGGGGGCCCACCAGCTGTCGGGGAGACCTTCTGCACCTCTTGCTGGATGTTGTCCCGAGCCCTTAAAGGTGTATTGGACCCAAACGAACTGTCTGTCCCTCACCTAGTATGTGTTAAAGGGGCCCACTGAGACTCTTTTGCCCCGGGCCCTTGAAAACCTGGAGCCGGTTCTGCCTTTAATGCTGTGGCTGTGTGGGGGTGGCACGGGGCAGTAGTCACGGCTGAGGGTGGGCCCTGGTTGTCTTGCAGCCCTCCATGAGCAGTCCTCAGCCAGCCACTTCCACAGTGCAAAGGGGATTAGCTTGGTTGTGGTCTCTCACAGGGGACGACTCAGACACAGAGCTAGGATTCTTGTGAAACAGTTCTTTACTTATAATCACATGCAACAATTACCGAGCAGGTACTTTGCTGGCACAATTCTTAAATGTTTCAGGGACAACATAATTCACTTCAATCTGTAACTGTGCTGTGGACTGATCCCCTGGTTTCAGTACCTCTGATGTTACTCTAAAGGTACCGTCACACGATGCAATATTGCTAGGCAATTTCACTGGCAATTTGCTGGTTGCAGTGAAATCATGGACACATTGTTACATTTGTACACCGCAACAAAATGGAGCAATGTGTCCATGATTTCACTGCAACCAGTCAGTGAAATTGCCTAGCAATATTGCTGCGTGTGACAGTACCTTTAGGTTCTCCACTTCACTATTTAACACCACAGTCACACTGTGAATTCAAAAAGTCCCACGTGGCTTCCATCTGGTCCCACCCACATAGACCCATTCCGAGGAGCTAAAAAGACTGGTGTCGGACATTGCTGCTCCTCTGACAACACGTTCGCCCAAGGTTTTGTTAAACGTCCCATAAAGACAGTACCATGTCGCTACCCAAGGACTCTCTTTTGAAGTTCAGGCCTGGTACTATGTACATAGCTAGGTCTCACTAACCGTCCACTTTTGGTGTCCTTCGCACGTGTCCAGAGGGTCGGGCCAAATTCAAGTGCTTGCCTGCTACTCACAGATACAGCTGTTCTTTTTCCTTTTTCCACCTGCAACTTCTAAAACCAAGATGGAACCAGCCTGCTTAAACTGCTGAGCTCCCCCTCACGAGAGCTGTACCTACCGATTATTAAACGTTCCTTGCCTAGTGGGACACCGGGGAGCAATACCTAAAACCGTCCACTTGATGGCCACATTTACATGTCATACTCAAATACACAAAATTCACATAGATACAATACACATATCAATAAGCCAGTTGGTGGACCTTGACCCCCGGGGGCCCTGGTGCAGCCATGGTGAGGTGAGGAGTCGGTGGGGGAGGGGGAGTGCTGGCGGCCGTCAGAGAGGTGTTTGCGGCGGCTCTCCTACCTGCTGAGCCACGCCGAGTGCGCTCCTGGGAGCTGGAGGGGCGGGATCAGGCAAGGGAAACAGGAAGCTTTCTGCTTCCCTTACCTGACCCTCCTCTCCTCTGACAACGGCTTACGGGGGTCGGCTGGGGGCCCCCCTGCAGGCTTGAAGGGGCCCCCTAGCCGGTTGGGGCCCTGGTGCAGCTGAACCAGCTGCACCACGGTAGTTCCGCCCCTGTAATAAGCTCAAATTATATATTCTTAACAGTCACTAGTGAGGGTCTTGCACCCCCCCATAGATGTAGAGAATTGTCGTTGACCATGGGCGGACATATTTCTGGCAGAGCCGCGCAGGGGCCCAGGAGGTTAGGGTGCCCAATTCTACCTCCAAAGCAGGTGGAATCATGCAGTTTGATGAGCACTGTAAAGGGCCCATATATTGACCTTGCACATAAGCTGCTTCCTGTCGGTGGCCGCCAGTGAAGAAGACCTATGCTGTGAATTATAAGAGAGTTGTGGTCATTGCACTTTTTACCAGTTCTATAAATTGTTCCCATAAAGCACAGGTCATATAGAAAATAAAGCCCATCTCCAACATCTATCTGTAAAGTAAATCAATGAGTTCTCTTAAGATTAATCTATTTTTGTGCATGAACCGGATGTTTGAACATCGTCTTTCTTTTCCATTCGTAGACTCAAGTCATCAGTTTAACAAACATCTGGACGTGTATTTGTTGGAGAAACTTTTCCTGTGTGACCAAATAGTTTGGACGCAAGCCAAAAAAAGTGATGCTTCTGAACCTGGCAAGGCTGTAACACTGGGTCTTTGCTCAAAGCTTGGCATGAAACGACCTGCCGTTTTGCATGTTGGCGCAAACACAGAGCCAAAGGCAAACATTTGGGAAGAACAGGTAAGGAGCCTGCGCCTACTGCTTACTACAAGCATCAAAGCTACAAATCCACCATGTTATTGTTCTCAATGAAGATGTATGAGATTATATAAACCTCAAAGACGTCTGCTGCAGCCGCCACATCTGTCTCCGATTTTTATACCCTATCACTCTTTGACTTTTGCTTTGTCTGAACTTAGAATCTATTGTAGGGTTTATCCAACAGTAATCGTTCCCATCACAGTTCATTATAAGTAACAAAACAATCCTACCGGGAAAGTCTCTTTCATCTCCTGTGTAGAGTTCATAAAACTCTCAAAGTTAATAATTGTAAATGCAAATTGTCACTTCAGTGAGGAAGCGGACAAACTCTAATGCCACCTAATAAAGGTAGCAATCCTAACAGTCATAATGGACTCTTTAACAAGCCTTTTAATATGACTCAGGAATTGTGCCAGATCAGAACCCCAAACTGCAGACGCTGTGTTTCAGGGTGATTGCCCCTCATCAGTGCAGTTTCGGGGTGACTGCCCTTCATCAGTGCAGTTTCGGGGTGATTGCCCCTCATCAGTGCAGTGTGTGGGAATTCTGATCTAGATGTATGAGAGGCTAAGACAAGGTCTGGGGGAACAACTATTCTCCTTGTGGAGAGTATTCTGCCAGCCAGCAGTGAGGAGACTTAAAGCCGCTAAGCCCCGTTGGGAAATTGCATATGCAAATTGTCACTTCAGTGAGGAAGTAGACAAACTTTAATGCCACCTAATAAAGGTAGCAATCCTAAAAGTCTTAATGGACTCTTTATCAAGCCTTTTAATATGACTTAGGATTTGTGCCAGATCAGAACCCCAAACTGCAGACGCATCGGTCAGGTCTGGCCTATGCAATCTCTGCTCAGCATAAACCATCATGCAATTACTTTGGCCCATTCACTAAAGTATACTTGGATGGGATTTAACCCAAAAAGAATAGAAATGGGAAAATTACTGAAAAAACTTTATTGATTAAACTATACACACAATGACAGAAAAAACTGGACTACCCCAGACTATAATTGTAAATAAATATATACAGTAGTACTACATGGGTGCTTGATGCTATCGCATCAGGAAGGAGGTGGGCTCTGTGGCGGGCTCATAACTCATGCCGATGCCATTTTTGTTCACCCTGAAACTCGCAGTAGCGGACCGGGTGTACAAACATGGAGGCCGTATGCGCAGTTACTAACGGGGTGACGTGACGATGGGGGCGGGCTTTGAGGCAGCCTAGTAAGGAATGATGGGAGCTGGATGTTTTAACTAAATTGTCTTTGAAATGCCATAGCATTTCAGAGAAAAATATACCTGATGCAATTTTTCTGCCAGGCTCTGATTCATGATGCCTTTAAGGGGAATCTAAATTTTCAAGGAACTGGAATGTTTTTTTTTAGAAGCACGCTACCATTCAAAGTATTAAAATGAACTCATTGGCAAAGAATGAATAAAAACTCTTTGTGTGATTTATTTCTCTACGTGTTTTGGGATCTGTAAGCCCTTTCTCCAGAAGAATCACAAGATGTACCTGGTATGTAAATTTAGGGCCATATTTGCCCTTAGGCACTAGAGGGCACGTGCTTAGGGTGCCGGGCAGCAGGGGGCATCACCAACACAAGGAAGATGAACTTTTTTTAAATTTTAAACCTCCCCTATGTTAGACAATCCAGGAAAGCAGTTGTCTTTTTGGAGGGGTGGGGGGTTTGGTCTGGGTCAGGGATCTCGGATACAGCAGGGAGCTGACTGAACCAGGAAATACCTGCACTTACAGGGTCAGAGAAGCGCTCAGCAGCTCCCTGCTCCAAGGTGATACTGCTGCCTCACTGCATGTGACGTGAGGAGGGTGGATCATCTCACTGCAGACATCAGACCATGGCCGAGGAGGAGGAAGACACAGGAGCATGCGAGAGCTCATAGAGCTGAAGATACGGGTAGAGGGGCTGTGCTGTATACTGGTCACAGGGGGGGCTGGATCTGCTATATACTGCTGTATACTGGTGAGAGGAGGCTGGCTAGAACTGCTGTATACTGCTGTATACTGGTGATGGGTGAACTGGAGCTGCTATATACTGCTGTATACTGGTGATGGGAGGCTTGGAGCTGCTATATACTGCTGTATACTGGTGATGAGGGGCCTGGAGCTGCTGTATACTGGTGATGAGGGGCCTGGAACTGCTATATACTGCTGTATATTGGTGATGGGGGCCTGGAGCTGCTGTATACTGCTGTATATGGTGATGAGGGGCCTGGAGCTGCTATATACTGCTGTATATTGGTGATGGGGGGCCTGGAGCTGCTGTATACTGGTGATGGCAGGGCTGGAGCTGCTATATACTGCTGTATACTGGTGATGGCATGTCCTGGAGCTTCTAAATACTGCTATATATGGTGATAGGAGGGGCTGGTGCTAGATATGCTGGGGTTTGTGGGAGGCTGATGCTATACAGGCTGAGGATTGGGTGAGAGGGATGCTGACGCTTTAGAATGGGGATTAGGGGGCATATTAGCTGTAGACAGAGGTTAAGGGGTCATTACTATAGAATATTTTTTATAGGAGCTATAGAGTAAATTTTACTTTATTTAATATGCAATGAGGGGCTTTGCAGCACCGTCGTATTTGTAAACTAAAGCCTGTCTTTATTGACAGCGCTCCGCTAGTAAAAGTGAGGCTGCTTTCACATCAGCGTTTTTGTACAATCGTGGCAGTTTTGTCTGTAACATCTGCCTTGCGGGAAACCTGCGTTCAGACTAATTCATTCCCTATGCGACTTGCGGTCATGTGTGACACTTGCGGTTTTGCCGGATCCGG
This sequence comes from Allobates femoralis, assembly GCA_033576535.1. Lineage (NCBI taxonomy): Eukaryota > Metazoa > Chordata > Amphibia > Anura > Aromobatidae > Allobates > Allobates femoralis. The sequence continues at coordinate 20,182,609 of JARQOC010000012.1, forward strand.
CCAATACGAACTTGCATCAACAGAAAAAAAAGCTGCTAGCAGCAGTTTTTTGACTCAAGTGCAAGTGCCGCGCATGTCTGCAAGTCCCATAGGGAATGAATTAGGCCGAATGCAGGCTTGCCACAAGTGAGCCATTACATGGCAGATGCGGCAAAACTGCTGGATCTGACAAGAATGCAAAAAAGCAACCTTAGACTACTTTCACATCTGCAATATTTTCACTTCCGGCAGATCAGGCAAACCTGAACTTTTGAACTTCAGGTTTGCTTGATCTGCTGTTTTGCAAATCCGATGAAATTCCACCTTTTTTTTTTTTTTTTTTGCAAAAAGCCGATGTGCCCCACTTGTGCCAAGGTTGTGCTTGTGCTAATGCATTGTAAAGGAACCTCCAGACAAGTGCTGAGACTCACTTTTTCCTCACGTTCCCGCACTTCCGGAGCCGGACTAAAACCGCTGCTAAGGCTGGTTTCACACTAAAGTTTTTTCCCTGATCAAGTTTCACCGGTGTGTGTGCCAAAACCAGGAGAGGAACTTGCAGAGAAAAAACTATTATTGAAAGATTGACCCCTGTTCTGAGTCTTGGAGACACTCCTGGTTTTGACACAAAAACCTGATCGAATCTGATCAGGAAAAAAACTGCAGTATGAAACCAGCCTAAGCAGCCAGTTTTGGTCCGGCATCGGAGGTAATGGAAGTGTTGGATAACTGTCAAAATAGCAAGCCTCCGCACTTGTCTGGAGGTTTACAATGCATTAGCACAAGCGCAACCTTAGTGCAAGTGGAGCACATTGCATCTTTGCAAGAATGGTGGATTTCTGCCAGTTTTGCAAAAATGCAGATGTGAAAGCAGCCTAAAATCAGCTTGCAAGGCTGTGCTTACTCACTGAGGCTGGTTTCACATTTGTGTTTTTTTTTTCAAATTTAGGTAACATCAGGATTTTTATTGTTTCCTGATCCAGTTTTTTGTCCATTCACTTTAATGGTGTCAGGTAGCATTCTGAAATGACAAGATTCTACCTGACACCATCAAAGTGAATAGGCAAAAAACTATATCCTGAAAAGATCAGGATTTTGCTGAAAAATCTGATCTTGCCTAATTTGAAAAAAAAAAAACTGCAAGTGTGAAACCAGCGACACTGGATGAGTGCAACAGTGTGCTCCAAGTGTCAGTGTGGGTGCACACATTGTGGCTGCAGGCTCACTCTGATGCTCCAAGTGTCAGTGAGGGTGCACACATTGTGGCTGCAGGCTCGCTCTGACACCTGGTACCTGTCTGCTCTTGGTTTCCCTTTGAACAGCCTCAGTAAAGAGGAGGGGTGAATGAGCAGACAGCATGTCTCCATATCACGAGACGTCTCCTCTTCACTAAAGCAATGGTTAGGTCACCTATTTTAATCTTTTGTCTCTAATACATTTTAAAGAAATATAACATGTCCATGACGTTGCAACTGAGCTAGGAGTGAATTTCAGTTCAGTCCTGCCAAAGTCTATGGTTTCAGAATGCTGCCCACCAGCCGCGGTCTCTGATGAGTAGAATGGTGGATTTCCCTGGGCATTATAATAATTATAATATTATAATATTTATTAGTCCCCTTTATTAATACCAGCATCACTTGACTTCTGATGATATTATATTCAGCCCTTGGAATATGGGGTCAATGTGAGTTTCTACTACTTCTGTGTAGATGGATATTTTTCCTTTATAAAATTGTGTAAATTGTGTAACTTTCTATCAACATCTAATTTATTTGACAGGTAAAATGAAGACCCCATTATTGCTACTTGCCTTTACCGTGGTACTGGATTCTGCTTACTCGGTAAGTATGATTTTATGGCCCCAAAACGGAAACTTCTGTTACTTTGAGCTCCCAAAAATGCTCGAGGTGTTTTATAAATTCATATTCACAGTTTTAGGCCCCTTTCACATCAGTGTTTTTGCTGATGTTTGCGGCCGATCCAGCAGGTGGCGCCGCATATGCCGGATCGGCCGCTTAACAGCCGACTTGCGGCCCGAATCCGGCAAGCCCCATGCATTGGCTATGGGGCTTGCAGTCTGGTGCAGCAAATGCGGTTCTGCCAGATGCGGTAGATCCGGCACTTGCGGCCGCGAAAAAAAACGCTGCATGCAACCGCAACCACACTTGCTGCATTTGACCGCAAGCCCCATAGAGAATGCATGGGGCTTGCCAGATTCGGGCCGCAAGTCGGATGTTAGGCCGCACATCTGCCGCACATCAGCAAAAACGCTGATGTGAAAGGCCCCTTCCTTGTAATTTAAAGGTGTTGTCTCACATTCAGTCTCTAGGAGCGCTTTACTTTCCTACCACTTTGCTTTCAGCTTGCCAAGGGTCGGGCACTTCTGATGATTGACAGTTCGGACCAACGGCATCAGAAAGCCGCTGGCCTCAAATATGCAAACTCTGTGCTGGTGGCCGAGGTTGCCGTGATCCTGCAGAGAAGAAGGACTGAAGCTAGCGGGATCCGTCCGGCTATAGCAAAGAGCCAGCAAGAGTTTATTCATTGCTTATGTGACTGGCTACCACTGATGGACTACAGCAGAGGTGGCCGGTAACTTAGGTTGCAAATGTCAGGCCTATTTGGCCTCTTTTGGTAATCCCATCCAATCTACATGTCAGACTAGCTGCTTATCAAATTATGATGATGCAAACCTATGAACCGTGGCCTCTGAAAATGGGGAATGGGCACACCGGCTCTTTATAACCATAGACATCATGTTTGGACCCTGAACAATCTGACTTTTATGATCTATCAATTACATATCAGATGTATAATGACTTAACTTGCTGTATATGGGGAGCAGAGTTTATAATAACACAAATAAAAGGAACAAACATAGAAGTAAGTTTGTGATGCCAATTGGGATATTCGGCCGGGATATGGCCGCCACTGCAGGAGGGGTCCCTGGGAGATAGTGATGACCAGTGCAAATGGTTAACCCTTCCCAACTAGGGCTGGCTCCCATGGAAGTTATAGTCAGTGTAGTGTAGTGCAGGGCCTCTACCTCCTGCTTCTCTATCAGCTCCTTTGCCTGAAGCCACACAGCATACAGGCTGTCAGTCATACAGGAGGAGGCAGGGACTAGAGCTGGAGTGACAGTGGCTTCAGATCTACCATAGCTCTTCAACCTCATTTGCATATTAATGCAAAAGCTGATTTCTCAGTAATGGAGGAGCGAATTGGCCATGTAAAGATATTGCTGAAACAGCTACATGCACATATAAATAGTTTTCTGACAGATTGCATTTCAGGTGGACTAGTCAGTAATCTTACAGACTGTAACCTGATTCTGATATGATAAAATTGACTTTTTTTTTTTTTTTTTGCTCTTTCTACTTAATTCCCACGGTGTAATCCCTTGTAATTTCAGTAGCTCAGGTAATTGCTTAGCAATTACATTTTATGCCAAAAAGTGAGCTCATTTTGCCTGTGGACGTTCCCACAAGTGTTTCATCTGTGAATACGTATCTGCGGGGGCACGTCTAGCAGATGCTCATCAGTTATTGCCTAGGCTTGATGTACTCTGGGACTTGTCTGATCTGTCCAGGAACTGATCTCTAAATGCAGATCTGCTGTAGAATTGTGCTGTAATTCCAGGACGCCAAGAATGGGGGCGCTCTTGTATCTGATGCCTCCAGCTCTGAATAAACAGGGGCTGTACTGAATAAATTAGAATCCATTACGCTAATGTCACATTCCAGCAGATAATCACATATTCGGCTTCGACGTTTCCCTACAAACTCTCTAACTGCTCCGTACATGTTGTGTTGTGAAGATAAAGCAGTCAGTCTCATGGATTGAATTGGGGCCAATGGAGCTTTAAAGGGAATTAGTCAGGTCAAAAATCCATATGTAACTGATATCATTTTCTAATTCCGCTGGTGAAGCTCTTTCTATTCATGTATTTAGTTTAGTTATAGTACCCCCCTATCCTCTGTATACTGCAAATAAAGGGATTCATTCCATCTGTCAATCAGTGAGTGATCACTTACTTCACTCCCAAGGGAATGAATATTCATGTAGTGATATCACTGCACTGCACACAAGGAAAGTTCACTCACGGGGGTCTGCATCCTCCTCCCTGCTCTCATTTTATGCAGCAAAACCAATGTTCAAATAAACACACAGAATCTCTCACAGACAGCACAGCTTGTGCTCAGAGCAACAGATGGAGGAGATTGCCTTATCTAGCTGAGATATCAGATATGTGCCTGCTATCTCTTCCTCCCTCTCCTTCCCTCTCCCTATCAGAAGCACAGTGCTGGACAGCAAAATGAAAAGGAAACAAGCAATGAGGCAGAGCACAGGGGGGAGGGAGGAAGGAAATGCCAGCCTGGGAAGTTGTGAACAATAAATTAACATTCACATACTGTGGACTATTCCGCAGTAAACGTAATGGGCCGGACTAGTGAAGCTAGCTGCCTGCTGGGTGTAAAGATGCTTATGGCAAGAGAACTACAAAGGTTACAGTAATGATTTTTACATGTTTTAAAAGGGCTACCCAGGCATTATTCAAGGGTACTATTTGTATCATACTGAAAAATGACCTGACCGAGTCCCTTTAAAATCTTGCATTAATTAAATTGGGGCCGATAGAGCTTAAATATCTAGCATCAATTAACCACATTTTGTGTCCTTTATTATTGACATTGTCCACCTTTTTATTTATTTGAGTGTATTTCATTTTGGTTAAAGTAATTTTTTAAAATGTGAAGTTTCATCAAAATGTTGCATTCTATAGCCTCTATATCTCATTGTCCATTGCTGGCTGCAGAATGAGTTAACTGAGAATCCATCAGTGAGCTCACTCTGACTATCAAATGGGAGAACTTTTAACCCTTTTCTGCCTTTGTAGCTCCTACCAGGTTATTTATGACCATAAAGTCTGTCAAAGTTTAATATGCATGAATACAAGGCGTCTGTAAATTTTAAATGGTGCAAAAACTGAATTTCAAAGATTATTCTTTTCCCCAAATACATTCATTTCAATAAACATAAAAAAGCTGTTTTCAGAGGTGGTCAGCCCTCATGTTTCTGAACATATATTATAAGTAGATAATGATATTGTGTATTATTACTTTTGACTACGTGTCATGTTTTTGCAGGCCAGTAGACATAAAAGACAGAGCGATTTTTGGGACAACTGGAGTGACTGGGGAGACTGTAGTCGTTCCTGTGGTGGGGGAGTAAGTTTCAGAGAGCGTCAGTGTTACTCTCGCAGGTTAGTTACTATTGTTAACTGTTTTTGTTACCTATTTTTTTTTTCCACTAGTTTCAATAAAATTGAATGCAGATTAGTTCGGAGGTCAGGATAACGTTCCTTTTCCACCAAATGCATAATGTAAACTTTATTCAATACAATGCAATTATCTGGGCTAGAAAGATGAAATGTAGATATCTTAGGCCATATACACAGTGTTTTTCGAGAAGCCTATGTTCCTTAAAGGAAATCTGGCGGCAGGTTTTTGTTATGTAATCTGAAAGCAGCGTAATGGCGGGGGAGAGACCTGGATTCCCCACCCCTGATTAGTAGCTGTCTTGTGCTTCCTGGCCCAACCACGCCTCCCATCCCTGATTAGTGGCTGTCTCGTGCCTCCTGGTCCAACCCCACTGCCCAACCCTGATTAGTGGCTGTCTTGTGCTTCCTGGCCCAACCACGCCTCCCATCCCTGATTAGTGGCTGTCTCGTGCCTCCTGGTCCAACCCCACTGCCCAACCCTGATTAGTGGCTGTCTTGTGCTTCCTGGCCCAACCACGTCCCCCACCCCTGATTGGTGGTTGTCTCTTGTATCCTGGTCCAATCATACCCTCCACCCCTGATTAGTGGCCATCTTGTTACTCCTGGTTCAACCCCACTTCCTACCCCTGATTAGAAGCTGTCCCATGCCTCCTGGTCCAACAACACCCTCTATCCCTGATTAGTGGCTGTCTCATGCCTCCTGGTTCAACCCCACTTCCTATCCCTGATTAGAGGCTGTTTCATACCTCCTGGTCCAACCCCACTTTCTACCCCTGATTAGAGGCTGTCCCATGCCTCCTGGTTCAACCCCACTTCCTACCCCTGATTAGTGGCTGTCTCATGCCTCCTGGTTCAACCCCACTTCCTATCCCTGATTAGAGGCTGTCTCATGCCTCCTGGTCCAACCCCACCCCTACCCCTGATTAGAGGCTGTCTCATGTGACCTCCTGGCTGTCCAACCCCCCCACTCCTACCCTGATTAGTGGCTGTCTCATGCCTCCTGGTCAACCCCACTTCCTACCCCTGATTAGTGGCTGTCTCATGCCTCCTGGTCCAACCCACTCCTACCCCTGATTAGTGGCTGTCTCATGCCTCCTGGTCCAACCCCACCCCTACCCCTGATTAGAGGCTGTCTCATGCCTCCTGGTCCAACAACCACCCTCTATCCCTGATTAGTGGCTGTCTCATGCCTCCTGGTTCCAACACCCCTCTATCCCTGATTAGGGCTGTCTCATGCCTCCTGGTCAACCCCACTCCTACCCTGATTAGAGGCTGTTTCATACCTCCTGGTCCAACCCCACTTTCTACCCCTGATTAGAGGCTGTCCCATGCCTCCTGGTTCAACCCCACTTCCTACCCTGATTAGAGGCTGTCTCATGCCTCCTGGTTCAACCCCACTTCCTATCCCTGATTAGAGGCTGTCTCATGCCTCCTGGTCCAACCCCACCCTACCCCTGATTAGAGGCTGTCTCATGCCTCCTGGTCCAACCCCACTCCTACCCTGATTAGTGGCTGTCTCATGCCTCCTGGTCCCAACCCCACTCCTACCCTGATTAGAGGCTGTCTCATGCCTCCTGGTTCCAACCCCACTTTCTATCCCTGATTAGTGGCTGTCTCATGCCTCCTGGTCCAACCCCACCCCTACCCCTGATTAGAGGCTGTCTCATGCCTCCTGGTCCAACCCCACCCCTACCCCTGATTAGTGGCTGTCTCATGCCTCCTGGTCCAACCCCACCCCTACCCCTGATTAGCGGCTGTCCATGCCTCCTGATCAAACTACGCCCCATACTCCAGATTAGTGGCTGTCTCATGCCTCCTGGTCTAACCATGCCTCCCACTCCTGATTGCTAGCTTTCTGTGTACACTGTATATTAACAGAAAGCTGCCAATCAGGGGTGTGGGTTGGGGTTATACAACAGTAGACAAAACGGGGATTCTGTCAAAACTGCTGCACCCAGTAAAATAAGTGACACATCACCGCAATCAGGGTCTCTGTGCCTAAATCATGCTACTGTCAGATTAATGACCAAAAATAATCTGATGTATTCCCTTAAACTGGTCAAATATTTTCCTGATGAGGTGAAGATACTAACGTATTATCAAAGCTCCTCCGATGTACTGGCTTTACCCCGAGACCCTCTACTCTGTGCTCAACAAACACGTCAGTGGAGCTTTGCTAAAAGAAATACATTAGTCAGTTATGTATCATCACACCACAATTTAAGTCCCATTAATTAAGAGACCAAGGTACAGTACAAAATATCCAGCCCATGTGCCACGTACAATATCTGTGATCTGAGCTCCCCTGGGGCTTCATTCCTGAGGTGGGATTGTCACGGAATGCCAGCTGTGTCCTAAACTGTAAACCGTGTAAATCCATGTTCTGTATGGCTGCCTGATCCAAGGATCTTTTGTTACCGGTACAATTATTGAACAAAACAACTATTACCGTAATCCCCATCCAGTAACTCAGCATTATCATGTTGTTTGCTGGCCCAAGTACTTTAATGCTGCCTGTGTCGGGGCTGCTTCTAAGAGATTTGCACCCCTAGCAGCTTAGCATGGAATACTGAATTCTGGTGGTCTTAAATGGCTTAGGAGTTGACCACCTTTTTGGTTGCAATTTTTCTTCTTCTTCCTTTAATGAATGTAATTGATGCAAAAAAAAAAAAAAATCAACTTTTGTAATTAAGTTTCATGAACAATTTTGCGCCTTGTGCCATCTATAGCCTTTGTGTTGCACAGTCTATTCTCTTGTGCATGATGAGTTAACTGAGACTCAGTCAGTGAGCTCGCTGTGATGGTTTAACAAGTAAATGTATAACTTGCCATTGACACTACATCCCCGCCTGAGTGAGTACACATGTAGATACCTGGCGCGCATACTCATTTATTCTAGGGGCTGCCATCTTGGAACACCTGGGTATACAAAGATGGTGGCGTAGCCAGGTGTGCGCATGCGCAATTACTCATGCAGCTGCCATCTTTGGACTCTACAGGAGGAGAGAGAACAAGGGGGAGAAACAAAGCACAGGGGGGGTAATCACATGGGGGAGCAGAGAGAGCGCAAAGGTGGGGGCAGAGAGCGCACAGGGAGAGGGAGAGCGCATGAGTGCAGAGAGCGTGCACAGTGTTAAGAGAGAGAGCGCATGGGGGAAGACAGCTCAGAGGAGAGAGCACATGAGGGGAGAATACAGCTCACAGGGGGGAGAGAGTACGGGAGGAAAGAGAGAGCGCACAGAGGAGAGACAGGCAAAGGAGAGAGCACAGGGGGGAGAGAGAGAGCGGACATGGGGGAGAGATGGCTGATGCCACCAGTGCCACAGAGCCTGTCCTCATCATGATGTCACCGCCCTCCTGATTTATATATATATCTGTTTCTGAGTTCCGCTTAGCTAATTTATGGCACCAGATCACGTCAAAGTTGAATGTGCCGGGAAACAAAAGGCCAAACTGTGCAAAGTGTTTAATGAAACTCATCTGCATGATTTTTTTTACACCATATTAGCATTTAGGCAGAAAAAAAATCATCCCCAAAGTCAGACAAATCATAACTATTGTTGGACCCGCCAGGGATTATTTTTAATGCATTATTGGTAACCTTTGAGGTTTTGGTAATACAGTATACCTGCCAACAATTGCCCAGAGCACCCTCAACTTTTTGCTAAGTAACGAGAGTGATGAAATGTGTAAGAAGGTATGAGACAGATGAAGGTGTAAGAAGTAAGATTACATGGTCAGACTACACAGTTTGTAGTCTGTTACCATGGAGACACAACTTTTAAAATAATTACCAGTAATGTTCCATCATTTTTTTTTAGATCTGCAATAAAAAAAAAGCAACTTTTTTGGTTACATTTTCTATAGCGTTCACTATTTCTTGTACCTGTAAAATAGGAATTTAGAAACTCTCAAGTCTTTACCTGCTTCTCTTCTAACAATAGACCTTGGACAGGGTTATATCAAAAATCAGTATAAGATTATATATCTGCTGATAAGTTCCACAATTTAAAGTGTAATAGTCGATTTTAATGTCTCATTAGTGAGGTAGATCATCATTACTGTCTGTCATGCCGCTGCCGCCGCCTCCTGTCACTCAGTGCTGTACGCGCTTACAGCCGCTGCTCACCAAAGGTCCAAAAAGTGCTATGTGCTGCCCTCTTGTGGTTCAGAATATATCAGTAACTGAAGAAGGTTAACATTAATCATTTTAATTTATATAGCGCCAAACACATCCCACAGCACTTTAGAAGGTTACAATATTATATTTTTGTTATTTTAATAAAAAAAAAGTGATTCAATTATAAACTGTATTTTCATCCAAGAGAAGATTAATTATGTACTAGTGAGTGTGTGATCATTGCAATATTCATATATAATCTTTACTGAAGTATCATATTTGTATGAAGTGTGCTAATTGCAATTTGGAATCTTCTTCTTTAGGCCAGATGGCGGATCAAATTGCATTGGGCCAAGCAGAAACTATCGCTCATGTAATGTGCAGGTAAAAGGCTTTGACATAAATGCATTAATCCTAATGTGATGCTAGTCAGTCACTACTAATAAGTAAAAAAAAAAAAAACAGGCAGCACATCCAGGAAATCAAAAAAAGAGGACAAATTTTATTTGGCCCTCAGTCACTACTAATAGCTAGGGCGTGCACTAATAGCTAGCAAGGATGTCTGGTAATCCGGGGTCAGGTCCGGGAGAGCTTGTAGTATTCAGGGAGTGGACAGACATGCAATGGGCCAGGGTCCGGTTTCCAGGAGAGCACAAACAGGATTCAGGGAGTCAACTAGGCATATTCAGGTCACAGCCCAAGGGTCAAAATACCAAGAGATCGCAACAAGTTCAAGGAGCAGTTAAAGGGAAAATCTAGCAACAGTCGGGGGTCAGATTACAAAGATTAGAACAAGACAGACACAGGTGTGCCGGCCAAATACCACTTCAAATGGTATGTATGACTGGCAGGATTCTGGTAGAGGCTGCTCAGTAAAGTAGCTGAGCAATCACAGGGAAGATGGAACACCTTAGTCACCCAGCACCTCCTAGAATCAGAATAGAAGCCTACTCTGTAAATCAACTACTGACAGCTCACCACACCAGATACCAAACACAGCAGTAACGCTTACTGTGTCCGAGATGCCTGCACGGAGAAATCGTGACATCTAAATTTTATGTACATTGCAGTGGTGCATTTATAGCGTCCCCTGACCTAAAGCAGACGCAGATAAGAAGAGTATAGGAATTTTTTGTAATCCATAATTATCATAATGCACTATTCCTCCTGATTGCACAATGCCTCCTGTTTTGAAGGTAGAAGTGGCCCTTTAACCTCTAGAGCCCCAGTGCAGTAGGGCAGGCTGTACAATAGTATGTCAGCTGTCACGACATACCAGCCATTACTGAAATCAGCCTCATGTCACAGATGCATGCTGGGAGGAATATGATTGCACACACCATCATTCTTAAGTATGACCACAATTCCCTGTTTATTAGGAGTGTTTACATTTTTATACTGTACATTTTTCGGCATAGAAAAGAGTAGATGCAAAACTTAAGCATCATATTGGTTGTAGCAAAGAAATGAGATACTAAATCATAAGCATCTCATGGTTATTAGCATTGCACTGCTGGTTGGTGATATTTTAATCTACATGGTTGGATGTTCATTTCAAACCAATGCATTTCCATCCAGGCCTTTGTCTTGCATAGTGCGGGCATGCTACCATGGTTGGGGGATGGATGCTACCATTACTTCCTTGCCCCTAACCATTCCCTTAATTAAAATTAAATTTTATATTTTATGAATATTATTTAACATGTGGCTTCTAGAATATTGCAGTTTTGTAGAGAAAAAAAACAAACACATTACCGCTCTTTGATACCATAGTACATTATTTTTTTTAGAACACGCCCCTTTATCATTTTGTTTTAGCACTTTATAGTAATTTATTCAGGTCCTGCCTGATACACAGGTATCAATATGGATGAAGCAGAAATGCTTGACTCAGTGGCGGACCTATGGCCCCGGGGGCCCTGGTGCAGCCGTATTGAGAAGGGTGGGATGGGGGGTTGCTGGCGGCCATCGGCGAGGAGGGGGAAAGGTGCTGGCGACAAGTACTGGGGGGGGGGGCCGTCAGCTCTCCTACCTGCGATGCCAAGCGGGCGTATGCATTACTGGGAGCCGGGATCCTGGGGGACGGGACGGCAGAGGAGAGGAGGGGCGGATCAGGCATGGGAGCAGGAAGCTCCCTTCGACCTTTTCTTGACATGGGTTAAGGGTCGGGCCCCCCCTGCAGGTTTAGAGGCCCTACGTCGGCCCTGTGCCTGCACCACTGCACACGTAGTCGCCCTGCTTACTATTCCTGACACATATAGTGCCGGGGCTTGAGTAGGTGTAACGCTTATTTTAGCAGAGTATTCATCTTTCTTGAAGTCACAATTGCACTGGAGATTGATGGGCTTACATTTTGTGCGTAATGATAGATATGGACAGACGAACTACACTGTGTCCTGAATCAGCCACAACTATAGGGGTTAAATGTAAATAGAAGACAACAAGTAGTGAGCTGGGACCCAGGGAGTGCAGGGAAAGAGGAGAACCAGGGAGAAGGTATGGAGGAGAGAGACTGGAAACATACAAGTTGTTCAAGCAAGTTCTAATGATTTTTGTGTTGAAAAAAAGCTTGAAATAAACCCCAATAATCATCCCAACTTCAGAACTGTGTGATAGCTGTGCCTGACGATAGTGCCTCCTCTCTACTGTGCAGAAGTGTAATAAATGGTCACCCTGAGTAAGATTTCCCAGGATTCCAGAACTCATGTTCCAGTGTATATCCTTCACATACCGATTGAATCAATAACTGTGGGATAGAAAGTGCAATAGGTTCTTATGTGATAAAGACGGTGACAGGTAGGCTGAGATGAAACTGCTCACCTTAGAGGGTTGTGTCACACACAACCAGTATAGAAGGCTACAAACCGCTGCCACAGTATCCACAGGCTGAAGCAATAGTAGACTAAATAGAGGAAATATGTGGAATCCAACTGGGCTGCTGTACAATCAAACATATAGCAAGGAAATCGGTGAATGCAAGTGGTTTTATTCAAGGTGTATTCCTCCCCCTTTCCGGTATATACCTTGGCACCTTGGGGAACCTTCAGAGGTCGGAGCCAGGTGTCACAAGATGCCCGTCGGGAGTTCATGCATCCATGGTTCAGAGTTGTTTTTAAAATGTTTGTATCTTCCTAAAAACTCCAGCTCCGGTGTTCTTGTCTAATATGATTCATTCAGCTGAGTATTGATTATATAGGAGAAACTATATACAATTGAGCCCGCCGTACACGGCTGACTGCAGTTTTCTCGTTATTTCACTTCTCAGGATTGTCCTGAAGGATTTCGAGATTTTCGCGCTGAACAATGTTCAGAATACGATGGATGGAATTCCCAGGGAAAAGGTACAAGTGGCTCCCTTATTATGGAGGTAAGGAAGCACAGCTTTAGAATATTTGTATACTACAGTTACTTTTTTTTGTTAATCAATCTATTACACAGAATAATAATATAAAAAATGAATTAATATATATATACAAAGACTATAGGTGGCCCGATATCTAACAGCATGGTGGAGTAACCATTAGAAATATGTATGTAGTTTATTTATGAAGATTTAAGAATTATGCAATGAATACACGATATCTATCTATCTATCTATCATTTACCTGTGTGTCTATCATCTATGTATGCTATATTTATTTATCATCTCTCTATGCATGCAGAGTGTATTTTAAATATGGCGCCTTGGCGCGCGCTGCTTCTCTGATTGGTCGGCACTGAACGCGGCGACCAATGAGAGAAGTGGCGCACGGTTTGAATGCCGCTTCTGTGATTGGTTGCCACATTCAGCGCCGACCAATCAGAGGAGCGGCGTGCGCCAAGGCAAATACACTGAGCACCTTGGCACGCACCGTTCCTCTGATTGGTTGCTGTGGCAACCAATCAGAGGAGCGGTGTGCGCCAAGGCGCTCAGTGTATTTTAAATATGGTGCCTTGGAGCGCGCCGCTTCTCTGATTGGTCGGCGCTGAACGCGGCGACCAATGAGAGAAGCAGAGCGTGGTTTGAATGCCGTGTCTCTCATTGGTCGCCGTGGTGACCAATGAGAGGCGTGACATTCAAACCACGCGCGGTGCCACTGATTGGTCACTGCTCTCAGCAGCGACCAATCAGCAGCGCGGGATTCATTTTTGCCGCCAAGCGGCTTGTGTCTCCGGTCACATTACTTGTAAGAAAAGAAGAAACCGGGGCGCACTGTGAATAACCGTAGGCTTGTGTGGGAATTAAGGGGCCCGGGGGGGCCACTAACTTGAAGGGGTTGCGTACCCCTGCACAACCCCGGTGACTAGCCTGTTCGTGTGCCGTCTGGGTTGGAGGATGAGTGGATCCGTCGCTGCTGTGATTCACCGCTCCCGCGTTGTTTCCGGGTTTGCGGTCATGTAATGAGGCCGGCCGGAAACACGTCACCACAGGTCCTTTGGCGTATACCCTGTTGCCGGGCGATACCAGGTTCTTCAGCCAGCAAGATGCAAACCCGGAGCTTCTTCTGCCATTGCTCCCTTGCTGACGAAGGGGGATAAATTAAAAGAAATGCCCCAGTCTAGTATAAACGCTTAGGAAGGCAATTGATGGCATAGAACAATAATAGTTGGCAAACCTTTATTGGTCAATGGTTCCCTTTACAGCTCCACAACGCATTTCTACAGCTTTGACTGTCTCCACTGCGTGGTCTTAAAAATGTTTTAAGCATGTCTACTAGACCGGTGCATTTCTTTTCATTTATCCGGTCACATTACTGGCCATTTTAGCATTTGGGAAGGGGTTGTCCATTGCTGGGCAGCAACTTTGTGAGGGTTGTCCACTTTAAAATGATATATTTGTCTATTCTAAACTTATTTAATGAGACAATAAACCCTGCTGTACGCATTTTGTTTTTCAAAGCATCCAATAAGTGCGAATTAAATTGCATACCCAAAGGAGAGAACTTTTACTACCGACACAAGAATGCTGTGCTTGATGGGACCCCGTGTGAACCAGGCCGAAGAGATATTTGTGTAGAGGGTGTGTGCAAGGTAGGACACAGCTCTCTATTGTTTTTCAGAATTTAAATATTGTTGTTCAATAAAATTTCCTTATTACTTTAAGACAATATATTGCTTGGCTTAAAGGGGTTCTTAGGATTAAAAAATAAGAAAAATCTTCTTTCATCCAGTAAGACCTATGCAAGACCTATTGTCACGAGGGATGGTATAAGGGTAAGGGAATCTGGAAGCAGGATGATCAGAATAGTTAAAGGCAATCAGGGGAGCTAGTCTGACCCTTAGACAAGGGTTCCTAGATACCCTACTCACAGAGGTACCTCTGAAGGTGAGGAGGTCTGGGTCACCACCCTTTCCCTAGGCTAAGAGCCCTCACCTCAACCCACAGACCTGGACACACAGCAACTCCTATAGGGAATGAAACAACAGGAAGCACCAACACGAACGTCTTGACTACACAGGGTCCTTGTAGAGAATAAACTCTATTAGTGACACCTAGTGGAAGAAAGTGTAACTACTTAAAGTCTGAAGGAGTGGACAACTACATCCGCTAACACACCTTACAGCTGCAGCAGTTCACTTGCGACTGGAGAGCCACACATAGCAGCAGTTTCTAGCGTTAACTCCGGATGTGCCAAAGGAAATTTGCACAGATTTAACTAAAGCAGCATTACACATGGACTGCAAAGCAGTCAACACGTGATGCCTATAAACACTTTAATGGAGCTAAGGTGCAGAAACAAACATGATCTGTGTACATGTGTGGTGATGTTTCTGGAATACAGAATGTTTTTCTAATCATGGACAACCTGAGTAACCCCTTTATACAGCGTGTTTTGAAGACGTATATACATGCATGTATGTATTTGTGTGTGTGCGTATATATAACTTGTCAACAGTGTTCACTGTGTAGAATAAACAGCATGATATAATATATATATACAGTGCCTACAAGTAGTATTCAACCCCATGCAGATTTAGGTGGTTGACACATGCGGAATTAACTTGGCATTGTGACATTTGGACTGTAGATCAGCCTGGAAGTGGGAAATGCACTGCAGCCAAAAAGATTTTATTTATTTATTTTTTTTAAAGCGTTAAAAGTTAATTCAGAGGGTCATTTATTATTCAACCCCTCAATCCACCAGCATTCTGTTTGGTCCCCCTAAAGTATTAAGAAGTAGTTCAGGCACAAAGAACAATGAGCTTCACATGTGTGGATTAATTATCTCTTTTGCCAGCCTTTTCTGACTATTTAAGACCCTCCCCAAACTTGTGAACAGCACTCATACATGGTCAACATGGGAAAGACAAAGGAGCATTCCAAGGCCATCAGAGACAAGATCGTGGAGGGTCACAAGGCGGCAAGGGGTACAAAACCCTTTCCAAGGAGTTGGGCCTACCTGTCCCCACTGTTGGGAGCATCATCCGGAAGTGGAAGGCTTATGGAACTACTGTTAGCCTTCCACGGCCTGGACAGCCTTTGAAAGTTTCCTCCCGTGCCGAGGCCAGGCTTGTCCGAAGAGTCAAGGCTAACCCAAGGACAACAAGGAAGGAGCTCCGGGAAGATCTCATGGCAGTGGGGACATTGGTTTCAGTCAATACCATAAGTAACGTACTCCACCGCAATGGTCTCCGTTCCAGACGAGCCCGTAAGGTACCTTTACTTTTAAAGCGTCATGTCAAGGCTCGTCTACAGTTTGCTCATGATCACTTGGAGGACTCTGAGACAGACTGGTTCAAGGTTCTATGGTCTGATGAGACCAAGATCGAGATCTTTGGTGCCAACCACACACGTGACGTTTAGAGACTGGATGGCACTGCATACGACCCCAAGAATACCATCCCTACAGTCAAGCATGGTGGTGGCAGCATCATGCTGTGGGGCTGTTTCTCAGCCAAGGGGCCTGGCCATCTGGTCGGCATCCATGGGAAGATGGATAGCACGGCCTACCTGGAGATTTTGGCCAAGAACCTCCGCTCCTCCATCAAGGATCTTAAGATGGGTCGTAATTTCATCTTCCAACAAGACAACGACCCAAAGCACACAGCCAAGAAAACCAAGGCCTGGTTCAAGAGGAAAAAAATCAAGGTGTTGGGGTGGCCTAGTCAGTCTCCTGACCTTAACCCAATTGACAACTTGTGGAAGGAGCTCAAGATTAAAGTCCACATGAGACACCCAAAGAACCTAGATAACTTGGAGAAGATCTGCATGGAGGAGTGGGCCAAGATAACTCCAGAGACCTGTGCCGGCCTGATCAGGTCTTATAAAAGACGATTATTAGCTGTAATTGCAAACAAGGGTTATTCCACAAAATATTAAACCTAGGGGTTGAATAATAATTGACCCACACTTTTATGTTTAAAATTTATTAAAATTCAACTGAGCAACATAACTTTTTGGTTTGTAAGATTTATGCTTCTGTTAATAAATCCTACTCTCGTTTGGAGTTTGAAGGCTCTAACTTATTTGCATCTTATCAAACCACCTAAATCTGCAGGGGGTTGAATACTACTTGTAGGCACTGTAATATATATATATATATATATATATATATATATATATATATATATATATATATATATATATATATATATATATATATATATATATATATATCATATATAATATGTGCATGTGTATGTCCTGAAATTATAAAAAATACTATAGAATTTCAGTTCAATTCAATGTGAGTTGCTTTCTGGGATCCATGAGATATGTGATCTAAATCATTTATAAATACATTGATGATCTTTTATGGTGTTGACTCCCTTCTTGTGTATTATGTTATTTTTATATAATATTTCAGTGAAAGTCATGTCTGTAACCAAATATTAAATTTGTATATTTTTTCACTACAAATTATCACTTTGAAACGAAAAAGTCGGTGGGTTGCGATAATATGATGGATTCATCCAAAAGAGAGGACCGCTGTTTAGTATGTGGAGGGGACGGAAGCTCCTGCTATGAAGTCAAAGGGTCTTATGATTCTCCTACCTTATCTAAAGGTAGGTGCTCTGACCAGGCTGTTCAGAACTATAGACCTGGTAATTTACTTGTAACGAGGGGTGGGGATTTGTATTGTAGTTGGCTTCATTACTAAAAAAAGGATATCAAATCTAAAAGCTACATCTGCTTTACAGTTTACTGCCAGATATTTAGTGATGTTTGTAATAGTTCACACTATATAATGGAGTTACTCACTCACTTGCTGGTCTTCAAGGTCACACTATATAATGGAGTTAGGGTACCGTCACACTTGGCGACACTCCAGCGATCCCGACAACGATACGACCTGGTAGGGATCTCTGGTGCATCACTACCTGGTCACTGGTGAGATGTCAAACAGTCAGATCTCACCAGCGACGCAACAGCGATCCAGCGGTCGCTGGGACCCTGTCACTCTCGGGCGTAGTATTGTGATTGTTGGTCTTGTCCCTTTCAAACACAGTGATGCACGCTGCCCAGCGGGAGCGCGACGACCAAAAATGGTCCAGAATGGTTTGTCATGATCAGTGATCTCATAGCAGGGGCCCCGCGACCGCATGGCTAGTTGTGTTCAAAAACTTGTGACTCAGTAGCGATCTAACTAGCAATCTTGCTTAGTGTGACGGGGGCTTTTCTGACTCACTTGCTGGTCTTCAAGGTAGTAACAGGAATGTTTTTCATTTTAAAAGTGATATGGTTTCATAAACCGCACAATGAAAAAGTAAACATGAGCCTTCCTTTGCTTTACAGGAACGTAAATATCCATACACGGTATACAGTTAATTTAACTTGCTCACAGGTATGCTGCATATGTTTGGATACAACACAGAAGTATCCCACTGGATGTATCCCAGACACTACGGGACTCTGGAGGTCTTCTGTTTCCAACACACATCTCCGCTGTCAGTACACACAGGACACCTGCTCAGAAACTCTCCTTACTGGCTGCACACTCGCCCTCCACATATCCAACGCAGACTCCATCTTGACATCTGAGAAGTTGCGGTGTTGTAGAGTTCCGGGCACTACGTCAGGCAGACCATTCGTGCTTGACAGTAATTATTGGGCTGGGTTGGGAAACCCGTGGTGCAACCTCTGAACGTAGGCACAGCAAACATCCAGGCAAAGTAAGAGAAAACATAGGGGCACTCACCGGGTTACTTCAATCAATCCTTTATTCAGTAACCGGTGACATCAAATCGGCAGGGTAGGTGGCTGCAGGAGACCCGTAGAAGCACCACTCAGGTGCGAAAACGGCACTGTCATCCAGTATCTCCTGCACCCCCTACCCTGCCACACAACCCTGCCGATTTGATGTCACCGGTAACAGAATAAAGGATTGTATTGAAGTAACCTGGTGAGCGCCCCTCTGTTTTCTCTTACTTTGCCTTAACATCTGAGAAACACCCATGGATGAGTCATGTGTAAAGTCAGACATGTCCGTCTTTCTCATCACCTTAACTTGGACCTGAATGCATTAAAACCTTGTGGAACTACAGATCCCAGAGAAACCTCCAGCCTTTCACCACAGAGGACAACCATGTCGTGATATATACCGGCCATTTACAATGCAGCCGGTCACCATATTACAGGTTAAAACACACACTTTTCCTTAATTTGTAGTTTAATATACAGTGAATAGTCTGAACACTATTCTGCCCTTAAAAAATAAGTAAAACAGGAGATCCAACTTCAGTTTCTCCCGCTGTTAAGGCCTCGTCACACGGGGCGAACATCGCCTCTACGTCGCCTCATGTAAAGGGGCGATGTCGGCAGCCCCGGGAGTTCGCCTGGTTTCAGAGCAGTGCTCTGAAACGAGGCGACCGATCTGGGGCGATGTGCAAACATCGCCCCATGTAACCGGGCACCGGCGACCTGTCAGGCGATGGGAGCCATAGGCCTTCCATTGTCCTGCATCACCGCTGGGGTTTTCAGACACCCCGGCGGCGATGCCGCCTGTCAGCTCGCCGACACGGGGCTGGAGATGTCGCCCCATGTAAATGGGGGACGGCGACGCTGGCGGAGCGCCTAAAACGTGCGCGCACCGCCAGTCGCCGCCGACATCTCCAGCCCCGTCGCCAGGTGTGACGGGCCTTTAGATTCGGGCTGTGAGAGGGGAGAGGGAGCAGCAGAGGATACAGAATAAAGAAGAGTATGTCCACTTATTAGACACAGTAGTTATTAGTCATTCAATGATTTTTCTTCTAAAAGCTGAACGTGTGATTAAATTAAACTGCAAAAAACACAAAGTAATCTAGGCTATGATATTATATTTTCATTTTAACTATTTGCTAAACATTATCTTACTTATAACAGCTAATACCGTACAGTTTTTTTATTGTATTATATCCATCAATAATGTACTTGTTACAGATTGATATTGTCAGATAGTGTTTGCAAAAAGAAGCACTTTTGCAATTTACTCTTATTAAAATTTGCAAGCCTTATTTAGACAATAACATTTTTGTTTTGCTGGTTTACAACTCTTCTTGGAGACCGACCACCGCTGCTGTCTCCTTGTAAGCTGAACAGCATTAAGATGTAAAACGCGTTCCAGTGTTCCTGGCAGCTTCAAAACCGTGCTTACAAGCTCAAAAAGAAAAGAGCTTGTAAGCACTGTGCAGGTTCTGCTCTCTTATCACCGGTGGTGATCTCCAAACCAACAAGTTGTAACAAAAGAAAAGCAGGGGCGGACCTACTGTGGTGCAGCTGGTTCAGGTGCACCAGGGTCCCGACCAGCTAGGGGGCCCCTGAAGCCTGCAGGGGGGCCCCCAGCCGACCCCCGTAACCCGATGTCAGAGGAGAGGAGGGTCAGGCAAGGGAAGCAGGAAGCTTCCTGCTTCCCTTGTCCTGATCCTGCCCCTCTGCGTACTCTGCATGCACTCGGCGGCATGGCTCAGAAGGTAAGTGACGGCTGCCAGCACCCCCCCCCCCCAGCTCCTCACTATGGCTGCACCAGGGCCCTCTGGGCTCAAGGTCCCCACTGAAGAAAAGTATTTATATTCTAAGAATGGCTTAAAATTTTAATAAGCAGTAAATAGATAACATTCAACAGTATCCACTTATAATTAGGAAAACCCCTTTAAGATTTTTGTCTTTGATCTTTCAGGATACAGTCAGCTCTTCACCATTCCAACCAGAGCAATCAATCTCCAAATCAAGGAAGCTTCACCTACAAGGAACTTTTTAGGTAAGAGAACTTAAAAAATTGAACATTACGTTTAGGCAAGACTTGGTGTTATCATCAGGTCACTGCACATAGACAGAAGCTTATTAAAGGGGTTGTCTATTACTCAGACAACCCCTTCTCAATTATCATATTGTAAAATAACATCTATACTTGTCGGTGTGATATCTGCACGGGATCTCACGGGACGTTGCGAGCCCTGAAGCGACCACTTCACTCTCACTTCTTTCAGACAAAACGGACATCCGGAATAAGTTAGAGCTTCTGGTGATCTCCGGATGTCAGTTAAGTCCACGGGAGGCGATTGTGAGGCAGTTGCCGATTGGTTGCAGGGCTTGCAAAACATAAGTCACATGAGGTGCCGAAACGATTAACAGGGCCTCTATACCTGAAGCGAATATAGTGGTTATTAATCTACATGGAGGAAATACAGTATAGTGATTGACTACTATAACAATTTTATTATAAAGCAAAAAAAGCTAGAATAGATGAAAGCACAAAGTGAGGTCTTACCCAAATAATAACTAGGTCGATCGAACAAGGAAAGTTGCTCACCTGATTGGGTTGTGAAGGCACAAGCCCTTGTGGTACACATGCGAAAAGGCTGTTGAAACCACTGTGGACTATAGCAAACAAAAGTAGATGAAAGGTGTGGAGACACGGGGGTCAGTGGTTACTCTTGTCCGCTGGTCGAGCCGCTTTCAGAAAGACCGCATGGACCAGGGCTCATCCCAACACCGACAACACAGGGTGAGGGAGCCACAATATTAATGCTTTATTGGATCCCCAAACAGTTAACAGCATATAACACATAACCAGAAAAACATAAAATGTAGCAGGCAACAGAGTTTGACCCTTCCACTGGCTCACCAGGGTTTAGAATAGTCATGTTGCTTCCTCCTACAGTCTTTGATATCCCAGCCGAATCTGAAAATTCGATGCTGAAGTCCTTGTAGTAGTATAATCCAATTTCTGATCCCCTTGGTCGGCACTGAAGTGCCTAGGCCTGGGGTGATGGGCTAATCCTAGATTAGCTGCATGTATCAAGTCCCGTACACCTCTAGTCGGGGCCAAAGTCCCTAGACCAAGGGCACTGGAAAAAATCTCTCTGGTTAAACAACAGGTCTGCTTATATCCCCTTGATTACTAATTGCAGGATATTGGGGATGTCACGATTAGCTGTCTGTATCAAGTCCCTTGCACCTCTAGTCGGGTCCGAAATCCCTAGACCGAGGTCACTAGAAAAAATCTCTCTGGTTAAACAACAGGTCTGCTTATATCTCCTTGATTACTCATTGCAGGATATTGGGGATGTCACTATTGTGCTCGCATTGGCTAGATTTCAATCTGCCTGGACAATGTTCATTTAAATGATGTGGGCAGAGAGTGGCCAAAGAGGGTGACATTTAGTATGCCATCCTGACCACAAACAATGGTGGCTGAAGTAGTTTACATGGAATCAGCAATACACGTAGTAATACAAAGGACTTTTAGAAGGATTAAGTTCTCTGGCCTTCTATGACAAACAGGTGAGATAATTACATTACACATGTTAAACACTACCAGGCATATACAGACTTGTGGGAACAATGTGTTGGCCATCACAAGTTAGAAAACAAAATACAAATACTGTCTGGACTACATAAGAAACCATCATATGTTATACATTAAAGGAGTTCATTTTGTCACAAAAGGGATAAAATCTGCCCTGCTGAAAATCCAATGATCAATATAGGGGTCAGGATCTGTTGAAGTGCAATTTCATTGTCAACGCATTACAAAGAATAATCTTTTTCATCAGGACAAACCACTAACCACCTTTGTGGTTTGTCCTGATGAAGATTATTCTTTGAAACACGTCATTAATGAAATGGCAATTCAACAGATCCTGACCTCTATAATTATCATTGGATTTTCAGCAGGGCAGATTCTTACCCCTTCATCTTCTTTGGTTAACAATTCTATTACAGCACTTCTTTATTTTGTAGCTGTCAAGAACGCACGAGGGGAATATTACCTGAATGGACATTGGACTATTGAATACAGCCGTGCCCTGAATGTTGCCAACACTGTCCTTCATTACTATCGAGGAGCAGAGGGAGATGTGGCCCCGGAAGTACTGACAGCTAGGGGGCCAACTACCGAGCCACTAGTTATTGAGGTACCTACCTTTTCCCATGGGCAATTTTGGATAAATAGTCAACTAAGTGTTTAAGAAACTTTACAATATATTGAAGGTCTTTGAGATTTGTAGAGTCCTCTCCATCTAATTTAGGAAGTTACTATATATTTTGGATAGGTTGCAATTTTCTTGGACCGCCTGCCTGCACCATCCTGATTGTGTGAATGCACCATGTGGCAGGATCTGTTTTCCGAGGACACAATACAATGATGATTAAATGTAATTTTACTTTTCAATCTCAGCTCATTGGGCAAGAACTCAACAGAGGAGTGTATTATCAGTATTATCTACCCAATAAACTTCAAGAGGAGGATTATCAATGGAGCTACGGATCTTGGACTGAGTGCAGTGCAGAATGTGGTGGAGGTATGACCGCTAATTTATTTTTATTACTCCTGAGTAAAACCATTTATAAGTACTCCTGCTGTAATTGCATTATTTTTTTATTTTCTCAGGATACCAGTCCCGGTTGGTGTTCTGTACTATAGATAATGAAGCCTATCCAGACTATATGTGTGCAGGGAAACATGCTCCATCAAGCAACAGGACTTGCAGCACACAGCCATGTCCACAGATAAAAAGGTAGTCCTTGTTGCTGGACCTTGTATATGTGTTTATCAAAAAACAATTTGATAAAATATGGTAATGTACAATTCTCTAGGTTACCATGTATTTAATTAGAGGGAAACAATTATCAGAAAGTGACCTATTCTTTAAATCAAGCTTTCATATAGAATGGATGAACCGTATTCTTTGGGGTATAAGACACAATTTCACCGCCCTAACTTTTTTAGGTGGAGTGTTGGGGGGTTGCTTTTTATAGTTCAGATGATCCTGGCTTGCTGCTGTGAGGGTGGAGGGGAGTACGGTGACAGGGGGCAGGCGCAGGCTGCAGTGACTGCTGGGGTTGACACTTGCCCACCATTAAGTGGTTTGCATATTCACTGCTCCCAACACCCATAATCCCGCCCATCTCTCTGCACTGAATCTGGCACTAAGAGGTGGTGAAATTATCAGCGTGGGGAGCAGTGAATATTCATTTTCTTTAATAGAAGGCACACATTCGCCTCAGCAGCTGGCATTCTGCAGCAGCTGAGGCGATCGTGGCTCTACTAGTAAAGAAAATGAATAATCACTGCTCTCCATGCCTGAGACTATAGGCGTAGAGGGCAGTGAATATTCATTTTCAGAGGCAAAGCACAGCATTGATTGATTAACGACTGCCATGGTCTCTCCTCTCTCATACCAACTTGATAGCTTCCTGTCACCTGAAACTTTAGTACCATGCATGACTTAATTTCTCTGTCCCCTGAGGGGTGAGTGCTGAGGAGCAGATAAGATTTTATTGATTTGTAAGCGATCTATAGATTCTAGAACTTAACCATACAAAACTTCAGCGACACAACTCATGAATAGTATTGATTTCATCTTTATTAAAGTGCAGTATAAAGTGCAATGTGCTATACAGACATGGTGACAGGGTATTTGGACTATATACATAATATGGCAGGGGTCACTGATATTGTATACATCAAATATTATGGAACATTATTAAAGACATTATTACTATCCATAACTACATTCTCCTTGAGTGTAAATGATACATCAACACGCTCAAGGATATCAGGTGTAAGTGACATGCTCACTCATGACAGACCAGACCTTCCCATACTTCGTGTTATACACTATGGGTGATGTTTCCCCCCTCTCATATGGCCAAAGTATACTCTTTACATTAATATAGTGAAGCATCAACTGCATGGGTATAGCTATAAACTATATGTATAGAATTGCAATATATAAAAAACAGTGGGTAGGTCTTTGAATGTATAAAGTACCAAGTACCCAGCTTGGATGGTAATTATCTATTTATTGCCACATACAACCTAATGTTATAACCTGGTAGCATTAATCAAATTATATAGTTTGTAGCTTATACCTCCATGCTGCACAATGTGCACTGTTGTGCCTATGCAATCCATTGCCTCATGACACTGAACATTATAGTTCAAGAGCAATCAACAAGGGTGTAACTTGTAGCTTACACCACCGTTCTGCTCAGTATACACAGCTATACCACTGCAGTCCATTAATAGCTTCACATTCACTATAAGATGTTGTGTGTGTCAATTAGTAAGATATACCTTAAGTATGGCAGGGGAGAGTCTGGTGTGGCGTCCTATAACCCTGGTCCTTGCGCCCCAATGCGCATGTCGGTCCTCCTTCGTCAGGGGGCGCCCCCTGACGAAGGAGACCGACATGCGCATTGGGGCGCAAGGACCAGGGTTATAGGACGCCACACCAGACTCTCCCCTGCCATACTTAAGGTATATCTTACTAATTGACACACACAACATCTTATAGTGAATGTGAAGCTATTAATGGACTGCAGTGGTATAGCTGTGTATACTGAGCAGAACGGTGGTGTAAGCTACAAGTTACACCCTTGTTGATTGCTCTTGAACTATAATGTTCAGTGTCATGAGGCAATGGATTGCATAGGCACAACAGTGCACATTGTGCAGCATGGAGGTATAAGCTACAAACTATATAATTTGATTAATGCTACCAGGTTATAACATTAGGTTGTATGTGGCAATAAATAGATAATTACCATCCAAGCTGGGTACTTGGTACTTTATACATTCAAAGACCTACCCACTGTTTTTTATATATTGCAATTCTATACATATAGTTTATAGCTATACCCATGCAGTTGATGCTTCACTATATTAATGTAAAGAGTATACTTTGGCCATATGAGAGGGGGGAAACATCACCCATAGTGTATAACACGAAGTATGGGAAGGTCTGGTCTGTCATATGAGTGAGCATGTCACTTACACCTGATATCCTTGAGCGTGTTGATGTATCATTTACACTCAAGGAGAATGTAGTTATGGATAGTAATAATGTCTTTAATAATGTTCCATAATATTTGATGTATACAATATCAGTGACCCCTGCCATATTATGTATATAGTCCAAATACCCTGTCACCATGTCTGTATAGCACATTGCACTTTATACTGCACTTTAATAAAGATGAAATCAATACTATTCATGAGTTGTGTCGCTGAAGTTTTGTATGGTTAAATTGTAGGTATCGCGACCACCGAATATTGTAGTCCAGGTACTGTTTGGGAATTAAAAATTCCCAAAAATGTGTATTAGTATTGTTTGGAGTTTGTTTCTAATAGATTCTAGAACTGTAGAGCCCAGCTCAGCTTCATCATGTAGGAGAACAGGGACAGTACAATTTTTTTTTTTTCACCCCAGAGTTCCCCTTTAAAGGACTGCTATCTTAAAAATAATTTAACATAAATAATGAACAATCTGCTTGTTGTTTGGATGATTGGCAGCCTGTTTCTGCTGCCCATTTATTGGGAAATCGGCGTTCATAGAAATGCTCGTTAATGATTAATTGGCCTTGTAAATGCACCCTTAATTGTATTTAGCTTCTCACCATTCTTTTTTTTTTTAAAGTCCGATTGGTGCATTCTCATGCTCCACACACCAAGTCTGGCCACTGTAACATTAGTCTAAACTTTTCGAATACTACCTATGGTCTGGACACAACTTCCTTTGGCCCAATCAAAGTTCTTCACCATTCTATTTTTTTAAAGTCTGATTGGTGCATTCTCATGCTCCATATACAAGTCTGGCCATTGTAACATTAAATAGTCTAAACTTTTCGAATGCTACCTATGGTCTGGACACAACTTCCTTTGGCCCAACCAAAGTCCTATCTCATAAGCCCGACGTACTATAAAATCCTTTTTGTGAGTGAATTATGAATTTTTTTTTCTTCTACTTCACATGTGATTCAATAAGTTATTGATTTAAGAATCTGATTAAGTTTAAAAAGTCAAATGTTGTTAGAAATCTAACTATAGACATAAGACTTCATAATGTAACATCTGCTTATTCCGTGTGAAAGGATGTCTTACATATATCAGCCGACATTGTGGAGTCGCATAGTGAACACAAAAATGACCAGGTAAATAGGAGTCGGGTTATTGATTAGTACTACTTTGGACTAACAAGTTTTCTTTAAAGACTCTACAGAATCTTACTAAAAATCTAAGATACTTGGGTGACGATTGGTTTTCTTCTTACTTGCATTTGGTTCTTTGGTCTTGCAATAAATAATTTCTGAATCCTCAAATGTCTCAGACCCCAAATCTCCATGTTTTACTACTTTTCCGGTATTTTATTTTTATTCACTGTTATATAGTTCAGGCAGAATATACATTTTTGCTAACATATATCACTCGGCTCAGTGAACAGTTGATTGACGCGTTTCACAAACATGTGGAAATGAGCAATTATGGCTGGAAAAAGTAGCCATCAGCCAAACTTTACAACAACTTAACCTCTCGGGCCATTTAGTGAGGTTCCAAGCGGAGGACCAAGTCAACGTTCATGGATTTGACTCATAAAGATTTTATTTTTACACCACTTTTGCCTTCTCAATTTCTGTACCCATAGTTCTCGATTAAACAGATTGGTCAAGCCTGCATTTTGTCCCATGGCAGCCTATCAAAGTGTAGGTTCAATTTTACCTGAGCAACTTACGAAATTAAAGTGAACCTGCCACCAGTTGTTTTTTTTTTGCATATAACCTGCAGCCACCAGTAGTAAGGCCTTATATACAGCCAGGGACATAACTACAATAGGTGCAGGGGTTGCGATCGCACCCAGGTCCTGGAGCCTAGGGGGCCCAAAAAGTCCATTTGACCTATAGAAAAAGACCAATTCTATTACAAATTTGCAATAATTGGGGGCCCCGTTAAAGCTTATCTACTGGGGCCCATGGCCTTCAAGGTACGTCACTGTATACAGTGTTCTAGAATACTGTATATAAGACACCAGTCTGATCTGTAGAATGTTAAAAATAGCTTTCATTATACTCACATAAGGGGAGGTTCAGACTGATAGGCATCACTGGTCTTGGTCTGGCGCCTCCTTTCTTCTTGTGATTGCTGTCCTCTTCTCTGCTTCCAGTGGGTGACTCGTCCTACATCACCCACACACAGTCTCCTCCATTGCCTTCTGTGCACAAGCACTTCTGTCTGCCCTGAGGACAGAGCAAGGAATTATAATTGCGCAGGTGTGAAGAAAGAATGCACACGTAGTGCGCATGCGCAGGCGTTCTTTGGCTTCGCCCCACACCTGCGCATTAGAGTACTTTGATCTGCCCTTGGAGTGCAATGGAGACTGTGTGTGACGTAGGACGTGATACCCATGAGAGGCAGAAGAGGACGGCAATCACAAGAAGAGAGGAGGTGCCGCATCAAGACCAGTGATGCCCATTGGACCGGACCACCCCGAACATGAGCATAATAAAAGCTGGCGTTTTTTTTGCATTATACATATTGGCCTGGGGACTTAATATACATTATTCTGGATTCTGTATATAAGGGCTTACAGCTTATATGTGGAAAAACTAGGTGACTGATTCACTTCGCTTAGCTGTTACTTAATACAATGGTCAATACAAACAGGATTTACGTTTACAGTTTTGATAAATGAGAAGCAGTGAGCGCTGGCGTTGTACATACATTAGGAGCAATAGTGCCACCTCTACTGGCCCCGGTGTTCAGGGCGTTTTTTTTCTGTAATAAGCAATTTAAAAAAAAAATTATATCTACAAACACAAACGTTATTCTGAGAACTCGCTTCAGGCTAACGCGCTTGGTGCAATCCTTGGGCTTTGGTGATTCTGTATGATGCTGATTACTGGCGGTGGGACCTGGTGCAGCTGGTGCATAAAGCTTTATTATCTGGTGGAAAAGAATTGGTTTGCATTAACTTCCTTAACAGAGCATGTTGCAGGAAAGTGAAAAATTTTAAAACTAAAGGGGATCTGAAACCATGTTTTGCTGTGTAATCTGAGAGCAGCATGATGTAGGGTGAGACCTGGATTCGTGATACATATATATATTATGTATATATTGCTGTATTTAATACAATCATGTTCTCTGCTGCAGATCTAGATTACGGCTGTGTATAACCCGCTCCAATCACTGATTAGGAATACTGAGCTGTGTATAACCCGCCCACATCACTAATTAGGAATACTGAGCTGTGTATAACCCCGCCACATCACTGATTAATATTGAGCTGTGTATACGCCCACATCACTGATTAGGAATACTGAGCTGTGTATAACCCCGCCCACATCACTGATTAGGAATACTGAGCTGTGTATAACCCCGCCCACATCACTAATTAGGAATATTGAGCTGTGTATAACCCCGCCCACATCACTGATTGGAATCGAGTGTTATAACCCCCCCACATCACTGATTAGGAATATGAGCTGTGTATAACCCCGCCCACATCACTGATTAGGAATACTGAGCTGTGTATAACCCCGCCCACATCACTGATTAGGAATATTGAGCTGTGTATAACCCCCCACATACTGATTAGAATATAGCGTGTTAACCCACCCACATCACTGATTAGGAATATTGAGCTGTGTATAACCCCGCCACATCACTGATTAGGAATACTGAGCTGTGTATAACCCCACCCACATCACTGATTAGGAATACTGAGCTGTGTTATAACCCCCCCACATCACTGATTAGGAATACTGAGCTGTGTATAACCCCACCACATCACTGATTAGGAATATTGAGCTGTGTATAACCCCGCCCACATCACTGATTAGGAATACTGAGCTGTGTATAACCCCCCCACATCACTGATTAGAATATGAGCTGTGTATAACCCACCCACATCACTGATTAGGAATACTGAGCTGTGTATAATCCCACCCACATCACTGATTAGGAATACTGAGCTGTGTATAACCCCACCCACATCACTGATTAGGAAATACTGAGCTGTTTATAACCCGCCCACATCACTGATTAGGAATACTGAGCTGTGTATAACCCCCCACATCACTGATTAGGAATATGAGCTGTGTATAACCCCACCACATCACTGATTAGGAATATTGAGATGTATATAACCCCACCCACATCACTGATTAGGAATATAGCTGTGTATAACCACCATCATGATTGGAATACTGAGTGATATAACCCCCCCACATCACTGATTAGGAATACTGAGCTGTGTATAACCCCACCCACATCACTGATTAGGAATACTGAGCTGTGCATAACCCCCCCACATTACTGATTAGGAATACTGAGCTGTGTATAGCCCCACCCACATTACTGATTAGGAATACTGAGCTGTGCATAGCCCCACCCACATCACTGATTAGGAATACTGAGTGTATATAACCCCACCCACATCACTGATTAGGAATATAGCTGTGTATAACCCCACCCACATCACTAATTAGGAATACTGATGTTATAACCCCACCCACATCACTAATTAGGAATACTGAGATGTATATAACCCCACCCACATCACTGATTAGGAATACTGAGCTGTGCATAACCCCACCCACATCACTGATTGGCAGCTTTCTGTGTACTCTGTATATTGAGAGAAGGTTAACCAGTGTTGGGGGTGGGGTTATGCAGAACAAGTTGACCAGGAGGCACAAGACAACTAGTCCTGTAATGATAATCTTCTGCTGATAAAACACTGATTGTATTAAAACAGCAACACACAGCCTAATAAGTGACACATTGCTGGAATTGGGTTCTCTGATACTTTTTCAAGCAAAAAGCATCTGACATATTCCTGTTAAGTGCATTATACCATACGCTATTGAATGCCATTTATTTGACCAAGTTGGTGTAAACACTGCAAAAATACTTTAGCCCCTCCTGTAATAGTGATTTCAGTCCAGATCATTTTGGTTATCTCCTTTAATGAACATTTTCCACTTTTGTGCTACATGCTCTGAGCCAGGGATTTTTATGCTGTAAGCATGTTCATTTTGCCCTTGCCATGTTAATGTCCATTTCAGCTGGAAGGTTGGTGAGTGGGGGCCCTGCTCATCCACATGTGGAGGAGGCACTCAGACCCGCTCAGTGTATTGTGTCACCTATGAAGGCAGAGCTTCCCAGCAGGCGGTAAATGATGCGGAGTGCACTGCATTCGTAGAAAAACCACCAACCCAACAAGTCTGCAATCTGCGGGCATGTGCCAAATGGAGCATCGGGTCCTGGACAGAGGTGAGCCGCCCCATGCCAATTCTCTGCTATGTGCACCTAAAGCACAGCTCTAAGATGTACAGTATGTATTATCCTTTGTACTAATCTATGGGTTATTTGGGTTCAGTGCTCAACTGAGTGCGGAGAAGGAATTCAGAAACGAAGCGTTACATGCAAAACGGACACTGGCGCCATCGCTCAAGACACAGCGTGCATGCACCAAGTCAAACCGGCTGATAACCAGCTGTGCTACGGTGAAAACTGTGTTCAGGAAATTGGCTGGCACATCGGAGAATGGGGTCTGGTAGGAAAAATCTTTCAAACATTTATTTTATTGCTATTGGATATTCTCCAATGAATGTTTTAGTACAACTAATTTGGATACAATTCCTTCCATTTGTGTTGATGTTTGAGTGCAACAAGAAACAAAAATTATAACCAAAATCTTCAGCTCAGGTGGTTCACTGGACTACTCTGTGTTCATGTGCTGGTAGCGGTAATGTGACATATTTTGTGGCACTACCACTGCAGGGACTCTCGGAGTACCACTTTAACCTTGAGGTTCATGATCTCTCTTATGTATTGTAAGATAGCGACCCGGTATATTGTGAATGACCGGTATGTATCATAGAGGAGGGTGTCCTCTATGATGTAAACTTGGATGTCTACTCTGGTACCTATAGTGCCATGAGGCTTTCTTAGGCGCTCAAGGGCCAGGTACATATAGCTGAGAGATGGTCGGGTCTGGCTATCCACATACCTCCACCCATGGGTGTATCTCATATGTTATAATAGTCTCTGTTTGGTTGATACATGGTCAGTGTTTGTGGAATCTGCCATACCTCCAGAAGGAACCTCTGGGAGAGGGGTTGTGTATGCTGACAGGGGTCAATGAGAGGAAGCTGAGATCCCTCTACTGGGATACGTCTGCGGAAAAGTGTGTCAAAACCTTGCAGGAGTACCCGTGAGTTAAACGGACTGTGTAACCATGCTTTGTTTACTATGAAGCCGAAGGAAGTCTCATGTTAAAGGGAACCTATCATGACCTTTTTTGTTTTTAAACCATCCCCAATGTTACTTAGATCATGCACTGAGCATCAGTAAGGCTGGTTTCACACTTGCATCTTTTTTGTCTTGCATTATAATCCATCCAAATCCTGAATCCTCCTGATCAGTCATATGTCCATAGACTTAAAATGGGCCGCAACACAAGCGGTGGCATGAGGTTTCGGACGGATCCTTACAAATGCTTCTTTTGACCTCCTCCCTGGACGCACAATGTTGCAATTTTGCGGCTCGTTAAAAAGCCTGATGTCACTAGATGTGGCGCACTGCCAACAAAAATAAACTGGGCTTCAATGGGGCCGGATCTGGACAGGAGCGGATCTGGCTCACTCTGAGCATGCCCAGAGCCCCTCCTAACACCCTCACATTAGGCGTGACCTATGTAAATTTTCATATTTCTGACAGATCATGAAAAAAAACAGATGCAACCGCAGTGGTTTTTTGCCTCATCCAACACTCGGATCAGGCATAATACCGCTCTGGTTGCATACTGTTGCACAAACAAACCCATATACGGTTGGACGCATTTCCACCCTGATGCTGCCTGGATGCAAGTGTGAAACTAGCCTAACCTGCTTTAATAAAAAATCCATATATTTATCATAAAAAAACACTTTAGGTGCTTAGATGTTTGCATTTTTTACCTTCCAGTATAAATACACCCCCCATTAATGTGACTGTCTTGATATCATGGCAATCTTCCCTGCAATCCAGCGCTTGCGCAGTTACTAGCCACGGCCCGTACATGCACACTGAATCTCCAGGGCAGGAGGACATTGACAGGGACGTGATTTGCGTTAGTGCACCCAACATGACATCAGAAGGCGTGTGCATGCGCACATTGGAAATAAACCTGGGGATATACATCCAGGTTCAGTGCGCATGTCTGGGCTGCGACTACTAATTGCGCAAGCGCAGGTTTACAGGGGAGATTGCTGTGACGTAAAGACTGTCACGGCAATTCGAGGGGCATGATTACTTTTAAAAAATACAATGACTGAACTGGATTGAAGTGACTGGTGCCAGCTGAAGAACCACCCCGATGACTAAAAGTGAAGGCACGTAAGCAAACTCCTAAGTATCTGAAGTGCTTTTTTATGATAAATACAGATGGGTTTAATATTGTTTTTAACCAGTTAGTGATGCACAATGCGTTTATAAACATTGTGTCTCCATTTCTTCATGTCTTTTCATGATCTTTTCAGATTCCAGTTTTTTGACATTATAATTTAAAGTGTAAATGTCATTTCATTGAAAAAGACAAAACACAATACTGCATTTGTTAATATTGGGTCTATAGAGCTAAGATAATGCTTTCTTGTGCCTGTGATTATTTTCTCACTTTTTCTGTGCTCTTTTAAAACAGCATTATGGCAGTGGGTTATGGCCAGCGGCTGTTACGGGTACCTTTACCCGCTACATTTCTAGGGTGGCACAGGTAACTTATGGTTGACAGTGAATCATGGAGACGAAGTTCTATCTTGTTGCTGTGTACAATGGAATAATCTCTCCATGATTTCACTGCAACCAGTAGTTACCTGTGCCACCCTAGAAATGGTAGCTGCGTGTAAGGTACCCTTGGGCAGTGCAATGTGACAGCAGAGAAGGGTAACAGAGATAGTGACTGGGCTGTGTGGAGTCAGATGACAGATCAGAAGCTGGTGCCAGGAAAGAGGAGTTTACACTGATCATGACATTCCACATTACTTCACCTACGCACGTTGCGAGCATCTTATCTGTTTCCTCACCACTGCAGCCAGCATTAGGCACACCCCTTTCCCTTATATGGTTACTGCTCTGTATTCAGGTGAAGGATCTGACTATAGTGAAATATGCTGGGTTCACACCACAGTGTAGTGGGGCACCTGTGAAAGGTTTTTATGGTTTTCTGTAAAGTTCTTTGAAAGTTATAAATCACGTGCTGTACATTATTTTAAATAAAATTTAAACTGCGGTTACACTGTAGCTAAAAACTTTGCAACAATTAAATCTGTAGGTGGTTTATTAGTTCAGATATCGCACCCAGATCCAAAATGGAAGGGAGCTTATAGATATTTACCCCTGTGCCACCTCTATTCCGTTCAAGCTCTAATACAAATAGGGAAGGTTTATGGAAGAGGTGCAAGAAAAGTAGACTGTTGTCCATAAGATCTTGCCATGGTGCCCCACTTTAATTTACAAAGGTTTCTTCGAAATAAGCTAGTTTGGTCATGTGCGCACGAGCCGTGAAATCTCCCTAATGCTCTAAGAAAGGTCATTGATTTCTATGTCCTTCATCTCACAGAGAGTCGATTTAAGCTATTTCTTTGACTCAAATGCTGAACTGGTCACTTCTGGAACTTTCAGTGCTCCAAAAGCTTAACAACGGTACTCCGAAACGCCAGGTGATCTGTGCCGACATGATCGAAACTTCCATGAACCTGAGACGTGTGAAGCCTACGAGCCGATAAGCCGTCGGATCGAGAGCTGTAATCAGCGCCATGCTACCTGAAACAACTAAGTCCAATATTATTTTCATGATCGAAGCAAAAATGGAAGATACACAAGTGGAGACTATATGTGTTATTTTTTTAACTAAAAAGGTCTAGAAGTCTCCAAATACTCAAGAGTTAAAATGCTGTCAGCATGTTTTTGCTAGCCATCTGATCCATGATGTAGGCAAAGAGACTTGAATCCAAAGATGATCACTCCTTTATTGGATGCAGCAGTTTTGACGCAATCAGAGTTCGTAGATGTAGCATAACTCAAAAAGCTAACCCCACCCACAACACAGCTCTCTGTGTACATTGTCTATAGGCAGTGAGCTGCTAATCAGTGCTGGGGATGTGGTTGGACTAGGTCTCACTTGAGCTGTAGTCCTGTAGTTTTATTGTCATGATCATAAATAGGTCATTGTATTGAAACAATAGCACACAGCCTAATAAGTGACACATCGCAAAAATCAGTGTCTCAGGCCCTACCTCATGTTGTCTTCAGCTTACATAGCAAAAATCTTCTGACAGATTCCCTTTAAAGAGGATTTCCAATGTTTTTTTTTCCCTTTACAGGGGCTAACAATCACGGTTTCAGAGATTGCAACCATGACCAGGCCTGGGGGTGGAGGGACCCGCCAACCCCAGCATGTACTTCAGCTAGATGAGCACACAAGGCTGCACATCAAGCCAAAGTGTATACCAAGGCCTGCCAGGTCCCTGTATCGTTATACACACTGCTGGCCAATGAGGGGATGGAAGCTGATGTCCGTGTGCCTGTGACTAGAAGTGCATACACAGATGTCAGCTGCCGCCTCCTGTGGCAACTGTAGACAGGGACGTTGTGCAGCAGGGGGGTGGAGAGAGTTGAGTAAGGTTTTTTTTTTTTCCTAATGCAGAACAGGGGACATGTATATCATTATGGGCCCAGAATGGGAGGGCATAT
Source organism: Allobates femoralis (assembly GCA_033576535.1). Classification (NCBI taxonomy): domain Eukaryota; kingdom Metazoa; phylum Chordata; class Amphibia; order Anura; family Aromobatidae; genus Allobates; species Allobates femoralis. The sequence goes on from JARQOC010000012.1 coordinate 20,217,899, forward strand.
ATACCAGGTTGGGGGACATATATATATGTCCCCATCCTGTTATGTACCAGGATGGGCCTTGAATGAGAATGGGAGGGCATATATACCAGGATGGACTCATGATGAGAGGGGATATATACCAGGTTGGGGGACATATATATGTCCTCCCATTCTCATTCTAGGCCCATCCTGGTATATAACAGGATGGGGACAAATATATACCAGGATGGGCCCAGTATGAGAAACATATTCACCAGGATGGGGATATATATACCAGGATGGTCACACAATGGTAAATATACACCGGGAGGGGGATATACAGTGCTGTTCAAAGGTTTGGGGTCACACAGACAATTTTGGGTTTTCCATGAAAACTCATGCTTTTATTTATCAAATGAGTTGCAAAATGAATAGAAAATATAGTCCAGACGTTGACAAGGTTAGAAATAAGGATTTTTATTTAAAATAATAATTTTCTCCTTCAAACTTTGCTTTAGTCACAGAATGCTCCTTTACAGCATTGCAGACCTTTGGCTTCTAGCTGTTAATTTGCTGAGGTAATCTGGAGAAATTTCCCCCCATGCTTCCTGAAGCCGCTCCCACAAGTTGGGTTGGCTTGATGGGCACTTTTTGCATACCATACGGTCAAGCTGCTCCCACAACAGCTCAGTGGGGTTGAGATTTGGTGCTTGCGCTGGCCCCTCCATTACAGATAGAATACAGCTGCCTGCTTCTTCCCTGAATAGTTCATGCATAATTTGGCGGTGTGCTTTAGGTCATTGTCCTGTTGTAGGATGAAATTGGCTCCAATCAAGCACTGTCCACAGTGTATGGCATGGTGTTGCAAAATGGAGTGATAGCCTTCCTTATTCAAAATCCCTTTTACCTTGTATAAATCTCCCACTTACCAGCACTAAAGCAACCCCAGACCATCACATGCCCTCCACCATGCTTGACAGATGGCGTCATGCCTCTTCCAGCAGGTTTTCAGTTGTTCTGCATCTTACAAATTTTCTTCTGTGTGATCCAAACACCTCAAACTTTGATTCGTCAGTCCATACAACTTTGTTCCAATCTCCCTCTGTCCAAAGTCTGTGTTCTTTTTCCCATATTAATCTTTTCCTTTTATTAGCCAGTCTCAGATATGGCTTTTTCTTTGCCACTCTGCCCTGAAGGCCAGCATCCCGGAGTCACCTCTTCACTGTAGACGTTGACACTGGTGTTTTGCGGGTACTATTTAATTAAGCTGTCAGATGAAGAGCTGTGACGCGTCAATTTCTCAAACTAGAGACTCTAATGTACTTGTCTTGTTGCTCAGTTGTGCAGCGGGGCCTCCCACTTCTCTTTCTACTCTGGTTGGAGCCTATTTGTGCTCTCCTCTGAAGGAAGTAGTACACACTGTTGTAGGAAATCTATAGTTTCTTGGCTACTTCTCACATGGAATAGTCTTCATTTCTAAGAAAGAGAATATTCTGTCGAGTTTCACATGAAAGTTCTCTTTTTCTGGCCGTTTTGAGAGTTTCATAGAACAAACAAATGTAATGCTCCTGATTCTCAGCTAGGTCAAAGGAAGGTACATTTTATAGCTTCTCTAATCAGCCAAACCATTTTCAGCTGTGCTAACATACTTAGACAAGGGTTTTCTAGGGTTTTATAAAAATCCATTAGCCTTCTTACACAGTTAGCAAACACAATGTACCATTAAAACAGTGGTGGAATGGTGGTTGTTGGAAATGGGCCTCTATACACCTATGTACTGTAGATATTACATTAAAAACTAGACATTTGCAGCTAGAACAGTCATTTACCGCATTAACAATGTATAGAGTGTATTTCTGATTCATTTAATGTTAGCTTCATTGAAAAAAAAAAGTGCTTTTCTATCAAAAATAAGGAAATTTCTAAATGACCCCAAACTTTTGAATGTAGTGTATATACCAGGATGGGGACATATATACTAAGATGGGCCCAGAATGGGGGGCATCTATACCTGGATGGACCCAGAATAAGGAACATATACACCATAATGGGGAACATATATACCAGGATGAGGGACATTAGTGCATAATGAAGGGAGGAAGGGGGAGCAAAACATGTTTATAGAATTTAGAAAGCTACAAAGGCCCAAACATGTGGGTAATATGGTGGGGTGGCAGATCCAAATGTTGGCCATTGGACTCTAGTCACACCATTGTTTACGGCATACTGCATTTTCCTTGTCATTATAATATTATGCATTAAAAGGATTGCATTGGCATAGACAGCCCTACTCAAAATGTGACCACATGGGTTGAAGCAACGCCCCAAGGTAAATAATTAGCAAGGCTATATAATAAGAATGGTAGAATGTTGGCAGGTTTGGAAGGCTTGGCGGACCTGAAGGGTTCTCTATAAGACCAGAGATTCAGGCATTGTAGCTAGAATTTGGAAGGAAAAGTGCTAATATTATGTGAAAGTGACTTAAATCATATTTTGTGTTTTATGTGTTTAGAGGTTCCCAGTATGCAAGACACCTGGGGTTATGATAATTCAGATCAGTTCTCACTCACCCGATACAAGCAGCCCAGTAAGTATATGTAATTATTTAACAAACAGCATTGTGATTTCTAAAATTGTCATTAAATACATATTACTGTAAGTAGATCAAGAAAAATGTGACTGTATCCGACTCCCCGAAGGGCGGATGAAAACTGTGTCAGCAGCAGATGCAATGAATTGATGGTGTAACCCGCATCACGTCGAAGGGAATTAGATAAAGCCAAAATGTTTTATTATTCCTTGTAAAAAAAATCTAATTTGGAAAAAGTTTACAATAATAAGTGTAGAAAAGGCTGAATTTTCACGTTTCAGACACTTTTTTTTTTTTTTTTTTTACTAATCATAGTATAATCCATAGTCATAGTATTATCCATTTGAATGAAATTTCCATTTTGTAGCTTAAAAGCTGTACTGACCTCTCCTTTGCATTAGATTTTGATCCTGAGATTTGTAATTGGCTATTGTTTTTGGCTCAATTTGCCAAATTATGAGGACATCGTCAATGTAACGTCCATACCAAAAAAACATCAGAGCCATATAAATGGATGCAGTATGGTATTTGTCTTCACACCAATTCATAAAAATATTGGCTATCAAAGGTGAACATTTTGCACATATGAAGCAGCTCTGGCACTGAAAAGAAAAAAAACAAAATTAGCCAAAAGGAAAATGAGTTTTTAACAAAAATTGGGTAACATCATAAATTGCTGTAACTCCTCAAAATAATTACTATACTTTGCATACCAAAGATAGATCATGTGGTATAAATAAATAAAAGTAACAATAATTAGAACTATCACGAGGTCTCAGGGCATGGCTACACAAATGCCTGTGCTTGATGTGGAGCTGTTTTGTTTTCCTGCTACTGGTGCTGCAAGGGTTAAAGCTGTAATTTTGTCTTCTAAAGCTTTCTGTCCTGGCCTATCTCAGCTGTTCTGTTTTATCCATTCCCTTCTGGTAACAGTAGTCACCTCTTACCTTGGGTAATTGCCAGTAATATCTTGCTATACCTTGGTATTGGAGTGGAGGAGTGAGCCATAGAAAGGTCACTTTGGACTCATTTCTGGAGATAGCTGCCTGGAAGTTTCTTTCACCCTCATCTGTGTTAACTCCTTTGTGTTGTTTTTATAGAGCAGGACTAATGTTCCTGTTGTGCTGCACACTAGTGGGGGCTAAACATGGGTAGGAAAGTAATTTCCACAAAGAGCGAAAGAGCCTGTGTAGGGATGTCAGGGAGCTCAGTGTTGCCTAGGGTAAGTGTCAAGGATTACCTTTCCGGTCTATCCCTAATGGCAGTTTCCCCTTTTGTCTTCTGTCTTGCCCTGCTCCATTGGGCTCCTTTTTGCAGAGTGTGACATTGATCTACAAACGATTCTTTTAAACGTGGAAAAAATTGTGCAGTTTATGTGGTTACATGATGAACACTAAAACCTGTACTTCTACTAACAAAGAGTATAAGATTAATTCTTTCATCACTTGTAGCAAAACGCAAACTACCGTAATTATGTTATTACTTGTGAATCTTGAAAAATTGTAATACGTAGGTTGTACCGCACGTCCACTCCGAAAATGCATATCTGATCACATATATGATGCATGAAAAAAAACTATACAAAGTCTCTCAGACGTTTCTCAACAGTTCCAACAGATCCACAAAGGAAAGGTCAGTCATTTAGTATTAACTCTCAGAGAAAGATTATCCACACCCAAACGATGTGGAGATGAATAAGAAGATGTAAAATACATGGAGGTTCTTGGATGCTCAATCTTTCCAATCTTGACACACGCGTTCCTAAAGGATCTCAAGTATATATTGAAGACATTTATCTCTGTCTATAACTATACTATCATATTTTTAATATGCAAATGTTTCTTCTTCCTTATGTTTTTAAAATAAAAAATGGAGATTTAATCCAAATACTATGATTATGGATTATACTATGATTAAGAACATAATTGTTTGAAACGTGTATAATTAATCCTTCTCTGCACTTTTTACTATGAACTTTTTACAAATTGAATTTTTTACAAGGAATAATAAAGCTTTTTGGTTTTAACTAATTCCCTTGGACGTGAACCTGGATACTCCCTCAATTCATATTAAGGAGAGCAGTTTTATTACATGTGAAATTGCAAGGATGTGTTCACATCTGTCAGGTATAGTTGTAGACTAAGTGCATAAATAGGTGTGAGATTGTTATTATTTATTATTGTTGTTCTCCTGTCTCTAATTTGCAGCCCCTTCCCCTCCTCCTAGAGAAGATAACTTCATTCCATTAAACCCCAGGGACTGCCGTCGCAGCAGGTAAGCCTGTGATGGAGTCATTATTTATGCCTACATGTGTGCCTGTATTGCTTTTTTCCCCCTTTCTATGAGCTCCACTAGTAGAAAAAACACAAATTGCCCGTTACTCACCCTCCCCAGGTCCGGTGCCAAGTTTCCACCTCTGCTTCAGGTGTCTGTAGTGCTGACATCACATTGACAGCGCTACAGCCTGCCACTGAATGTAGTGATTGACAGCCTGCCACTGAACGCAGTGATTGACAGCCTGCCACTGAACGCAGTGATTGACAGCCTACCACTGAATGTAGTGATTGACAGCCTACCACTGAACGCGGTGATTGACAGCCTGCCACTGAATGTAGTGATTGACAGCCTACCACTGAACGCGGTGATTGACAGCCTGCCACTGAACGCAGTGATTGACAGCCTACCACTGAACGCAGTGATTGACAGCCTGCCACTGAACGCGGTGATTGACAGCCTACCACTGAACGCGGTGATTGACAGCCTGCCACTGAACGCGGTGATTGACAGCCTGCCACTGAACGCATTGATTGACAGCCTGCCACTGAACGCAGCGATTGACAGCCTGCCACTGAACGCAGCGATTGACAGCCTGCCACTGAACGCAGCGATTGACAGCCTACCACTGAACGCAGCGATTGACAGCCTGCCACTGAACGCAGCGATTGACAGCCTGCCACTGAACGCAGCGATTGACAGCCTGCCACTGAACGCAGCGATTGACAGCCTGCCACTGAACGCAGCGATTGACAGCCTGCCACTGAACGCAGCGATTGACAGCCTGCCACTGAACGCAGCGATTGACAGCCTGCCACTGAACGCAGAGATTGACAGCCTGCCACTGAACGCAGAGATTGACAGCCTGCCACTGAACGCAGAGATTGACAGCCTGCCACTGAACGCAGAGATTGACAGCCTGCCACTGAACGCAGAGATTGACAGCCTGCCACTGAACGCAGAGATTGACAGCCTGCCACTGAACGCAGAGATTGACAGCCTGCCACTGAACGCAGAGATTGACAGCCTGCCACTGAACGCAGAGATTGACAGCCTGCCACTGAACGCAGAGATTGACAGCCTGCCACTGAACGCAGAGATTGACAGCCTGCCACTGAACGCAGAGATTGACAGCCTGCCACTGAACGCAGAGATTGACAGCCTGCCACTGAACGCAGAGATTGACAGCCTGCCACTGAACGCAGAGATTGACAGCCTGCCACTGAACGCAGAGATTGACAGCCTGCCACTGAACGCAGAGATTGACAGCCTGCCACTGAACGCAGAGATTGACAGCCTGCCACTGAACGCAGAGATTGACAGCCTGCCACTGAACGCAGAGATTGACAGCCTGCCACTGAACGCAGAGATTGACAGCCTGCCACTGAACGCAGAGATTGACAGCCTGCCACTGAACGCAGAGATTGACAGCCTGCCACTGAACGCAGAGATTGACAGCCTGCCACTGAACGCAGAGATTGACAGCCTGCCACTGAACGCAGAGATTGACAGCCTGCCACTGAACGCAGAGATTGACAGCCTGCCACTGAACGCAGAGATTGACAGCCTGCCACTGAACGCAGAGATTGACAGCCTGCCACTGAACGCAGAGATTGACAGCCTGCCACTGAACGCAGAGATTGACAGCCTGCCACTGAACGCAGAGATTGACAGCCTGCCACTGAACGCAGAGACTGACAGCCTGCCACTGAACGCAGAGACTGACAGCCTGCCACTGAACGCAGAGACTGACAGCCTGCCACTGAACGCAGAGACTGACAGCCTGCCACTGAACGCAGAGATTGACAGCCTGCCACTGAACGCAGAGATTGACAGCCTGCCACTGAACGCAGAGATTGACAGCCTGCCACTGAACGCAGAGATTGACAGCCTGCCACTGAACGCAGAGATTGACAGCCTGCCACTGAACGCAGAGATTGACAGCCTGCCACTGAACGCAGAGATTGACAGCCTGCCACTGAACGCAGAGATTGACAGCCTGCCACTGAACGCAGAGATTGACAGCCTGCCACTGAACGCAGTGATTGACCGCCTGCCGACAATCACAGACACCAGGAGCAGCATCAGAGACTCCGCTCTAGACCTGGGGAAAGTGGTGAAAGCACAGTTTTTAGTCATTTATTTTTTTACAGAGCTTATAGGAAAAACTTATTTTAAAGTGCTGTTTCTAATGGAACTAATAAAGCTATGCCGATTCCAGTTTCTAAAAAATTCTGAGGAAATATGATGTAGCCTGTCAACTTTATGAGGTCTGCTGGTGTCCTTAAAGGGATTGTCCACTGCTTGGAAAACCTCTTTTCATACTTAATGTCCGCCCACATAAAAATAAAACCACCAAGGTGCGTAAATACTATAGGTGCAGGGGTAGTGATTGCATCTGGGCCATGGGGGCCCCAAATGGCCCTTCAGTCTATAGAAAAAGACTAATGCTATTAAAGATTTGAAAAATTTGGGGCCCCGTTGGAGCTTTCGCTTCGGGGCCGATCAACTTCAAGTTACACCACTGAAAAAGCCTATACTCGTACTCGTTACCGGCACGGTTTCAGCAATGCCTGAAGTCGCATTTCTGAGGCCCTTGTGACATTGGTCACAGAGCTTCCGTCGGAATCCTTCACCCCTCCTTCAGACACAGCAGCACTTAACAGGAAGTGATTTGCAGCCACACCGGTCACTTCCTATTATTTAAAGGGAACCTATCGCCCCCTAGTGCTTTCCAAAGTGAAAGCAGCACCTTCAGCAGCGTGTATGCTGCATTCTGTGAAGGTGTGTACAATATCTCTACCCCCCTGTACCCTGAAAGAAACACTTTTTAAAGTTTCCCGCTCTGTATTTAAATTGATAGTTAAGTGGGTCAATGGGTCTATCTTTGCTTGCTTCCATTGCCGCCAAGCTGGTCCTCCCCGCCCCTTCTATGTGTATGCCGCCTCCTCTTGTGTGTGCCCCCTCCTCTTCGGCACCTGCGCATAATCCTCTGAATTTTTGCAGGCGCACACAGTGGAGTTTGTGTGCGGGAGCCCGGCTGTCGTCATTGCGCCTGCATGAGGTGCAGGCACCAGAGCCCGCCCTGTTAAGTGTTATGCATACAGCACTTCGCGCAGGTGCAATGATGACAGCTGGGCTCCCTGCAACACCGACTCAGCTGGTGTGCCTGCAAAAATTCAGAGAATTATGTGCAGGCGCCAAAGAGGAGGGAACACACACAGAAGAGGAGGAGGCGGCAGACACATAGAGGGGGCGGGGAGGACCAGCCCGGCGGCAATGGAAGCAAGCAAAGATAAGACCCATCGAACCACTTAGGGGGGGTGACAGGTTCTTTTTAACTGTCCGAAGGCGGTGTGAGAGAAGCCAGCGGTGGTTGGTCACTGGGCTTGTGTATCAAAACAATGTCACGTCAGCCCCGGGAATGTGACTTCTCACATCTCTGTGCCAGCATCGGAGGAGAGTATAGACTTCTTTATTTTTAAGGGGGCGAACATGAGAACTAAGAAGGTGTTATCTAAGTAGTGGACAACCCCTTTAAGTTTTTACAAATTATAGGACCCTACTCTCTTTCTGCTTTCAGTAGACAACTTATGGTATTTACATAGTTATGTGATTAAAGAGGATGCCCAGAACTAGAAAAACATGGCTGCTTTCTTCCAAAGAAACAGTGCCACATCAGTCCGCAGGCTGTATGCAGTATTGCAGCTCTGTCTCGTTCATTTCAATAGAACAAAGTTGAAATAACGCACATTTTTACAATCCTGGACATTCTTCACATTACACCTCTGATTGCAATATCGTTTTTAATTTTTTTTTTTTCATACATTAAATGAAGGTATGGATGCTGCGCAGATGGAGTGACTGCTGCTAAGGGCCACGACAATGAAGGGTGTCCAACTGAACGGAACACAAGAGCTGACACTTTAGTAAGTGGAACTTGACTGTCTCCAAGTTGTTTTGCTGAAGGTTTACAAATTATATAGCATTTGCAGAAAATATGGAAATATCTCATTTACGTTTTGCATTTGGGCAAAGAAAAAGTAGCCTGCCACTTAGTTGTCGCTTTGCTGCCATTATTACCTATTAAGCATGCAGCTGAAATTTGCATCCAAACATATGTAAAAAAATAATCCCTTGAAATTTACAAATGATAGTATAAAAATTGAGATGTAATGCAGCAATTTTCCCCCTCCTTTTCAAAATTTTTTTTTTTTTTAATTATTGAGCAGAAGTTACGGTAGATATATGCTGTAGATCTCTACAGTTTCCTCTGCTTACAAGGGATATACAGTTGTGGCCAAAAGTATTGACACTCCTGCAATTATGTCAGATAATACTCAGTTTCTTCCTGAAAATGATTGCAATCACAAATTCTTTGGTATTATTATCTTCATTTAATTTGTCTTCAATGAAAAAACACAAAAAGAATTGTCCTAAAGCCAAATTGGATATTATTCCACCCAAACATAAAAAAGGGGGTAGACAAAAGTATTGGCACCCTTAGAAAAATCTTGTGATGCTTCTCTAATTTGTGTAATTAACAGCACCTGTAACTTACCTGTGGCACCTAACAGGTGTTGGCAATAACTAAATCACACTTGCAGCCAGTTGACATGGATTAAGTTGACTCAACCTCTGTCCTGTGTCCTTGTGTGCACCACATTGAGCATGGAGAAAAGAAAGAAGACCAAAGAACTGTCTGAGGACTTGAGAAACCAAATTGTGAGGAACCATGAGCAATCTCAAAGCTACAAGTCCATCTCCAAAGACCTGAATGTTCCTGTGTCTACCGTGCACAGTGTCATCAAGAAGTGTAAAGCCCATGGCACTGTGGCTAACCTCCCTAGATGTGGACGGAAAAGAAAAATTGACGAGAGATTTCAACACAAGATTGTGCGGATGGTGGATAAAGAACCTCGACTAACATCCAAACAAGTTCAAGCTCCCCTGCAGTCCGAGGGTACAACAGTGTCAACCCGTACTATCCGTCAGCGTCTGACTGAAAAGGGACTATATAGTAGGAGACCCAGGAAGACCCCACTTCTTACCCCGAGACATAAAAAAGCCAGGCTGGAGTTTGCCAAAACTTACCTGAGAAAGCCTACAACGTTTTAGAAGAATGTTCTCTGGTCAGATGAGAGAAAAGTAGAGCTTTTTGGGCAAAGGCATCAACATAGAGTTTACAGGAGAAAAAAAAAGAGGCATTCAAAGAAAAGAACACGGTCCCTACAGTCAAACATGGCGGAGAGTGCAGTGATATTCCTGATCTATGAATACGGGTTCCAGTAATCCTTTCATTTGCACCTCAAAAAAACTCAAAAACTGAGTGCACGCCATTCACACAAGCTTCTAAAATTCCAGCAGAGCATTGTAAGAAACTCATTGATGGTTACCAGAAGCGGTTGATCGCAGTTATTTTGGCTAAAGGTTGTGCGACCAAGTATTAGGCTGAGGGTGCCAATACTTTTGTCTGGCCCATTTTTGGAGTTTTGTGTGAAATGATCAATGTTTTGCTTTTTGCTTCATTCTCTTTTGTGTTTTTTCATTGAAGACAAATTAAATGAAGATAATAATACCAAAGAATTTGTGATTGCAATCATTTTCAGGAAGAAACAGAGTATTATCTGACAGAATTGCAGGGGTGTCAATACTTTTGGCCACAACTGTATTATGCATTAACCGTATTTCCTGCCAATGATAAACAGATCTTTTTTTTACTCATAAATTATGATTGTGAGGGAACAGATGGACGAATATTATAGAGTATTATAAATAAACAAGCAAATTATGCATTGAAGTTGAACTTTTTTGCTTGAATTTGTAAAAATGTTAGAAAAAGTTAAGATATTTTGATGTTGTCTTTGGCATCCTCGTTCAGGACTCTATTAGGGTCTCCATCCAAACTCCCAAAAGAACATTTGAGTAGAATGAAGCAAACTAAATCCAAGTCTTCAACTTTATACTGTTTTCCTTCCTTTCTTCTGGTGTGTGCATTTTATTTAAAAAAAATTCTCTAAGAAATGTGATAAAATACGTTTACATATGAAACATTTTTCTAAAGACCTTTATTTAGCAAGAAGGTATGCTTCATCTAATGCACCCTGTCAGGATTTAAAAGATGACAACTTCCATCTAGTAGTGTTACCTGTCCTAGGATGGACTACGTGAAAAACGAGACAGACATCTCCCTTCACTAAAATGGTCAGGCTGACTGAGTGGAATATGCACTAAGACTGTCAGGCTGACTGAGTGGAATATGCACTAAGACTGTCAGGCTGACTGAGTGGAATATGCACTAAGACTGTCAGGCTGACTGAGTGGAATATGTACTAAGACTGTCAGGCTGACTGAGTGGAATATGCACTAAGACTGTCAGCTGACTGAGTGGAATATGCACTAAGACTGTCAGGCTAACGGAGATGGATGTTCATTCTCAGTCAGCTACAGAAAGGTGTTTATCTTCTTCTTCAGTCCACTCCACTCACTGTCCTGTCAGGTCAACTGAACAGAGGAATGCGAGTTGACGATGTCTGACCGGACGCTACTCTAACCTGACGTAGTTCTTGAGCAGAGATTTTCTTTATGCAGCTTATCTTGTTTCATGTCCTCTGAAATCTAGGATGGGCTGCACACTGACTTCTGCCTTCCTCTGGATCAACATGTTAGACCATGGGTTGAACTAGATGAACTTAAGGTCTTCCTTCAACCTTAAATACTATGTTACTATGTCATCTTTAAAATCGTTAAACACTGAAAATAAAATAAGATGATTGCTGCACTGCCTTGTGATTGATGAAGGAAAAGATCAGAAGTCCATATAGATGATGGCAGTTATATTGTCGACATGTTTCGAAGTGGTACACTTCATCAGGACAAACCGCAATTAATGATGAAAGTTTTTTCAGTTGGACACAATACCCTAATAGACGCTGTTGTTTTGTCCAGCTGAAAAAGAGGACAAAGGAGGCCAGTCCAGAGTTGCAGGTTTTGGACACAATTTGCCTAATTGTACTGTATGATTTAAATCGATCTCAAAACGACATCATGAGTGTGACAGCGAAACGCAATGTATGAAATGTTCTACTTGTATATTGACGGGGAGACTTTAATTATTGACGGTGTAATTGTAGACGCCTTCAGATGAATGCAGAACCTCTCAGTATGGATGCTGCTTTGACAATGTTAATAGAGCCTCGGGACCTGTCGGTGAAGGATGTCATAGTAAACCCAGTTATGGTAGGTATTCCTCCTTGATTGTCTATAAATAGCAGTTCCTTATGAGTTGCGATTATTTTGAATACGGACTCATTTCTTTCTTTAGCTTCTTCTCTAGTACACTTCTGGTAGTACAAACTCATGGTAGCCCAAATCATTCCTACCTTAAATGGGAAGAAGGCTACTATACCTTCTGTTAAACTCCAGACAAAGTCAGTAAATTCTCTAATTACTTTTTGTTGTTGTTCCGGACAGCTTATCCGACAATGTGTTTACTTCCAAGTGCCCTGGGGCCTTGCACTGATTGGACAACTCGGTGGTACTTTGTACCAGATGTTGGGAAATGTAATCGGTTTTGGTACGGTGGTTGCCATGGTAACAGAAATAGTTTTGAAACTGAAGAAGAATGTATGAAATCCTGCCAGAAGATTCCAGGGAGGACAACGGGCACCATAGAGTACAGATACCGCAAGCGAGGGATGAAATGGGATCGCTTGTCACATGAACACCCAGGGATTCAGGATGGAGCAACTTTTGAAGATGAAGAAGGACAACGTCCTGTAGGGATGGTGAGAACCCTGGACCAAGACGCTGAAGGACGATATCTTGCTGGACATGAGTGGGACGAGCGCAACGTGGGTCCACGAGTAGCTCAACCATCCACATGGCAAACTGGATACGAGGAAACCGCGGAGGAGGATCCTGCAGCTCGTCAATCTTCTGTTTATAGGTAAAGATACTTTTTGTTTCTCATTAATACCACAAAGCAGATTTGTTACAAAATTTTCGTAACATCCGTAACAGTCATATGAATAATTATTTTTTTTTTAACCAAACTCCTAATGTTTTACAACCTATTTCAGATACCTTTCAGCATAAATCTGCCATAGGTGAATCAACCTAATATAGACTGTCGAGCATTAGAAAAGCACAGTGACTTTCTTCCAAACCTGTGCCACACTTGTCCGCTGGTGGTTTTGGATATTGCAGCTCTGCCTATTCCCTTCAATGAAGTTGCGATTCAGTCCCAGACACAACCCATTGAAACATGTAATGCTGTTTCTGGAAGAAAGTTTCCAGTTTTCTAAGACCAAATTCACACATCAGTAGATCATAGTCCAGGTTTGGGATTAGATTACTGGACTGACCATGGATTTCTTTGACTATATAGGCATATGAAATTATCATGTTTGGTCAGGGAACCCTGCGATATAAGGATATCTGAATTTGGCCTGATTTTGGACAATTTGACTTCCAATATACTCAATACTCGAGTCAAGTCCGACCTGCTCATTTCAAATACCAAGCACTCAAGCATCTTATTGCTTCCTCATCACTACTGACTTGCCTTGATGGACTCTTCCTAAGTCATTCAGAGTCTTCTGTAAATCATGATCCCAGCATACGCAGAAGAGTTTATACCAATGCATATCCTGGCACTGTGCAGTATTGCACAAGAGCATAAAACAGTGTGGATGATGCTGCCCCATCAAGATCAATCACAGAAAGATGGGTTGAATCGTCGATGAACCTGCCACTCACTTACATTCAGCAGATTCACTCTCATTGGTCCCTTCAGTCCTCATTTACAAGCCTGACAGAACATTTTGAAACTTATTCTGACACTTATTTAATTTTTAAAATGAACTTTTTTGTAACTATTTTTTACATTTTAATTTGAAGGTTATTTTGCATTAATAGGCTGAGATGGAAATAGATTTGATATGGTATTTACTTAAGTAAAATGTGGTGTAAATATGTTGAGGTAGAGAAACTACAACTTTTTCAGCTGCTACCGAATGACTGTCACTGACAGCGGCGGCAGCAGTGGCATAATGGACACAAGTGGTATGCAGATGTGTAGACAGTATCTGTTCCATGATAAGATAGTAGAAGTATGAAAATAGTAACATATAGTAGTGCTACAAAAGGTGTGTACATAGCCAGATCTAAGGAGCCAGACTAAAGGCCCCGTCTCACGCTTCAGTGTGTCGGCGGAACGAGCAATGATCCGACTTGACCCAGATCTCTAGAACGACGTTCAATTATCACTAGTGAAATGTCACACGTATAGATATCGTTAACGACACCGCAATGATCCCACGACAAGCAAGTGATACTTGCGGTCGTTGGCTCGCCTACGGCCTTCACTTCTCAATAGGCGAGGTCGTTAACATCGTTATCGAGGTGTCACACACACCCATGGTGCAGGTTAAACGAACGCTCATTGTTTGGTTTAAGGTCCGGTTCACAAACCTCCCATCAACGATCTGCCCGATTATTGTTGATTGATTGTACATGTCACACTGAATGACGTTGTTACGACGACTGAAAACCCGTGATGTACTAACGATATCGTTACCGATATAGTAGTGTGTGACGGGGCCTTTAGACCAATCTTCTCTAGGGCCATGCCCATTCTCGTCTGGTTTAGAAATCCTAATAGGAGTTTTAGCCCCATCGTCTATTTTGAGTCAAGAGCAACTAGAAAGTCTTTGGTGGATGCAGCAGTTGTGTACGTTACACAGGTCGCTCAATAGATAATCCGATAACTTAAGGTTGGTCATACCACTTTGGTCATACCACTTTGAAATTAAAATCTATTTTCTTTCTTTTAAATATTGAAGAATTATTTTGGACAAAGCAGAATCTTCAGCGATGGAGGCGTCAACTGGACAAACGATCCGTCTACTTTGTAGGGTCAGTGATTATCCATTTCCCAGGGTGGAATGGCAGAAAGATGGAATTCCTGTGTCTTCCACCAGGTCAGAAGCCATAACATTATTTGTAATATTTAATTATATTTTAAAAGCATAAAAATGAATGACTAGTAAGTAAATTCTAAGCATATCGTGTGATAATTACTGTTTATCATTGCACTGACTTTTTAAGGCCCCTTTCACATCAGCGGTTTTTGCCGATCACGGCAGATGCGGTGAAAAAAAGCATCTGCCGCGATTACCGCATTACCGCTGCAATTGTGGCACAGTTGCGGCAAGCCCCATTCAATGTCTATGGGGCTTGCGGTAAGTATGCGGCAGGTGCGGCCGCGAAAAAAAACGCGGTCCGCTGCGGTTTTTTTGAAGCCACACCTGCCGATACCGCACTTGACGCAAGCACGCATAGACATTGTATGGGGCTTCAATTAAACAAGAGAACCATAGTTGATTAGCAAAAAAGGGATTACATTTATTAAGAACAATCCACAAAGTCAGGGAAAATACTGATAAGACATCACAAAGCACCCACTGACCTTGTGGAGACCAGTGGAGGATAACACTGCATTGCTCCCACCCAGCCAGCCAGAATTCTGCGCCACACTGATGAGGGGCAACAACCCCGAAACAGCTGTCTGTGGTTGGATACCTAGTCCATGGTAAACCCCTGGCCATATCTTCAAGCTCGCAAGGGCTGGATAGTGACTTAAGGGCTACTAATACCCTGGGCTAGGTCCTTCCCTGGTGGGATAACTGGCTGGTGTCCATGTTGTAGACTCTTAACCGAGGCTCCATGGACTTCATCTGCATATTCAAATACTGATAAGTAAGATTTCAAGGGTTATAAGTAAAGTGCTCAGTGATGATACAAACGATAGCATGCATAGAGCTGCCTCCTCAACATTGTAAGACTCAGCATGAGCAATTGAATCTATAGCTCTTACAGGAATGTATACAGTTATCAGGGGTTTGTACAGTATAGTAACATACTGCGATTTTTTTCACTGCATCTGCCTCGATCGGCAAAAACCACTGATGTGAAAGCAGCCTTAGAGCAATTGTTAATGTTTTAAGAATTTTAAAGGTGAGATTGATGACCAAGTCACTAACTTGCTGCACTTAATAATAACACAACCCCTGTGAAGAGCATCAGAAGTAATTAAGTTGTTTCACTTCAAAGGAAATCCATCACCAGGTTTGTGCTACCCTGAAAGCAGAAGAGACAGAAACCCTGATTCCAGTGATGTGTCCTTTATACTTGGCTGTTTGCCATTTTATCTCCTGCAGATCTATCAGTTCTCTGAATGCTTAGCTTTGTATCATACCACCCACACCCCTCATTGGCAGCTTTTTATATACACTATGCATAAGCAGAAATCTGCCAATTAGTGATGAGGGTGGGGTTATACCAAACCTGTGAATATAGAGGACTACATCGTAGCAGCTTTATTAGTCCTCAAGGGATATTCTCTATTTTATCAAAACTAAAGCAAGCAGCCCATTAAGTGATACATCACTGGAATCAGGGTCTCTTTTGCTACATGAGAACTGATATATCTGCAGCAGATAAACGTTTTTAAACTTAAGCACCCAGTAAACTAAGTGACACATTGCTGGAATCTGGGTTTCTGCTGTCTTAACAGAAGCAAAAACTTGGTGACAAATCCCATTTAAGTCTTCAGCCTATCGATAACAATGAATGTCCTCAATGATTGTATGTACGTGATATGGGATTTAGCATTTGACATGACTAATCGAGGTATTGTATTTTTTCTCAGGCACATGTACCAGTCAGACAGCTCCTTGGTGATCAGCCACGTACGGTTTGAAGATGCTGGTACCTATAAATGTATGGTATCAAATGGAAATCGCAGAGAGACGCACACAGTGCAGCTTCAAGTGAAAGGTCTGTGCAACGATATATAACCTAATATACATTTAATAGAATATTTCATGAAACAAAATGCTAAATGAATAATTCACAGTTAAAGGGAATATGTCACCAGGTTTTTACTACCTCATCATAGAGCAAAAAGACACTGGATCCAATGATGTTAAAGCACTGGGGGCAGCTAGTCTGACAAAGAGTTTTTAGATTGACCATAATAATGCAGCAGATCTGAGAAAGCTGCTCTGTCCACACCAGGCTCTGTATACAATGTGTATAGACAGTGAGCTGCTAATCACTGAAGGGGGTGTGCTGGACTAGCTGACTTAGTCCAGCAATGATAACCTCCTGAAGCTAAAACAAACATTGCAGGTCAGCAACAGCACTTAGTGTGATAAGAGATGCATCTCTAAAATCTGTGTGTTAACCCCGACAGCATGCTGTCTTCAGATTACCTGCTGACAGGTTCCCTCCGAATCATACTAAGGATTACCGTCCACACATTTGATGGCTCTCTCTCTGGGCTTCCCCATATACAGTGGCTCTCGTTTGGGCAGAGCTCTCCTGTGTTCTCTACAAGCAATCTAGCTACCGTATATACTCGCGTATAAGCCGAGTTTTTCAGCCCAAAAATTGGGCTGAAAAGTCCCCCCCTCGGCTTATACGCGAGTCACTGTATACTGTATACATTGTATACAGTATACAGTCACCCCCCCCATCAGTATACAGGCCCCCCCCCTTACTGGCCGCAATCCTGTAAAAGAATACATTAGTATACTTATCCCTGCCGTTGTCCCGCCGCCGCCATCGCGCTCCTCCGGCTTCATCCTTGAGGCCTGGAGTTGGGGACCTCTGTTTTACAGGATTGCGGCCAGTAAGGGGGGGGTGCCTGTATACTGATGGGGGGGCCTGTATATACCACTGGGGCTGCTGTATACTACCACTGGGGCTGCTGTATATACCTCTGGGGCTGCTGTATACCACACTGCTGGGGGCTGTATACTTGTGCTGGGGTCCACCCTCGGCTTATACACGAGTCAATAGGATTTCCCCGGTTTTGGGGGCAAAAATAGGGGGGTCGGGTTATACACGAGTATATACGGTAATCTCCTGAGAACAAAAGCATTGGGCAATTGAATTGCAACTGTCTGATCTCTGTTCCTCGATTATCTGGGGAGCATTGGGAGGCCCCATACACATTAGATGGTCGGTTGAACCTGCTGAAATCTTTGAGGTCTCACCCCCAGGCAATTTTTTGTTTTTTTCCCTCCCCTTCTTCCAAGAGCCAGAACTTATTTTATTTTTCTATCAGTACAGACATATGAGGGCTTGTTTTTTGCGGGGTGAGTTGTACCCTTGAATGACATCATTTATTTTACTATATAGTGTACAGGAAAATGGGAAACAAACTCCAAGTGCAGTGACCTTTAGAAACAAAAAAGTGCAATTCCACAAGGTTTTAGGTTTTTTTATTTACCATGTTCACTATATGGTAAAAGTGACTTGACAGTATGATTCACACGTCGATATGAGTTCTTAGATACCTTAACATATATATTTTTTTTAATATTAAAGTGTTGAAAAAAATTCTGAATTTTCAAAACAATTATTTGGGTAGATCGGATGTTTTGATCGCCTGTTGCATTTTATTGCAATGCAGTGGCAACCAAAAATTTACATTTTGGCATTTTTACTTTTTTTCCTTTACATAGTTTACCAGTTGGATTAATTGATTTGATATTTGATGAATTCGGGCATTTCTGAGTGCGGGGATACCAAATATATGTTGTTTTTTTATTTATTTTATTTTCAATGGGGCAAAAGGAGGGTGATTTTAACTTTTGTGATCTTTTTTCACTTTCTTATGTCTTACTAGTCTTAGTCCCTTAGGGCTCTTGAAGCCTGCTCAATCCAATGGCTTATGCTGTACAGAGCCATGCTATCAGGCTCGTTGGATTGGGTGTCGTTGTGTTTGCCGACTTGTCATATCTTGTTCATTCATCTGCACCTATGTAGAAATGGAGGCAAGTGAACATCACAGAAGACATAGCCATGGTCATGCAAGAGATCATCGTGGAGACGTGCGGAAAACAGACTCTCTTGCTGCGCAGACATCGAGGGACAACTCACCGAGTGGTCGGGGTTCACAGTCACTCCGGAGGTACGACACATGATACAAGGGGCCTTTGCATGGGAATTCAAATATCCACCAGTTTCCGTATGCAGCTCCTAGCAAACTCCAAACCCACTATGTTGTATAGTCTGACCCTGCAGTAATTAGCCAGAAGAACAGGGTTGTGTAGTTTGTAACTATGAAAAATAAAACATTAGCTCATTATTATTGATTTCTACATAAGGGCGTGACAGATTGTTCATTATATCAGTAAATGTATTCTGGTCTCTCTAGGATATTGTTAACCGGTCCTCTGGAAGTACAAGCAAATCTTGGTCATCGAACAAGACTTTCCTGCCATCTTGAATTTCTCCTAGCACTACAGTTGACTGGCAAAAAGATGGGCTGCCATTGCCTTCCCCTAGGTATGTCCAAATGTACAGCAACACTTTGCTCTTCAAGGGAGTAACCCGTAAATACGGGGTATACAAGACATGACAATGGCCCACTGACACATAAGCTAAGGAGCAAATTATCACCATTAATACAGACCATGCTTCTTTATCAAATCAATTCAAGCACAAAACTATATGCAAATACTGTCGGGGCAATTATTGAAAAGTAAAAGTAAAACCTGACGGTCTAGCTTCAGAGTCCAAACAAAACCTGCAACAAGATTCGCCATCTATTCTGCCTTCCTTCACTTTATTGCAGTATGAAATCTAGCATACAGTGTAAACCTTCTCTGTATTCCAAGTAAACACTGTTCTTTCTGTAGTCTAAGGTTTATTTAAGTGCAAAGATTGTTAAAACTAGAAAATACAGATAATGCAATTTAGCATTAAGAATATAACAGAAAGCAGTAGTGATAATACAGTCAGAGAGTATAAATAAGTACTGGGCACATATATCAAATAAACAGCTATGACAGTATATAGTACAGAGGATCATACACTTAGGGTGGATTCACATTGGCGTTCCCCTCCGCAGCGTTCTGCAGAGGGGAACTGCAATGTGAGCGCAGGCACAGCAAGTGCCTATGTTTAAATGGGAGACGCACGGTGCTGCGCTTGACTGCGCAAGACCGTGCGCTCCCATTCATTTGCCTGTGTGATTTGTACGCATGCATGCTTGCGTACAAATCATACATTGTCGTCCGCACCAGGAATGCACATGTCGCGTTCCTGTGCAGACAAGAGAGTGTGATTTGTACACAAATCACCATGGCAAATGGAAATGATGAGAGCGCACAGTCATGTGCAGTCAAGCGCAGCACCGTGCGTCCCTATTATAAACATAGGCACTTGTGGTGCCTGCTCTCACATGGCGGTTCCCTCCGCAGAACGCTGCGGATGGGAACGCAAATGTGAAGCCAGCCTAAGATGGGGAATTCCATGTAAACACATACATTCCTAACAGACATAACTATATGTAAAAAAACAATTGCTCTACACCCTAGCAACAGACTTTACAGTATATAACAACAGACATGAGTAAACCTCTCACCAGATATACTTCTGCAAGGATCATGGGGTTTCCAAAAGTGTATAAAAGCAAGACAACACATGTGCTGTGTATAAAAAAAATCCTGTCTTATAATGGCTACTGCTTACTTAGAGATGCCAAGGACTGACGCAAATGCACTGGGTTCTTAAAGAAGTAGATATGAGGTAATACAGCCAGATAGTGCTAACACACTAAACCTTACAACAAGATAACACGTACATTATTACCATAATTGCTTTCTCTTACTAAATCTAAATGGGCAGAACACCATCTATATTACTAGTACATTTACCTTATGTACAAGACCATAAAGAGTTTTTCTTTTACGTAACATGAAGGGGCAGAATAGGTTTATTTGTAATGATGAGCAATCAGATCGGTGCAACTTGAGTACTGAGTATAATGGAAGTCAATGGGAAACGCAAATATTTTTCTGGGAAATCTTCATTCAAGTTCCCCGTTGTCTTCCATTATACTTAATACTCAAGTTATGCCCATCCGAATGTCTGACTGCTTTTTATGATTATTGAGCACCAGAGCATGTAGTGTTCGCTCATCACTATGTATATGAGTTTGACTATGTGCACACGGTGTCTTTTAGATACTGGTGGTGGTTTTCTTGAAGCCGCTTTGCGGTCGTATCTGTGGCTGTTACGGTGTATTTTTGTTGTATACCATTTTTGTCCTATCCTGTGCAGTCTAGAGCCCGGGCAGCTCCAAACCCTGAAGCGTTAAAAGAAGTGAAACAAAACTAAACATGTGTTTTTACATGAACAATTATTAATTAACAATATTTTTTACATTGCTGTGAATTCTGTTCATTTTATCAGGGGCTTTTTCTTTTGTGGTGATTTTTCAGGTGGATTTTGGGCAGAATCAGCCTGAAAAAAGGAGATTTTTGCGTACTCACCGTAAAATCCTTTTCTCTTAGCCTCTAATTGGGGGACACATGTCCCCCATTGAGGCGAAGGAGAAAGATGTTATGTGCACAGTCTAACTCTCTTCTGTCTAAAAGAATTTCTTGCCTATTTTATGTCCCACAGCCTTTATGGTTCCTGAGTGGGGTTGGGTAGAAGTAAAACCGCTGTGATAAATAGTGCAGATCTTCAACAATGCTGTTGCGATGACCAAATATCTAGAAGTGCCATGTTTTTATTTTTTGTAGGTACAGAAAACACGCGGACGGTTCTCTTGTCATTAGCCGGGTGAGCTCAGAAGATGACGGGCTCTACACGTGCGCAACGACAACCGGAACCCAGAGAGAATTCAAACAGATACAACTTAAAATCCGAGGTTAGCGGAAATCCCCATAAATGCTGGAAATATACAAAACATCGGGGCTTTATCTTAGCATCTATATTCCTGCAGCAAGTCTCAGACAGATCGTGGGTCTGAGGACAAAACTCACCGCTGCTCATGACTTTGCGATACCCACAGTGAGTCCACGACTTGCTGTTGAAATACAGATGTGGCCACAGAATGGCTGCCTGAGCTAAATTCTTTAGTGTCCTCATATACTTTATTTAGCCTAATTGATGTATTTATCATCCTCCAGCTCAATCTCGAGCCACAGCGACTTGATGGATAAATACTCTGTAGGAAAATCAATCTTGTGCAGCTTAGATAGGTCCACCAGGGTCTTCTCCGCCATCATATTGACAGTATCAAGCCATCAGGTTGCTGCTCTTCCTCTTCGCCTTGTTCTTTCTATTCTTCCTTCCATGATGTCCTTCTTCAGTGATTGCTCTCTTCATATGATGTGTAGACAAGTCGTAGCTTGCTGATCCTTGCTTCCAGTGACATGTCTGGCTTGATTTGTTTGAAAATTGATTGGTTTGTTCTCCTTGCCATCCATGGTATTGATAACAGTATAATACAACTTTCATTTTGGTGGTCTTAATAATCAGTTCCTCATGAAGCAAGCCGTCCTCTAAGAAATACAAACCTAATTTATGATACGTTGTACACAGACTTTAATCAAACCTTTAGCCTTCTTTATACTTTCATTATTATGACAATAAACCAATTTGCTTTATAATCAGATCTGATGCTCCATGGAATACAGCGGGTCTCGGCACCTCAGTGCATGTCAGCTGGATGCATGTCCTCAGTCACATATCCAGCTGAAGAAGGCACTGGGGTCAGCGGGTCCCTGTACCCCCGGGCCTGGTTGTGACCGCAATCGGTATACCCCTGGTGAAACATTTCTTTTCCCATTTTTAAAAAATTTGTTTTACCTCAAAAAATTATTTGCAATCCCCTGCTGTAATGTCTGTATACTCTAAGGCTAGGTGCACACTGGTGGGCGGGTTGGTCGGCGGCGGCTGGGCGGACCCGCCAGGAAGCTCTGCAGCCGTCCACCGGCTTCCTGGCGGGTATGTGCGGCGGGTGACGGGCGGGTGCACAGCGGGTTAGCGCCGGCGGTGCTGCGGCAGCTGGAAGCAGTACATGATTCTGCTTGCAGCCGCTGCAGAACCGGCCGGTTTATAGAACATGCTCATTCTTTGCTAACCCGCTGGGAACCCAGCGGGTTAGCAACAGATGAGCATGTGTAAACCGCCGGTGGGTGCACACCGGGTGTCGGTTTACAAAGATTTTAATGTTAATCCAAACGCCGGTTTGGATTAACATAAATTTACATAAAATTTATGTAAACCGACCGGCGGTTTACACAGCTAAACCGACCCCTAACCCGGCCAGTGTGCACATACCCTAATATTCTGTGATCCCTGGCTGTAATGTCTGAATACTCTTATATTCTGTGATCCCCAGCTGTAATGTTTGTATACTCTTATATTCTGTGATCCCTGGCTGTAATGTCTGTATACTCTTATATTCTGTGATCCCTGGCTGTAATGTCTGTATACTGTAATATTCTGTGATCCCCTGCTGTAATGTCTATATACTGTAATATTCTGTGATCCCTGGCTGTAATGTCTGTATACTGTAATATTCTGTGATCCCTGGCTGTAATGTCTGAATACTCTTACATTCTGTGATCCCCAGCTGTAATGTCTGTATACTCTTATATTCTGTGATCCCCGGCTGTAATGTCTGTATACTCCTTTCATTCCTCCTCGGCCCAGGAGATGTGGTATGATCAGACCATGTCCCTGTACAGTCAGACACATCCATTACACAGTACATAGCAGGGACTCGTATATAAGGTTATCTCATCATAGGAACATTACTTTTAATCATATCCAATTGTGGAAATTATCATTCCAAGATCTATTCATTAAAATGAGGTTTGTTAGGGTATGTGCGCACGGTGGGCGGGTTTGTGTCGGCGGCGGCTGGGCGGGACCCGACAGGAAGCTCCGGAGCCGTCCACCGGCTTCCTGTCGGGTATGTGCGGCGGGAGACGGGCGGGTGACGGGCGGGTTAGCGCCGGCGGTGTTGCGGCGGCTGGAAGCAGTACATGATTCTGCTTGCAGCCGCTGCAGAACCGGCCGGATTTTAGAACAAGCTCATTCTTTGCTAACCCGCTGGGAACCCAGCGGGTTAGCAACGGATGAGCATGTGTAAACCGCCGCTGTGTGCACAGCGGGTGTCAGTTTACATAGGTTTCTATGTTAATCCAAACGCCGGTTTGGATTAACATAAATTTACATGAAATTTATGTAAACCGACCGGCGGTTTACACTGCTAATCCGACCCTAACCCGGCCAGTGCGCACATACCCTTAGTGGTTGAACCCCTTGAAGACGTTAGTCACACCATCGAAAACAAAAATGGTTCTTTACTGTGATGCGCTATTTTGTGCTTTTCTTCTCTAGTACAGAGGACATTAGGTTTTCTGGAAACGCAGTAGAAAGTTGTGCAAAGTTTCACAATATTTTTTTTTGTAATTCTCTTGGAAATATGAAATTAAGCAAGCTTTAAGCATCTTTCTATTTTCAGGAGAGCTGAAAATCACTGAGCCGCCAAACAGCGTTACCGTGTCAGAAGGGGACGATGCCTCTCTGCGCTGTGTGGTGAGAGGTGAAAATGTGAACGTCCAGTGGTCGAGGTAAAGCGGAGACAATACAATCTGAACATATATAATGGATCGGTGTATTCTAGTGCTTCATTCTCATTTTCTGACTGTATAGGAATGGTGTGCCAGTGCAGTCAGATGGAAGACATACCTACGTATCACACGATGGCAGCCTGGTGATAAGGAACACCAAGTCAGTGGATGAGGGGTCCTATACCTGTAACGCCTACAGTGGCACACACTCAGTCAGCGCCAGCGCAGAGGTCAGGGTGAACAAGCACCCGCCACCAGGTGAGAGACAGCTGTGTCCAATTCACATTTTATCCATAAAGAATCCAATGGGAAAAAGTACGACAAAAATAATTATAATGTGCTGATCTAACTCCACTATGAAGCCATTAGAAGACACAGGTGATTGATTGTTCCTCTCCTTAAGAAACCGTGGGGATGTCGGCACCTCCCCTCAGGTGCCTGCCTGCAGACCCCTGACAATTTACCCATTGGGATAGGACCTGTGCTGATGTCACTGTCATGTGATCAGTCACATGACTGTATGACTGTGACATCACTGCAGCTCCACCTCCTGCAGTCTTCACTGCTTCCCAGCTATGACAGGGAGCGGTCACAGCTAGGAAGGAGGAAAGGGGGGGGGAAGCAAGAGAGCACAGGGGGCAGGGTGGGCAAAGAGAGGCCGGGGGCACAGGGCAAGAGACCACAAGGTGGGGAAAGGGGAGGAAAAGAGCGCAGGGGCCAAAGAGAGAAGAGGGGAGCAGAGAGACTGAATGGGGGCAGAGACATGGAAGGAGGGAAAAAGCAAGAGGGGCAGGGTAGCCAAAGAGAGCGCAGGCTGGGGGGGGGGGGGGGGGGGGGGGGGGGCGGCAGCAAAGAAACCGGGGGGCTAAAGAAAGTGCAGAGTGCATAAAGGGCACCTAAGAGCTCATCAAAAAGCACAATTCCACATGATTTTTAGGTAGAAATGGGGCCCTTTATCTCTTGGGTCCTCGTGCGGCTGCACCAATGATACGTTGGCCCCAGACGGGGCTGGCAAAGGAGGAGATGGGGAGATTCATCTCTCCTCCTCCGCAGCGGAGATCCGATTCCATCACAGATACATGACACTCCAGATCCCGCTCGCAGCAGAGCCTGATCCCGAGGGTCACTAACATATTAAATCACATGACATACGCTAACATGTCCCCGACCTAATAAGACTTAGAGCACATCCACAATTACAGCTGTGTTTCTTCCACTGATGCAGTTACACCTTCAGCATAAATTGACATAATGCAGATTTTTAATGCACATGTGAATGAGATTCTGTGATATAACAACGATACAGTAAGATTCCGTGAATATTTTTGCGTGCAAATCTGCAGGATACTATATGTACAATGGGAAGCGGGATCATTTCACTGGATAACTACAGGTTACTTTATGTACAACATATATATTAAAATATATGTTCGCACCCTTTAATCAAGAAATATTGTTTTTAAAATAATTGGTAGCCCAAAACTTTAATTTTGAATGTATTTTCTAAGTTCAGACAGAGCGTTTGTGCTGCATTTTTTTATTGATCTGTTTTTGGTTGAGTTTCTGCACCAAACACAGAACCTCTTTTTGCGTAGCGTAAATGCTTAATCTCTTTTTTTTCTTTCTTCCTACAGCCTCGTCCACAGATTCGGATGGTGAATGCATTGACAAGCCTGAATTGGCCAACTGTGACCTGATTGTTTATGCCCAGCTTTGTGCCAATGAGTACTATGGCAGCTTCTGCTGTGCCAGCTGCTCCAGACACCGCTCTGAACACAGTCAAAGGCATCGGGGCTGATACACAGCCATACCTGAATAATGGCAAACAACCCGGAGCAATCTCATCAGATGACACCGTCGGGAGGGGTGAATGTAGGAGACCAAAAGCCTTGGAGGTTGCTCTAAGAAGCATCACCTAATGTATTGACTGACCCCCAAACTGATGCATTCCTGAAACATTACTGTACTGTGATTTGATCTTTTTCTATTCCTAGGATTATAGGATACAAAATGTCTCATTGTTTATGCTATTTGTACACAATAGGTTACTGTGATAAATCTGAACGGTAATGATGGCAGGAGCTTTGTGCCATTCTTTGTACCTCTTCTCTAATGTAGGACATTGGGACATTTTGCATAGGTTCTGTCTATTTTACAATATAAGTAAGAATATTTAATCAATGACAGGGAATATTGTACAGTAGGGCTAGAAGATGAGTTGTGTGACCAGGGATGGTTGCCTTATGGCTAAAATCATATATGCAGTTTTTGTACAATCAGCCTAAAAAAAAAAAACCAAAACTGTTACTTTTAATTTACTTTGTTCCAAAAAGTATAAAAGATCAAATTTGTACAAACAGTGTTCTCTTGGCAGCAGGAGAGCTGAACCTCAGATTAAGTGCTGTGTAATTTTGGTATCCCCAAATATAAAGTGATGATAAACACAGGATGGGAGGTAAAGTTTTGGTCTAGAAGACGACCCATCAACTCTCCTTTAGTGCGTATTTAAGCTTAGAACATTTATAAGGTGTTTGGATTGCACGCTCGTTCATCTTCTTCTGTTTGTGTGTAATTGCAGGGAAATGTACGGGGTCAACTATAGTTACCCTAAATCCTACAGATGGAAAGCTACCGTAATACACTCTGTGCATCTGGGGTGATAATCTGTTTGAACCAATGGAAATTCTGTAAGCTTTAGTAGATTTACTTAAGGTGTGTGACTAGGTCATAAACGTAGACTTGCATGTATGAACGCTCAGATATTGGATCACTTTAAAGGGAATCTGTCAGCAGGTTATTGCATGTAAGCTGAGGACAGCATGGGGCAGGGGTTAAAAACTAAAAAGTACCTGTGCCTTCTTATCAAGCTTTTTGCTATTATATATGCAAACTAAAAGGCTTTATCACCTGGGATTACCATTTCTAGATTTTGTATGTTGATAGGTGTCAATCACAGCAGGGGGGCGTGTCGGATTGCCTGCAAGTGCCAATCTGTATAGAGTCTGGTGTGGACGGGGGCAGCTCTTCCAGCTCTGCTATATAACTACAACTAAATTCTGTGTGTCAAAATGGCTGCAGCCTCAGGAATCTGTGTGATATATTGTTAGATTCAGGGTTTCCTTACCTAGATTATGCTGCTGTCAAATGAGGTAGCAGAAACCTGCTGACAGATTCCTGCAATTATAGTAAATGTTAAAATCTGTGCATAGCTCAAAGTGAATCCAGAAGTTTGTGCAGATTCATTTGTTGATTTTCAAGTGACTGGTGCTCCAGTTTACTGCCATAGAGTATCAATTGTATCAAATTCTTTCTTTGTAGTTGCCCAGCATTATACACAGTAACAACTTTATACATGATTAAAGATGGATGTCATATAAATACTATGCAGTGAAGAATTATGACGACACATAGTATGGTGCCAACAGCATAGTGATTCATTGCACAGCAATCCATAGGAATAGCTTACCATTTCTGTAGTGGAGAGAGGGGTAAGATTTTCTCCTTGTGGAGAGTGGCATTCCAGTAATGAGGAGTCACAATGCTCCTCTGGGAAATAAAATATGCATATGCCTCTTCAGATAGGAAGATTAACTGTAGCGCCATCTATTGGACATAGCAAGCCTAAAAGTCAATATCGACACTTGTCATATGGCTTGGGATTTTCACCAGAACAGAACCTCAACTTGCAGTGTTTTGGGGTATTTGCTCCTAGTGAGTGCAAAGTATAAGATCTAATCTGGCTGTGTGAGAGGCTAAGTGGGGTCTAAGGGGTAAGGTCATCTCCTTGAGGAGAGTGACACCCCAGATCGTGGAAGTAGCAATCCTAAGAGTAAAACATGAGATGTGGCGTCACTCTCAAGTAGAAAACCTACCTTTAGACCCCACTTTACCCCTCATCAGTGCAAAGTATGAGGGGCTAATTGAGGTTCTGATCTGGTTTAAATCCTGTCATGACAAGGCTCATTTTTTACTTTTAGTATTACTACTTCAAATAGGTGGCATTAGAGTTCAAGTCTCCTTGGAATAGAAAATGTGAATATTGTAGGGGACAAAGGAGCAATATGTAGATATAAGCCATGGTGAAAAGTGACCACTATTACCTGTAGGTGGACTTGTGTATACAGTGAACAGCACATGAGGATAGATGTCCTCGGTAGTTGGACAAAAGCTTAGAACAAGAATGAATTCTCATCGCCACACAATAAAAGATGGATGGATCTACCTGTAGCTAAACATTGTTATAGCCCTGATCACAGTACAATAGATATGAAGCTGCAGGTATTAAAAAAAAAGGTCATTTCAAGTCTTATAGGGATAGAAATATTTGGTAATACAAATTGATGATGACCAGAGTAGGAATTCACATTTATTCATGTCTTTTTACATCAACTGAAAGAGCATTTAAGGACATCATAATTTTGAACAGACCACAATTAGAGGACAATAAAACTGTCACACTTATTAACTGTTCTGATATTTACTGCCAGAACTATTTCACCTCATCTCATACTGATCATTCCTGTTCACCTCCATCTCACGTGTCTTAAGAACTGCAGTATTTCATGTCATGTTGTGTTACGACACATCAGATTGTGTCTTCTACTATCCTGAAGAAGAGACCTGAGTTGCCTTAAAGCTTGCTATTTATTACCATCTTTTCAGTTCGCCATTAAAAGGTATCAACCACTGAGGCCCCAAGATTTAATATTTTTCTATCTACTGGCTAACACGATACAAACATATTTTACCTTATATTCATTTGGATAATCTGTACACAAATGAAATTTAAAGTGCTTGCCTGGGCATATGGTCTAGCCATAGCATAGGGGGTATGACAGCCGCCGGCCGTAACAAACTTTTGCTCTTGTGGTGGCTGGATGTAAACACTTCGAATGACGCTGCTAAATCCAGTTCCATTCGAAGTGTAGCGGCCGCTGCCAGATGCTGCAGAATAGCTGCTATTTTTTTGCATAGAAGTTGCACTGCTATAGCCAGCAGTGTCCACTACATATGATCACTCCTATCTGGCCATTGCCACTGAAGCAAGCTCCAACAGATTGGTGGTGGCACCCTACTGATCAGCTATTTCTGACCTGTCCTGCAGATAGGACAACCCGTGTGCTTCGTCTGGTGGATGAATTTCCCAATTTAAAGGGGTAGTCTGGGGATTTTACATCGATGACCTATCCTAAACATGGGTCATCAATGTCTTATCGGTGGGGGTGCAACACCTGACACAGACACACTCGCCGATTAACTGTTCCCAATACCGGAAGTCGGACCTACTCAGTTGCAGGACTGCACAGTGCATTCTCAGTCAACAGGTGGCAGCTGCAAACAGGGGCCGATGTTCATTACCCAGCCGCGAGCTCTATATAATCGATGGAGCTCCGGAACTGATCCATCCATCCATCCATCGCCGGTATTGAGAATGGCTGATCGTCAGTGATGTCGGGTGTCGCCCCCACCACCGCTCAGACATTGATGACCAAGCCTGAGGATCAGGCCAATGTTAAGTATTAAAGGGGGGTGCCTGGGTTTACATGTGCAGGTAAAACCATAACCTAAACAATCCATTTTAATATTCCAAATTATCAGCTCTTGAGCGTTGCTAGAATTTAATAAAGAAAAAAACATACAAAAAATAGACATCCCATAGACTCTTTGCCAACAAATACTGATTATTTAGACATGTTTTGGTTTTAAAATGTTACAATGCGTTAAGTAAATTGGAAAGTTGTTTCAGTTATGATAAATATTTTAATAAAGGCATTTCTTTCATAGAAATAATTCTAATATACAAAATGCAGGTCCTTTAAATCCTAATCTGTGTTTTTGTCTGTTTAAAGCGATAAATTTACTTTTGCTTATTATATGGGTTTTCTTGTTCTATAGGAAAACTGCAGTACAAGGTTTTAGGTGTGCATAACCCAAGAATGCTAAAAATATGGTTGTGGAATGTATTACTGTATGTGGACTCAAATATATGTTGCTTTTAGAGAAAAAGGTATATTGTAATATTTATACAGTGTGTTTAACTTTATTCAAGATATATTAAAATTTCGACATCAAAAGTCTGGCGAGCCTATGAAATATCCAATATAATGGTGTGATTACTGTGATAACATCAGAGTACAACATAGAAGGTAGAAACCCCGAAAAGTCGGAATAATCGGATAAACCCGGTCTGGAAACTTTCACATGAAAGAGGACAAATGCTGGGCTTAGATCAACATTGGACCGTTTTGATCAAATCCTTGTTTTCTCTGCTGTGGATGTAGTAGTTCTTGGAATGCTAAGCCCTGTATAACCCCGCCCACATCACTGTGCAGAGGCAGAAAGCAGCCAATCAGTGGTGTGGGTATGGCTCGACTACAAGGCAGCAAGTTTATTAATCCTTTAACGAGATAAAAACCCTTCTCAGCAGATTTATAAAAAATTACAGAAAGCGACACAATGACACCCCTGGATTCAGGATCTCTACATCAGGCTGCTCTCAGATTAAGTGGCAAAGACAAAGACTTGCTAACATGCCCTGTAAGAGAACAAAGGGGTAAAGAAAAAGGAAACCACAATCCTACAACTAAAGGTACCGTCACACCTGGCGATGGGGCTGGAGATGTCGGTGGCGACGGGCGGGAGCGTGCACATTTTTGGCGCCCTGCCAGTGTTGCCGTCTCCATTTACATGGGGCGACACCTCCAGCGCCGCGCTGGCGATTGCCAGGCGCATCGCCGCTGGGGTGTCTCAAAGCTATGGCTCCATCGCCTGTCAGGTCGCGGTAGCGTTTACATGGGCGATGTGTACACATCTCCCATAATGGTCGCCTGGTTTCAGAGCACTGCTCTGAAACCAGGCGACCGCTCAGATGCGGACATCGCCCTTTACATTAGGCGACGCAGGGGCGATGTGCCGCCGATAGGTGATGTAGGGGCATGGCCTAGAATTGGCGGCGATGTCGCCACATGTGACGTGGCCTTTACAGTTTGGTTGTCTCAACTTTTGATAGTTTAGGCAGGGGTGGGTAGTTCCAGGTCTCCAACGTGCATATTCTCATGATTTCCTTAGCATTGCACAGGGGCTGGAATCATCACCAGTGCATGAAATCATATCACCTGTGCAATAATAAGGAAATCCTGAAAACAACTTGTTGGCGGCCATCGAGGACTGGGGTTCCTCACCTCTGGTTTAAGGGGTAAGGTTTTCTCTTTGTGAAGAGAGAAACACCACATCTGACATGCTAGAGATGTGGAGACCTAAAAGCTGCAATGCTCTCCTCTGGGAAATAACACATGCAATACCCAAATCACTGTCTGCAAACGGGAGGTTCTGATCTGATCTAAATCCTGTGATTGCAGTTTCCAGTAGGTGGCGCTAGAGTTCAATTTTCCTTCCTCTCTGTAGAGACAATTTGCATACTGTATAAGGTTATACGTTTTTCACATTTTTAGAGATATATAGTGTCTGATTTCTTTGCAGAACAATAAACTTCAGCACGGGTTCATTAACATCTCAGTTTTTCATGTGCGAGTGCCATCTGTACTTGTCACAGATATAATTTTGTCCTATGAAAGTATATGGGGCTGTTCACATTTCTGATTTGAGGACCTAGTGGCCTGTGCAAAACGGAAGAGATATGTTCAATGTTGATTGGAGTGTTGGATCAAAGTAGCTAATAAAAGTCTATGGGAACTTCGGCCTCCCACTCCCCAGGGCCAGTTTTGCACTGACTTATACCTGAGCCCTAACTAGTGAAGTAAGATCAATATAACAGGAACAGTCTATAAAAACTAGTGCAGATAATAAATTGGGCAGATACTGATGGTATCCACAGACCACTTCATGGTGCAACCTGCAGTGACAGTTACATTTAGAACTTGGGATTCCTCACCCTCAATACACTAATGTACAACATTATAATACATTGCACGGATAGAGCATCCTCCTCCTCAATAAGGTCACATTAGGAGAGTGAACACCTGTGGATAACAATTAATAGCATTCTACAACCCGAGAATGAAGCTATAATACATTGTACTGAATACAGCAGCTCTGGTCAGACCTCATGGCGCCCCGGTTCTGTTCCACTTCGTTCAGTATTTTAGCCTCGGTTTTAGGATACAAGGTGAAGACATAAGATGTATATTCCAAGCACAAAAGCCTAACACTATAATCTGCAAAGTACAGGGTAACAACTTCAACATGGGCAAACTCACAAGCATGAAGACGATTAAATCAGTCCAGAATATCAACTATAACAAGTCATTATGTTCTATACACAGTAAGTAGCACATGCCATATGCAAGGCCTTTGGCAAGCGTATATATGTATATCATTTTTTTTATTTAAAGGGAATCTGATTGCTATACAATCTGGGAGCAGCATGATTTAGGGGCTAAGTGCCTATTCCACGATGTATCACTTATTAGGCTGATTGTATTGAAACAGCAAAATGCAATATTTTATCAGCAGGGATTATCTCTACAGGACTAGATGTCTCATGCTCCTTGGTCCAACAATGCACCCATCACTGAATGTATATGGAGAGAAAGCTGCCACCCAGTGGGCGCGGGCTGGGGTCATGCACCGCTCAGCATTCCGAGCTCTGTTAGAACTCCTGCAAAGAAAACAGATTCTATCACAACTGCTGCACCCAGTAAACTAGTGACATCACTGGAATCAGGGTCTCTGCTCCTACATTATGCTGCTCTCAGATTACATGACAAAAACCTCCTGATGGATTCCCTTTAATGTTGGTACAAGCCATAATTAAGATGGACTTGCACCACATTAGGAATGGCCGCAGCTATGCAGCTTCCTAACAATTTTTAGGTGGCAAAAGACTTGTTTCTACAATAAGACATGGTCAGCCATGATTTAGTGATACCCCCAGGTTATGATGCGAGTCCTCAGCCCTGTAACACTGTAGAGGTCCTTTCACCACAATTTCTCTTTATTCGAACAATCAGTGTGATAAGTTCAGACCTGTTATTCTGCCTCGATTTTACAATTTCTAACAATATTAAAGAATAAACAATTCATTATAAAACTGGGAGAAGACGATATTCTTTACACTTCAAATCTAGAGCGCAGGAAACACTGGAGCAGCTTTCCGTTCCCTTTATCTAGACACGAGTTCTGAGTTTTCTTTTTTGCAGCCTTATGATTTGATTTTGCCCAGTTTGGAGCGTTTTCGTTTATGATCCAGATTAACCCCTTATTGACCACCAATCCGAGTTAAAACTGACCTGAGAAAAGTGAATACCCCCCCCCCACGGGTGAAAACCCACCAGCTGCACCCCATGGCTGAAACCATGCTGCATGTGTTGGACACCGTCCATGGTCATTTAACCCCTTAGATGCTGCGGTCAGTGTCTACAGCATTTAGATTGTTAATAATGGGTGGGGGGGGGAGATTTCTTTAATGGAGTTGTCAGGGCTAAACTGATGAAGTTCTGCAGTCTCCATCAATCCTCCCAGCACTGTGCGCTGCGAGGAGTTGCAGTTTTGTAAGCCAGGAATGGACCACATTGGTTAACATGTTCACAGCAATAGAGAAAAACTGCCGTCACTCCCCAGCATGCATTGTGTACTGTGCAAAGCTGAACATAACACACAGTATTCAGAGTGCAGCTGACTTTTTTGTTACAATGTGTTACATTAATAATATACAAGAATATAACTAGCATTATAGCTAAGGAGATACTTTGCATGGAAAGATGGCCACGTATGTCTCATTGTTTATATACATCTACCCAGTAGC
The DNA here is from genome assembly GCA_033576535.1 of Allobates femoralis. Lineage (NCBI taxonomy): Eukaryota > Metazoa > Chordata > Amphibia > Anura > Aromobatidae > Allobates > Allobates femoralis. Next base: position 20,251,938 of record JARQOC010000012.1, read on the forward strand.
CACGATGAAACGTGCCTCTTTACTGGAAACTTACACTCAGTCTGTGCTTTCTTTTGATTTAAAAAAAACTTGTTCTGTTAGCAGGTTCTACTCCCCATTCAAAAGGGTTTTTAAAGGGACACTGTCAGGTCATTTTTTCAGTATGATACTAATGTTACCATTGAATAGTGCCTGGGCAGAAACTTTTAAAAAACAATTTAAAATCATTAATATACTATTTTTTGTTTCCTTACTATAAGATTTTCAGACACTGCAGGGAGCTGCTGCATTAGTCCTGTCTATTATATTGACAAAAGAATAGTCCAGCTATGTTAAACTGTGAATTTAAACCTTCACTCCTTCTCAGCAGCTCTCTCTGCCCTCTGCTCTCACTGTAAGGTTTAGTTTCTATAAGATGGAGGAAGAGATTGCAGGTACACATCTTACCTGATCTAGAAAGGTATCTACTCCATTTTTCTCTCTTAGCAGATATCCTGCTATGTGTGCAGTTTGTGTGTTGTATTTGACCTCTTGTGTTGCTGCAAACACAGCAGAGAGGAGAATACAGCCCCCCCACACTGATCTCCTGTGCAGTGATGTGAAATGTGACATGAATATTCATCCTATGGGGAGGGGACAGCAGAGAACTAAGTTGATAATTCACTGTGATTAATTAAAGAGATTCATATCATCTGTCACAGTTTACAGAGGATAGGAGGGAAATCTGAATAAAATAAATAAATCTATTGAGAAAGCTTAGAGAAAGAAATTAGAAAATGATAGTTACATATGGATTTTTGACCTGACAGATTCCCTTTAAATTTGAAGAGAGACAGTGACTCAGTGTAGGTTCCCAGTAATAATAAAAACAAAACCTCACCAAATACTCAACATGTGCCCAATCAACAACCCAATATTTAGTAGCTTTCAGCCACTGTTAACCCTCTCTGTTCTGACATTTTTGAATCAGAGGAAGTGAACAGTAGCTGAAAACTACTGAAGATGGGGCTGTTTCAGGCAATCTAATCATAGGGTGCATTCACACATTGTTTATTTGCTGCGTAGTTTTACTCAAGTGCTGTTGGAGTTTTTGTAGCCAAAACCAGGAGTGGAACATTCAGAGGAAAAGCCTAATAGAAACAAGTGCTCCACTTCTGTATTTAATCACCCACTTCTGGTTTTGACTACAAAAACTGCAAGAGCACTCGTGTAAAAAAATACACAGCAAATACGCAGCGTGTGAACGCACCCATACACATGATTCCTCAACATGGGCTTCTATTTGGATTTTATTACTCATGACTATATATAAAAGTGTCTTGTGGCTTTTATACCTTACCATGATAAAAGGCCATGTCGGCAAAACGCGGCAGTGGCTTTTAGGGGATGTGGGGGAGCTCTGGAGTTGTGTTTTTTTTTTTTTTAATCTGATGGCAAAATACGTCTGGGATCCCCTCTTCCATGCTTGCTGGAATTTTTCCATGTTTGGAGCACTGAAGGTAAAAAAAAAACAACTTAGCCTTAGGCCACATTCACTATTTGGTATGTCCAGGTTGGTTCTTGCTGTAGCAAAAAAGCAGCAATACCTGTTCTGCTGCAAGGAAATGAAAGCATTATGTGTGGACAATTTCCCTGAATCACATAGGTTTTGCTGGGAATCAAAAATTCAGGTTTAAATTAGCATAAAACAAAAAGGTAAAAACTGAGCACAAAAAAGCAGCTAAAATGCAGTAAAAATGCCCTGTGGGCTGCCTACCAGAGGAGTAGTGCTTTACTGGCATATCCAAGCAAAAACACCAAAACCGTAAAAAATGGTTACAGTTGGACCCTGGGGGAGAGAAAAATATAAGTGCAATGTTCTGAGCTAGTTAGGTGTATTGTGATGATTAAGTAGATAATAGTCCAGCAAACTATTACCGGTAAAAGGTGCGTGCCTAGAATATACTTAACCTTAAGGAAAAAAGTATATACACATATGAAAATACCCTGCAATGAAAAAGCAAGTGCTATAACAAACACAGTAAAGTGTAAATGTTAGGGCTCCTTCACATTTGCGTATGGTAACGCAGCGTATGCTGCATTCCCATACGCATCCAAACGCATGCGCACTGCGTTCCTATGTTTAACATAGGAACGCATAGTGCCTGCGTTTGGAAGCGTTTGCTGCGTTCGGGTGCGGATGCGGACGATATCTGCTCTCTTCAGGGTCCAGCGTCCGCACCCGGGACGCAGCATGTTGCATTTTTTGGGCGCTCGGGGACCTTGGAAGATCAGCAAGCGTCCCCAAGCGCACAAAACCTGCATTGTCTTCAATGGGTCCGCAGTGTTCAGCGCTTGACAGCGCAGGAGAACGCTGCGGACCCATTGAAAAATCTCCCGGTGGCCGCCGGTGATGTCACAGGAGCTCACCGACGGCCACCGGGAGATCAGCTCAGCCTCTGCTTCTTCTCTTCTTCTTCCCCGCCGGCGGTAATCTCCTAGCGATGTCGGCGGGGAGAACAGCTGATGTGACAGCTGTTTGAATCTTCCCGCGCCGACATCTCCTCTCAGTGTCGGCGCGGGAAGATTCAAACAGCTGTCAAATCAGCTGTTCTCCCCGCCGACAGTCCCGGTGCTTACCGGCGGCCGGGGGGTGGAGATCTCCGGCGCTGATCTCCGCCCCCGGCCCGCCCCCGGACAGCGCCGATTGGCTGGCCGGGCTCTCTAGTGATGTGTCCGCAGGCGGACATTATCGGCTGCGGACACATCATTCCACACTGCTTTTGACAGCGTTTGTGTCTGCATGCCATCAGCATGCAGACACAAACGCAAATGTGAAGGTAGCCTTATTTCATTGAAAAAAATAAACAAAAACAACACTGCACTGGTTGTTAATGATGGGTCATACAGCAGCTAATATAATGCATTTTTCTGCCATATAACTTATTTTCTAACATTTTTCTGTGCTATTTTGAAAAACAGCATTTTCTGTCTGTGTGGGAGTGGCCAGCAGCACATAGGGATTAGTGCAATGTGATGTGATAGCAGAGAAAAGGGGATTTTTGGTACTCACCGTAAAATCCTTTTCTTGGAGCTTCAATTGGGGGACACAGGAAGACCTTGGGTGTATGCTTGCTGCCATCAGGAGACTGACACTATGCAAAACGACAGAAAAGCAACTCCTCCCCAGCAGTATACACTCACCTACTGGCACAAATCCAACTCCGTTAGAATAGCAATAGGAGCAACCATAAAACCACCAAAATGCTCAACTATATACAAAGGGAGGGAGCTGTGTCCCCCAATTGAAGCTCCAAGAAAAGGATTTTATGGCAAGTACAAAAAATCCCCTTTTCTTAATTGCTTCATTGGGGGACACAGGAAGAGCTTGGGACGTACAAAAGCAGTCCCCTCGGGTGGGTGTAATAACCGAAGAAGTATTGGGGCGAACTCTGACCACGGCGGCCTGTAGGATCTTGCGCCCCAGAACGGCATCTGCCGATGCTTGAGTATGAGCTCTGTAAAATGTAACAAATGTGTGAACTGACGACCAGGTGGCTGCCTTGCAAAGCTGAGCTGCTGAAACTTGATGTCTGACAGCCCAGGAATCTCCCACTGCTCTAGTGGAATGTGCCCTTATTCTGGATAGACAAGGGACCTGTTTAATGCAGTATGCCTCCGAGATAGCGGAGCAAATCCACCGGGCAATTGTAGCCTTAGAGGCTGCTAATCCCTTGCGAGGACCGTGAGGGACCACAAAGAGTCCACTCGTCGAAAGGAAGCTGTTCGCGAAAGGTAGGTACGGAGAGACTAAATCCAGATTGTGTAATCTCTTCTCTTGAGAATGAGATGGGGCTGGACAAAGGGAGGGTAGGACAATCTCCTCCTTGATGTGGAAAGAGGAGACTACCTTTTAGAACTGGGACGAAGACCTACTTTTGTCCCGATGGAAGATCAAGTAAGGAGAATGACATGAGAGAGCCGCAAGTTCAGACACCCTCCGAACGGAGGTTATCGACACAAGGAAGGAGACCTTCCACATTCGGAGAGGTAAACTAACCTCTTGTAGGGGATCGAAGGGATGACCTTGGAGTACTTCTAGTACCAAATTCAGATCCCAGGGATCAAGAGGGGGACGAAAAGGAGGGAAGACGTGAGCCACTCCTTGGAGGAACCTCTTGACCTGCGGACGTGAGGCAAGCTGCCTCTGGAAAAGTACTGAAAGGGCGGACACTTGGCCTTTCAGGGAGCTAAATGATAGACCTACATCAAGGCCAGACTGGAGAAAAGCCAGGAGAGATGGAAGAGAAAAGACCATTGGGGAACTGTTGTGCTCCTCGCACCATCGGAAGAAAGCCTTCCATATGCGGTGATAAGCTCGTGATGGGGATGGTTTCCTGGCTTTTAACATAGTCTGGATGACTTGTTCAGAAAGAGCCGACGATCTCAGTACCGCGGGCTTCAACAGCCACGCCATTAAATTGAGCGACTGAGAATTCGGGTGTTGAAAAGGGCCCAGAGTCAAGAGATCTGGTAGATTGGGGAGTGGCCATGGAGAGTCTGCGAGGAGGTTGACAACCTCTGCGTACCACAACCGTCTGGGCCAATCTGGAGCCACGAGGATTACAGTTACTCCCTCTGCTCGGATTTTCTTGAGAATCTTGCGAATGAGAGGGATGGGGAGGGGGGGGGGGGGGGGAGAAGAGATAGGGGAGAGGGAGAACTGGGACCATGGAATCGCAGAGAGCGTCCACGACGAAGGCCTAGGGGTCGAAGTTTGTATTTGTCCCTGGAGGCCATCAGGTTTACGTCTGGGAAGCCCCATCTGAGGTAAATCTGGCGGAATACCTCTGCGTTCAGGGACCACTCTCCTTGGTCCAACCCTCCGCAACTGAGATAGTCGGCCGCCCAGTTGTCCACTCCTGGAATGTGGAGCTCGGCCCATTGAAGGATTTGGGTCACTTCCGCCATGGCTGAGATGCTCAGAGTCCCTCCTTGGAAATTTATGAACGCCACCGCTGTTGCGTTGTCCGTCTGAATTCGGACATGGCAGCCCGTCGGAGGTTTGCCAGTGCATGAGGGCTCAGAGGATCGCCCGGTGTTCTGGGATGTTTATGGGCAGGGAGGCTTCCTGAGAGTTCTAAGTGCCCTGGGCTGTGTGGCCAAGGAAGGTTGCACCCCAACCGGAGAGACTGGCGTCGGTGGAAATGATCGTCCATCTGACCGGGAGAAACGATCTGTCGCGAGAGAGAAGGGCAGACTATCCACTAGAGGAGTGACTGTGTTGCTGATCTGGAGAGGTGGACTGGGCGATCGAGACTGCTGAGGGAGCGGTCCCAAGTCGCTAGCAGAAAGTGCTGGAGGGGCCTAGTGTGGAATTGGGCGAATGGAACAGCTTCGATGGAGGCCACTATTCTGCCCAGAATCCTCAGAGTTGGTGTGACGGAAGAGAGGGCTGCCTGAGACTGTGAATCCCAGACAGCAGGGCGGCCTGCTTGTCTGGGGGGAAGGAAAATGTGTGACTGGGCTGTGTCGAATATCATGCCCAGAAACGTGATCTGCTAATTCGGGACAAGGCAAGATTTCTTGACATTGATGACCCAGCCCAGGCGATGGAGGGAATCCAGAGATATTTGCAGGCTCTCGAGACACCCTGAGCGAGAGGGGGCCTTTATCAGGATGTTGTCCAAGTAGGGTATTGCTAAAATTCCATTGGACCGAAGCGTGGCTACCACCGTTGCCATGATTTTCGTAAAGACCCGGGGAGCCGTGGCAAGGCCGAATAGTAGGGTAGTAAACTGGTAATGTTGGGACCCTACAGCGATGCGCAGGAATCGTTGGTGAGACACAAAGATGGGAACGTGAAGGTAGGCGTCCTGGATGTCTATGGAGGCCATGAATTCTCCTGGCTCCATAGACGCTATTACTGAACTCAGGGACTCCATCCTGAAATGTGTCAACCGAAGCTTTGTGATGAGAAGCTTCAAATCCAAAAATCCAAATGGGGCGAATGGAGCATACCTTTTTTGGGACCACAAAGAGATTGTAGTAAAATCCCAAAAAGTGTTGATGCTTGGAAAAGGGATGATAACGCCTGCCTCCTCGAGGGTAGAAATGGTGAAAGCCAGAGATGAGTTTGGGGGTCTTTCGGTGGCCGGGATAGAAAAAAAACAGTATTGGGGAAAAGAAGCAAATTCGATCTTGTACCCCACCAAGACGACGTTTCGGACCCAGGCATCGCCGATTACTTATAGTCAAACTGACCGGTTGGGGTTGGCGTCATTAGCGATGGTCCCGGGAATCAGAGAGTCGAGAATGTGCATTAAGAGGGCGCCAGGAAGGAGCGGGCTTGTAGGAGGGCCTCTTTCTATCCTTGCGGGCGGGGGAGCGGTCTCGCCGATTGGATGTTTTGGGCGCTGAGGGCCGAAAGCAACAAAACTGGAAATTTCTCTTCTTAGGGATTGCCCGTTTACGCTTTGCCTGTGGAGGGAAGGCACTTTTCCCGCCGGTGGCGTGCGATATGATCTTATTTAGCTTATCGCCGAACAGGCGAGAACCCTCGAAGGAGAGATTGGCGAGTGATTTTTTTAGAGGCCGAGTCGGCATTCCAGGCCTTCAGCCATAGAGCCCTGCGAATGGAGATCATGTTGCCGGAGTCTTGGGCTGCGGCATCGAGGCAAGCAGTGGCGATGTATTTTCCCGCATGAGCGATCTGATCAGCCAGGCCCGCTAGTTCCGCGGGAGGTGCTTGGGACAGAATACCCCTTCAGAGGTTCTTGGCCCATGAAGCCACGGCCATGGAGACCCAGGTAGCTGCGAATGAAGGGCAAATAGATGCACCGAGGCGTCGAAAGCAGATTTCGCCATGGCCTCTGTGTGTTTGTCTGATCCTTCCTTAAGGGAAGCGCCATCTGCCAGGGGTAGGATGGTGTTAGTAGCTAGACGTGAAACTGGGGGATCCACGGTTGGTGAGGTGGTCCATTTTTGGTGAACCTCCTTAGAGAAGGGATAAAGAGCCTCTAGACGCTTTCTGGATTGAAAGCGCTTCTCTGGGTGTATCCATTCCTTGGTAAAGATGTCAAAGTCTTCTAGGTAAGAGAAGACTCGAGGAGCTGGTTTAGACCTCTTGACAGACACTTTCCGTGTAGGCGGCATGTCATCAGAGTCCACCTTAAGGGTGTAATTTACTGCTAGAATCAGGATGTCACCTGTGTCTCTGATTCCCGAAATTTGGTTGGAGTCTAGATCCGGGTCAGAGTCTGAGAAGGAATCGGAATCAGATGGTGCCGAGCGTGCTCGAGAAGAATGCCTCGAGTGGAGGTCTCTGGGGGAGGGGGACCGGGACGAGGAGGATGGGTGAATCCGCTTCCTCTGTGAGCGGTCTGGTCCCTCCGATTCCGAAGAAGGTTTGGAAGTGGATGGGTCTGGTGGGCTAGGGGTAGCGTTCCCTGGTGGGTTAGGGTCCGCTCCGATGGATTAGGCCTAATCGCGGAGGCAATCTGCGTGGGCAGGTGCTCTAGGGCCGCCACCAAGGATTCTGAGATTTTAACCAGAGTAGGGGAGCGAATGGGTCAGGGCAGGCACCGGCGTCCAGCCTCATGGTTCTCCAGGATCCGCTTCTAGGAAGGGATGGATGGCCCTGGCCCAGAGAGGGAGAGTTAACAGTGCAACCAGCGTACACTGGACTCTCGATATATATGCAGGGTGACGGATTGGCTCAACCGCTCCGTATTCCCTGATGAATCTTAGTAGAAGAAATAAATTAAAAAATCTAACTAATCTAATAAATTCTGGTAGATACGGGCTCAGGGAGACCCGTGTCTGCCTCCTATGACACTAAGCTAAAACTGAGTTGGATTTGTGCCAGTAGGTGGGTGTATACTGCTGGGGAGGAGTTGCTTTTCTGTCGTTTTGCATAGTGTCAGCCTCCTGATGTCAGCAAGCATACACCCAAGGTCTTCCTGTGTCCCCCAATGATGCGATTAAGAAAGGGTTAACAGAGATCCTGAGCTGTGTGGAGCCAGCAGACAAGGGGTTAACAGACCTTGGGACAAATCTTTCTGGCAGTAACTAGTCTGACCTGATCCTGAACTCTGATGTTGCTTAGCAACTCTGCTCTGAGCCAGCCTAAAGTGATACATTACTACAAGTCGTATTCACTGAAGACTGCTGTGACTGAAAAAAAAACATGGGTCTGTTTCACACACAGTGCAGAGGGGACACTTTGTAGAAGGATTATGAATGGTTTGCAACCAGAATTTTCTAATGAAGTAAATTACAAAGTTGATTAAAATCACTTGCTCTACATTATTATCAAATAAAAAATTTAATCTAATACATACGTTTTAGCAAAAAGGTACAAAGCCATTCCACTACGTCAAGGTGTAGCCCCTACTCTAATTATTGTAAACCCTCTGCCCTGGTGTCTACTGACCTCAAAAAAGCAGGATCCAGAGGGTGACCTGGGCCCAAAATGGACACACAGTAATGGGAGACGATGTAGATACTCTGCTCAGTAAATATACTAAACCTAAATCACAAGCGACCACAAAATCACGTGATTCTGGCATTGAAATGAAAAGAGAACTGAAGACTAATGACCAAAATAAGAATATAAAACCGATACAGAAAACAGCACAGAAAAAGTCCTCGTTTCCACCACCAAATGTTTATTCCAATAAAAGTAAAATCGGTACAAATATACACATGACTGTAAGAGCGAGACTTACAGGTAAAAGATGAATCTCTGTGAATTGAGGTAAACAAGAAGCGAACGACTGAAAGAGGAAGACTGAAATAGTCAAGAAAGTCAGAGAACATTAAAATAACAAAAAAGCCGGTATAAGCCGATGGATACACTGTGCATAATAGTGGTATTAAAACTCTAAACTGTATATATTAATATATATGAGAAAATATATATATTAATATATAAAAATATATAAAAACTTACATATATAAACAAAAGACCAGCAGCTTGTCAAAGAAAAACAACATTAATATAGATACATATATATATTTATTAGATTAGGCAATATTGTGGAGGAATAAAAAATAATAAAAATAAGAGACATTGTGTTCTGCGACGGCCGAGCGCCAACGCAAATACTGTTCTTTAATTTGTTGTAAAGCGCGATAGCGATGTCTCACTGCTTGCGATTATTAAAGCAATGATTACTTACATCTGAAGGTAACGGCATGAAGATTAAACCACAGGCGCTCCAGTTTTTTTTTTTTTAATTTTACTCCTTTTTGAATAAGAATTAGCAGCTAAATCAAATCTTATATACATTACTAGCAAATGAACGTTCATTTCAACCTTTGGCAAGATTACTTACAAACTTCGACGACCATTCATTAACCCAAAACTAGTTTAAAATATCTGCATAAAAAATAAAGGATTTTGGCTTTACTCCGGCGCGGTCTGTGGCGTGGCGTGCCGCTGCACTGCAGCCCCACCTCACCCTTGGGCAGCACCGGGCACATAACGTCCGCCGTATAACGCCCTACATCTGTATATGTACATATATATTTTCTTCTTATATTAATTTGGAAGCTCAGGCACTACTACGTTGCTTTGCAGAGAGTCATATCTCCGGGATGTAGCCATGTTTCGTTAAATTATAATGAGTGCGTCCATCTTTCTCATCTTTAATCCCATGGACTACAGTGCAGAATCGTCTCTGATTTGCGAGGAAACGTTTGAAGTCCCCCAAGGTTTCATATAATATAGGTTTATCTGGTTTTTGGTGAACATTGCCCCTTCGTTGGTCCATTCCTTATGGTTAATGAGAAAAATAATTGGTATACCAGTCCGTATTTTGTGGCTTTCCCCCCTTGCCAATTGCAGCTTTATAGTTCTATCTCGAATGTCTTCTGGAGGTCGCTGGAGAAGGGATTAGTTGGGGAAGGGTTACCTCGGGCTTTTGATTTACTTTCTAACGCAGCCCACTGGGCGTCAAATGGGTCTATGGTGGCGGATGAAGTCTGCCCAGGTTGGCGCTTGTCACCCACATCCCAACCGCTGCTGTCTACTCCATTAAATGCCACCGAACCATTTTGCTGCTGAGGCGACGGTCTAAAGAATGGACTGCTGGTGTTGCTGTTTGTCTCGTAGGTTGGGAATGTCTGTTGCTTGACCAAACCTGGTGATGGCTTGGGCTGATAGACTTGTGGGTGACCTGCGGCTCCAAATACATTTGCGACCATCTGTGAAGGTGTAATGCCGACAACTGGCACGCTAGGAGTTGGATAGCTCATTCCATTCGCTACTGGATAAGGCTGCTGTACGGGCATAAATGCAGGTGGCAGAGCTGGGACTATGGCAACTGGCACGGTTGGTGGAGCTATGAAAGTGTTTGCTGGGTAAGGCTGAGTAGGATTTGGTGCGACAGCAACAACCGGCTGCAACAGAGCTGGCGCCTGAATGACAGGAGCGGGGACAGGGGACTGTCTCTGATGAGCCAGAACAGTTTTGGACACCTCGTCAAGCCAGCGGTCGGCCTCCGAGGGAGTCCGCTTGTGATTCGACTGGGCTACAGTAGGTGTTGATACAAACTCCGGCCCTAAAAGGGGGAAGAAGAAAAATCCAGATTAAATCACCGGGAAAATTGTCAGTCCTCAACTATTGTTTCCTTAAGCCAGAGACACATTGAAGCGAGATGCATGTGAGATACTTGCATGAGTCTCACATGACTCATCTGGCTCTGTGGACAGGAGTGTGTCAGCTGCTTGTGTTTCTATGGAGCTAACACACTCCTGTCCAGAGAAGTGACAGATGTTTTGGGTGAGCCACGTGAGACTCATGCGAGCATCTTGCACGCGTCTCCGGCCAAACATTGTATTTACCCCCTTTCAAATTTCAAGACTAACTTTTGATTCAATTTTTAATTCCATACGTCAAATAAAAACTTTGCGATATATTTTCATCAGTGAAATCTGCTTCTTTCACCTCCTGGACTGATCTTTACACACTGTTAAAATCATTGGAGACGGATCTTCCCACTACTGAGATAGGAGATGACAGTTTGTTCTTATAACATTCTATGGAGAAGGGAAAAGAGGAGCTAAAGGCCGACAGACCATTCTATAATTCCCTTTAAAGAAGACAGGTAGTGCTCATAAGGATCTATGGAGAACTGCAACTCATCTTAAATCTACAGCTTTTACCAGTGAACGGAGAATGAATGATCATTCCAGAGGAGGAAGAGCAGATTTTTCTGACAATACACAGGGGCACCTCAATGAGTTAGAAGATCATCAAAAAGTTACTTTATTTCAGTAATTCAAAACATAAAGTGAACACATATTATATGAGTCATTACAAAGTGATCTATTTGAAGTGTTTATTTTGTTAATGTTGATGATTTTGGCTTATATTCCAATGAAGACCCAAAAGTCATTATCTCAGAAAAATTAAAGTAGGGAGGATGAAGGGTCTGAGAGATAAATATGACCTGAATAGGTATCAGAGGCTTCACCTTGTGTGGTTGTGAGAGTCACAACCACTATAAAAGCAGATCACGGCTGCTGCAGTCCCCAGTTTGGTGCATGTAGAGTAGGGAGGATGAAGGGTTAAACACTGCACTTCCGTATTCCACCAGACATCACAAGGTGAATATAATATTGATTTATTAGTCAAATGTTTCAGGCTCCCTGGCTCCTTCCTAAGGACAAATCAGTATCATATTGCCATGTTTCAGGGTTTTCAGGTGAAATGCATTGACTAATATTCACCTTTTGATGTCTCCTGGAATAAGGCAGCACCATTTTTAACCCTTCATCCTCCCTACTTTTTGATGATCTATTAAGAGATGCACTTGTATAAAGTATAATGTTTCTTCTTTTCACATGAACTATAGATCCAAGAAAAAAAAGGTAAAAAATAAAAATGACTGTTACTATTTCACATCTAGATCCGGTGCATCGGAATGTCAGAGCTGGTAGCAGATATATACACTTCACTATGTATAAAGATTGCTTTGGGTTCATGTTCTGTATGGACAGATATCACCTAGGACAGAGACACCAGTAGAAAAAAACTCTTCCTAGGTTTCACAAGAAATATTCTGCCATATGAAGGAGCCCATGAAGGACTTTCCACTTAATGTTGCCTTACCAACAACAGTGACCACAGGCGGCGCTCCGGTGCTAGCAGCTTGTTGGGCAGCTGCTGTAGGAGCATGTGCCCAAGGATTGGTCTCACGGACGGGGGCCGCAGCAGGGGCCACAGAGACTTGTGCGGGCTTAGCAGCAGGCAGAGTAAATGCAGAGGCAGTGCCATTCACTGAAACATGACAACGAAGAGATTAGTTCATGCACGAACATTAGCAAAAGCAGAAACCTTTAGAGATGTGCAGATTAAAGGACCCCCCATAAATATTATGGTGCATATATATGGTAGGACCACAAACTAGGAGTCCACATAGGCGACTTTCCACTTGACAGATGTCAGGGAACAGATCAGGCATGTTGATATTAATTGCAGAGACCCTGACTCCGGTGCCTACTACTCACTCAGGTTCTTGCTGTAGTTTTCATAAAACAGCGATTTATATATATGCTGCAGCTCTGCTAATCTTCTCAATTATAAGCTCCTGCCAAGGTGTCCTTCATATGTACATATGAACATGCTCCCCAGCCATCACCATTGGTTGGAAGCTTTCTCCTTATGCACAAATTAAAGGGAAACTAACCCCACAAACTGACCCCCCCCCCATCTTTAGACCTGTCCCTGCACCCCCTCTTATCATTTCTAGCCATCCCTTTTGCAGAAAAAAAATCTATTTTGTAAAGTAGAGAAAAGGTTATATTCACCTCTGTCCTGTGTGGGTTCTCTGTTTCTGAATTAGTCTCAAAGGCCACTGTCTGCTGCTGCCTTGTAATTATGCGCGCCCCTCTAAGCTTACTAAGAGCCTGGCTGCGTCATGAAAGGGGCGGGGCTAACGGCATGGCACAATTTAGCCCCGCCCCTTTCATGACGCGGCCAGGCTCTTAGTAAGCAGAGAGGGGCGCGCATAATTACAAGGCAGCAGCAGACAGGCCAGCCTTTGAGACTAATTCAGAAACGGAGAACCCACACAGGACAGAGGTGAATTAACTTTCTCTACTTTACAAAATCGATTTTTTTCTGCAAAAGGGATGGCTAGAAATGATGAGGGGGTGCAGGGACAGGTCTAAAGATACGGGGGGGTCAGTTTGTGGGGTTAGGTTCCCTTTAAAGGGGTTGTGCCACAAACAATTGACATTTGAATGAATAAATCTTAGAATATTAGTAAGTTTCACAATTGGATGTTCCTGTCCTGAGATAATTCTTATTAATGTGCCCCTGTGTAATGTATCGTGTCCGACCATGCAGAAACAAGTTGGATATACCACAGCTCCTGGACAGGGGAGGAAGTAAGATAGTATATAGACATTACAGCCTGGGATCACAGGATATAAGATATACAGACATTACAGCCGGAGATCACAGAATAAGAGTATAACAGAACATTACAGCACGGGATGACGATATAAGAGTATACAGACATTCAGCCGGGGATACAGATTATAGTATACATGACATTACAGCGGGATCACAGAATATAAGTATACAGACATTCCCGGAGTAACAGAATATAAGATATGAATTACGCGGATCACAGCTTAATAGCGTATACAACATTACGTATACAGAATATAAGATACTCAGACATTACAGGGGTACAGAATATAAATTATCAGACATTACAGCCGGGATCACAGATAGTGTAAAAATAAATTTCAGCCGGATCATAGCTGATCTTCTTTACTTTTAATTCTTCTATGGGGATCTTCTATTCTTGATCCCCTGGCTGTAAAGTCTGTATACTCTTATATTCTGTGATCACTGTAATGTTTATACTCTTATATTCTGTGATCCTCGGCTGTAATGTCTGTATACTCTTATATTCTGGATCCCGGGTGTAATGTCTGTATACTCTTATATTCTGTGATCCCCGGCTGTAATGTCTGTATACTCTTATATTCTGTGATCCCTCGGCTGTAATGTCCTGTATACTCTTATATTCTGTGATCCTCGGCTGTAATTCTGCATACTCATATTCTGTGATCCCTGCAGTAATGTCTGTATACTCTTATATTCTGTGATCCCATGCAGTAATGTCTATATACAATTGTTGGTGGCACAACCCCTTTAAGCATAAAGCTGTTAATGGGGTAGATGAGAGCTCAAGACCGCAGAGCTTCAGAAAGGTAAAAGCTGATCCGTGTCCCTGTTTTATTCTGGCCTCAGATTAGACATCAGAACACTAGGGAATGGATTCCCATTAATGTAAGAAACAATGTAAATGTTATGTTCCAGCTCAGTAAGGTTAGTAGTGTGACCAGAAGGTTAATCATATTATTAACACACAGAAGCGATAACTGAGCAATAAACTCCAATCATTAATGCAAAGCAAATCAGTGCGACCTTCGAATGGTGGGGACTGCGGGGTGGTGGGCTTCGTCATAGGCGCCGACATGAAGGGGTCTTCAGGGGGCCCACTGAAGGTGCTGGTAATCTGGGAGCACAAGGCGCTGATGCTGTCAGTCTCTCCCTCCAGCTCCGCAACTGCAATACACAAGGCCAGAAAATCAATCTCATGGCAATAATGATACAAGAAAGATTTTTTTTCCTCTTTTAACAGATAGAAAAAGTAGGAGAAAAAAAACAAATAACGCAAAAATAAAAGAATAAAGACCCGAGCACCAAAGTTCAGATCATCACTTGCAAGTTAATGACACAACATGATTAAGATTTCTCTAAAAGGTCATACACACAATAAAACAGGGATTGTCCACAATGTGGAACCATCAAGAACGCGCTACTGAATAAATATATAATACTTTACATCATAGATTTTAAAATGTATAATTTTAAATTGTATTATTTTATTATTTTTTTTATTTTATATTTAGTTTTTTTTATTACATTTGTTTTGTTATATTTTATATTATGTAATATATAAAGCGGAGTATGTATGTGGGTATGTGGCCAGCCACACCCACTCCACACACTCCACACCCACTCCACACAGCCACACCCACTCCACACAGCCACACCACCCACTCCACACAGCCACCCCCACTCCACACAGCCCACTAGATTTCGCTACATAGTCCTAGGGGTGGGGCTATGTGGAGGAGTGGATGTATAAAAGGCTGGGGCTATACATTGGGTGGTGCTGTAAAAGGGGTGGGGCTATGTGTAGGAGCAGCAGCTACAAAGGGGTGGGGCCACCAGAGGGGGGAGGCTGATACCATACACACACAACCATATATGGGCGATATTGCCATATATGAGCATTACGACCATATATGGGCATTACACCCGGGCAACGCCGGACTCTACAGCTAGAATTTTATAATATAAAATATAATATACACATTTCAAAATATAATGTAAAATGTATAAAAAAATATATATTATATAAAATTATATAACATATAATCTAAAATATATAATGCAATTTAAAATATAAATTAATAAACAATGTTACAGCTTTATTAGGCCAGGCACACATCATTCTGGAGCCTTATGTTGGACAAGAGTGGGGCAGTGTGTACAATAGGCAGGAGAAGCTGCTTATTTTATTAGCTAAGCCAGCCTCCTTCCTACCTACAGAGTGGGCCATCTATATGGATACACCTAAATAAAATGGGAATGAATGGCTATATCAACTTGAAATAACTCATGAAAGAATAGTTATGTTAAAGCCAAGCACACCATTGTTTTCTTTATGAAATTCTCAATGAGTAGGATGTGTCACATGACCCTTTTACCATTGAAAAAATAAAGTTGGATCCAAAATGGCTGACTTCAAAATGGCCGCCATGGTCACCACCCATCTGGAAAGTTTTCCCCCTCCATATACTAATGTGCCACAATCAGGACGTTGATATCACCAACCATTGCCATTTTATGTAGGTGTATCCATATAGGTGGCCCACCCTGTAGGTAGTAGCTGTAGGAGACTCGCCCATGTCCACAGGATACGGCGGCTTGTTCCCAGCACAGTCCTGTAGGCAGCAGGGATATATTAAGTATATTAATAAATTATATAATTTACCAAAGAGAATCTGTCACCAGGTTTTTACCACTTAATCTGAGAGCAGCATAATGTAGGGCCAGAGATCCTGATTCCAGCGATGTGTGACTTACTGAGCTGCTCAGTGTAGTTTTGATAAAATCCTGTGTAATCAGTTGGAGATTATCATTAGAGGACCACATGGCTGCCAGGTAGTCCAGCATATTCATGGACCGCTAAATTGGCAGAGAAAACGGTAATTTATCAAAATGACAGCAATCCGCTCAGTAAGGGTACCTTTAGGCCCCATTCACACATGCTTTTTTTGCTGCGTATTTTTAGCACAAGCTCATCACATCCAGGAGTGGGTGATTAAAATTAGTGAGCACTTGTTTCTGTTAGACCTTCCTGAGTGTGCACACTCCTGGTTTTGATTGTTCAAACTCCTGGGCTTTTTTTGAGCTTGTACGTAAAATAGCAGCAAAAAAAGAGTTGTGTGAATGGGGCCTTACACACTGAGATATTTTTTTGCTTGCAACTCACTGGTTGCAGTGAAATCATGGACACATTGTTCTGTTTTGTTGCTGTATACAAATGTAACATGTGTCCATGATTTCACTGCAACAGTGAGTTGCAAGCTATATATCTCTGTGTATAGGTACCCTAAGAGCATATCACGGAATCAGGATCTCCGTCTCTATGTTATACTGCTCTCAGATAGAATGGCAAGATTCCCTTTAAAAGTAATTTATGAATATTTGCTTAGGACTGAAAGCTCCATTATAATATTTTCTTGCCTTCTGCCTTTCCGCCTGTCTCTCTGATTATTCGGTGACCTGCCATCATTGTGGTGAGCGGCATGTCTGTAGGTCTTCAATAAAATGGTACCAGAGTTGGTACAAGAACAGATCAAGATTTCAGCTAAATGACCGCCCCAATGCCATTTTATTGAGGACAGTCTGTAGAATCACACTGTGCATGGTCTTTAATGGCTTCAGAGGTTATGCATGGTCGAGATTTTAGGTTAAGGCTGGAGTCACACTTGCACGAACCTCACATTGCATGACCGACACGGCAGCCCACTCTCTGGACAGGAGCGTTTCAGCTCTGTGTATATCTTTGCAGATGCACACTCCTGTCCGGAGAGCAAGCGACCGTGCCAGGTGATGCAATGTGAGGCTCGTGCAAATGACATGCAAGTGTGACTCCAGCCTAATGAAGAGGTCATTGAGCTGAAATCTTGATCTGTGCTTGCGCCGTCTCAAGTGCCATTTTACTGACGATTTGCAGACCACTGCAGAGTCAGACTGGGCATGCACTGCCAACCACAAGGATGATGGCAGCAGCGTGAAATTTCAATAAGGAGGCTGGCAGACGGGCGGAGAAGCAGACCCGACCCCCATGTCCTGCCCTGATTCAACAAAGGCGTCATCAGATGAAAACTTTAGCGGAAGATAATTCAGCAACCACAGATCGAATCTTCACCGCAGGTACAGTCAATCAGCAGCACAGCGACATTATAGCCAGAGCTTTACTTTATATGATAAATGCTGCTGACTGATCCCTTTTAAGATGTTTTCTTAGTGTCAGCAGACCAACACATGATTCCTGTCTCCCCCAATTACCAAGAAAACATTTAAAATTGTGATGTGTAAAAGGCATTAACAGAGGGTGGTGGGGCCGTATTTGCCACCAGGGACCTTTGAGAAATCCTTGGTAAGAACAGATCCTTTATTTCTCTTGGATGTCGGCGGTTACTGCTGCCCTCTTGGCTGACACTGACAGTCTTGTGAACACGATGCTGTCAGCGCCCCGGGATACATGTTGAGCAGGTGCAACGATCCTGGGTGTAAATAGACGTCCCTCGCAGCTGTGATGCAGCACCGTCAATGTTGGACTTGTAATGCTATTTCCAGACCTCACTGGTAATACGTTCACGTAGAGATGCTTTCGCTGCCCGCCGCCTGTCCCTCCATGCCAGGGGCTCCAAGGCTGACAGTAAAGCAATTGCAGGGAGTAGAGGGACTGCTGCTGCCAAGACACAGGCTCCCTGGCCCCCGTATACACTGTGGCTTCTGCAATCTCTCCCACTTACCAGCAATGTCTCCTTCCTCTAGGACTCGCCTGCAGTTTTAATTATCGACATCGCGCCTCATTCTGAAAAGCAGTTTCCCAAATGTAACATAACATAAGGAATTCTGTAGAATGAGGGCCTTCCCGTCTCGCCGTCTTACCTGGGTTAACAATTTGGAAGTCAGTCTTCCTCTGCACAGTGGATGGTAGCTCGTTAATTCTCAGAGAAAGCTGCCGTTTAAAGGGGGACATCTTTTGACTGAGTGCAGGAAACCCCCTAAAGGAGCCTTGTCTCGCCAGTTGCTCCACGGGGGCATGTCTGCGTGGGATCATGTGCGGGTTGCTGCCATCTTTGCTTTCCTGGAGCACATACACCTCAGACGTTGGAGGGGACGGCAGGGCCGGAGCAGTCGTCAGTGTCACTGGGGCAGATGTGGTCGGAATTGGTAAAACAGGTTTGGGTGTTGGTTCAGGATCGGCTGCTGAATACAGAAAATTAAGATAGTGTTAGGTCACTTACACAAGGCGATATATCGTTTAGCATTGATAAACCAAACCCCGGGTGGCACCTACACCAAGAGTGGTCTCAAGTATAGGAGCACCATCACACAGCCATACTGGTGCTATGATTTTTTTTACAATGTACTCAAGGTTCATTGAAAGGGTGGTGGGGGGGGGGTCCATCAAATCAAAACAATTCACATTGGGGGACACAGCACGTCCCTGCATTACACAGAAAGAGCTCCATTCACAATGTGAAATGTGTAATGCTTCATCTCGTTGGCATTGGTTCTGCAGGGAAGTATGAAGAGTAATAGTCATTTTAATGTTTATTTCATAAATCAATAGTGCACATGAAAATAAGCAACTTTGTAATAGATCTCATCAGACAAATCTGCTCCTTTCTCCTCTCTGACTGATCTCTACTTCTCAAAATTCCCAATTCCCGATACAAATCTGTCTTCAGTGAATACAGAGTATTATACTACAGAGATTGGATCTCCTCCTACCTTTCCAACTGCACATTTAGTGTCTCCCACGCCCACACGACCTCCTCGCCCCCATCCCCTCTCTGTTGGGGTCCCTCAATGCTGTGTCCTGGGGCCCCTCCTTTTTTCCATCTATACCCTTGGCCTAGGACAAAGGCCCATGGCTTCCAGTACCACATGTACGCTGACAACATTCAGATCTACCTCTCTGGCCCTGACACCACCTGTCTCATGTCCAGAATCCCGGAGTGTCTATCAGCCATATCCTCCTTTTTCTCCTCTCGCTTCCTTAAACTAAACAGACAAAACTGAACTCATCATCTGTCCCCCATTTCGCGCACCTCCCTTACCTGATCTATCTATCACAATAAATGACATCACACTCTGCCCTGTACCTGAAGTCCGCTGCCTTGGAGTAATCCTTGACTCTGCCTTATCCTTCAAACCGCACATTCAAGCTCTCACCACCTCCTACCGCCTCTAACTCAAAAATATTTCCAGAATCCGTCCCTTCCTCAATCTACTAAACTACCAGTGCATGTCCTCATCATCTCTTGTCTGGACTACTGCAACCTCCTCCTCTGTGGCCTCCCTGCTAACACTTTTGCACCTCTCCAATCTGTCCTTAACTCTGCTGCCTGACTAATCCACCTCTCTCCTCGCTATTCCTCCACTTCTCCCTCTGTAAATCCCTCCACTGGCTCCCAATTCACCAGCGTATCCAATTCAAACTACTAACATTGACTTACAAAGCAGTCCACAATCTGTCCCCCCATATATCTCTGAACTAATCTCCCGATATCATCCAACATCTAATCTTCGATCCTCCCAAAACTTCCTTCTTTCCTCCACACTTCTATGTTCCTCATCTAACTGCCTGCAAGACTTCACCCGAGCATCCCCCATCCTCTGGAACTCTGCACCCCAAAACGTCCGACTGTCTCCCACACTCAGAACCTTCAAGCGGAACCTGAAAACCCATCTATTCAGAGTAGCCTACAACCTGTAATGACCACAGTGCCGCCTCACCACCACTGGAACTGGTGCTCCATCACCACCAGAGCAGACCCAACCTACTGTCTCTCTCCCCATTGCCCCCTGGAATATAAACCCGCAAGGGCAGGGTCCTCTCTTCCTTCTGTACCAGTCTGTCACTGTTAGTTTGTTCATTGTATTTTTAACTTGTTAGAATTTTATTTTTTTTTTTAAACAATCATTTTTATTAAAATTTCTTAAACACTTATTACCAGTTAAATTGTACATTTTGCAGAGAAACATAACCCATTGGAGTAATTTATATGCAAAAATGACATCTTCTCATTTTTCTCAATCTTTATACTCCGTACCTTGTGACCTGTAAATTCCCTCCCTCCCCCCCTGTCCCCAATTAACATCTTTAGCAGATTCCTACTGAAAATCCTGTAATTGCTTACAATAACTGTGGGTATAATAATATTGTTTACATACATCTAGTTCTTCAGATTATCCAATTACACACCTCAGTTTGCCTAAGCTTCTCCAAGATCTGTGAGTGCATACCATGTACAATTCTTAAAGTGTACCATAATTCCTGGTGAGCTCTCTTTCTATGAAGGATCTCCATTTAAAAAAAAAAAAAAAAAGCCTTAGGGTGCCTTCACACTGTGGCGTGATCCAGTCCGGGGCTGTCCGGGATGACCCTGACAGCCGCGGACTGGATCAGCACACAGGACTGGAGGGTTATTATGCCCTCCGGTATGCAGCCATACGCAGCTGCAGCTGCTGACAGGTCAGGACCGCGGCGCCGCGGTCCTGACTTAGCAGCGGGAACTGCGTGTGCTGCACCCAGGACTGGAGGGCATATAGCCCCCCAGTCCTGTGTGCTGATCCAGTCCGCGGCTGTCAGGGTCATGCTGGACAGCCCCGGACCGGATCACGCCAGTGTGAAGGCACCCTTAGATAGCTTATCTATGTTTCTGACTGTTTCTCGTTGTTCAATAAATAATATGTCTCTCAAGTTGGAAATTACTTCTCTCACACCCGGCATTGTCTTGGTGAGCCAATGCCTTAAAATGAGGTGTTACGCCACCATTGCGATTGTGTGGAACAGGACATGCATAGATGTCACGCTCCCTGTGTTGCCCAAAGAATGAAATAACCAACACATGGGTTCCAAAGATAGCCGACTCCCACAAACCCTGTGAAACTCCGTTCCTATCTTTTCCCAGAACTCCTGAGATTTTGGGCAGGACCACAATCCATGTTCCAAACCCATTTCCGGCATTCCACACTTGGGGCAGTTCACTAATTTGTCCGGATTGTTGTTATCTGGGGGGAGCATCAAAGCCCCGTATGGCCCCATGCATAATCCTAAATTGGCTATCTTGCCATTTTTCATTTATGATATTTTTCCTTATCAATTCCCAACTTTTTAATATTTTCTGTGCAAGGTCAGGGTCTTTATAATGATGCCGCCATCTCCCAAACAGTTGTGTCTTTTTCTCTGGGATCAGTATCCCACGTAGTCTTTTGTATATAAAGGAAATAGAAATGTTGCATAGAATTGTATAAAAACCAACTGCAATCTCCTATATTTGTAATATAAAAATCTGTATTCACTGAAAATTAAGAATTTTTGAGATGGGAGATCACTTCAGGAGGAGAAAGAAGCAAAAATTATCTGATAAGATATAGGTTTCTTATTTTAATGTTCTTGATTGTTGAAATAAAAATTAAAAAAGGGTTACTCTAAGTTACAAAGCTTAAGACAGGTTGGCTTTAATTGCATAGGGACGTACGTTCTCTGGTGAACAGAATCGTTAAGTTCCCGTAGAGTCTGCAGATTATTAACAGCACATCCCGATTACACAAGAGGAGGTGCAGCTGGACAGCCATTATATATAGAACTAAAGAGAAGATGCAACCAGCAGAAGGCAAGGTCCCCATAATGAGTTTTTTGGGGAGATGTTGCTTTTTTGCAGCATTTCTGCACTCATGTAAATGAGGATACCTGCGTTTGTTATAGTGTTTGTGCGCTTTTGTTAACATGCGTTTCATTGCCTCTATTTTGTATTTGGTTTTGGCATTGTTAGGTGCAGATTACATGAGGTTTCGATGCAGAAACGCACTAAAAAGGAGTGTGTTTTATTTTACTAGATTTTCCGCATCTAATGCAATTCTACAGGGAATATCTGCATAAAAAAAACTTGTTGTATCCGCAAGAGAACCTGACTTACTGCAGGTTTCAAACTTGCACCGTGGGTCAGTTTACACCAAGTACAAGAGTACAGTGACCGGGAGATTTCTATCAATCCATTCACTGTGCTGGAACTACAAGATGCTGCATTGTCAATGCAGCAAACATACACAGCGTTGAAGACTCACCGGGTGAACGTAACCATATATATGGCCATATATGAGGAATGACAGAGCGTATGAACATTTGACTACGGGGACATGTATAAATGGCTTTGCGCTTGCAACTTGTGAAAGCAAAAAGTCATTTTAGTGAAACTTTAGATAGCAAAGTTTTTGTTCTTAAAGGGAACCTGTCACCTCCTAAAAGCCACTTAACCTATCAAATACATGTCCCTGCACCTTCCTATTACCATTATAACCATCACTCTCTGTGCTAAATGCTTTCTTTCAAAGTTGAAATAAACACTTTGCTACTTACTCATTAGGATGATAATGAAATAGGGGCTATATGCAACAGCCCTCTGGGCGTGTTGTTTTGCAGCCTCCAGGATCCACCCTCTCTCTGTTTGCTTTGCTTTTGCAGGCTTTGCCCTCCCCCTCTCTGTCACTCTCAGAATGCAAAATCATTTGTCCTGCCTTCAGCTTCACACCACAGCAGAAACACAGAGGGCTGGATCCTGAAGCCTGCAAAACAACACGCCCAGAGGGCTATTGCATACAGCCCCTACTTCATTATCATCCTAATGAGTAAGTAACAAAGTGTTTATTTCAACTTTGAAAGAAAGCATTTAGCACAGAGAAGGATGGTTATAATGCTAATAGGAAGGTGCAGGGACATGTATTAATAGGTTAGGTGGCTTCTAGGAGGTGACAGGATCCCTTTAACTTCTTGAATGTTTTTTTTTTTCTGCTTTGCTGTGACCATTTGTACAACACTGGCTGAGACAGAAAAAGAGCGAACTTAATGCAGTAGAATCTACTCATACGGGTGCATCCAAATCATCTGAGAGACAGTAAAAAAAATAAAACAACTTTGTGATGTGAAGGTGCAGAAGAGAAGGTGAGACTATGAGGGCACCTTTCTTGGAATCTTGTATCTGTTTCATTACTTCTTCCCTCTCCGCCTGTTCTGTGGCTGTGGTCACTCGAAATGATCCCTCCCTTGTGAAAGTGGTTCTGCTGGCATCAAAGGTGGCAGTCACGCCGCACTCCTTCTCACGCTTTTGCTTTCTTTCTAGGCAAGCAGCAAAAGCACAACCGACAGCGTGGCTCAGCCGCTCTCCCTGTGATTTGTAAGACATAAGTAAAAAAGTCAGCATTAACCGTCGTGTAAGGTGTTTTCATAAGGTTCTGTAGTGTTTAAAGGTACGATATCCCTGTGGTTGTCAACATTCCGGAATTGCCTCTCAACAGCCTCCCTCAGCCTCTCAATAGCCTCCCTCAGCCTCTACTACTAGGACAATCCCTTCCAATTCCACATTTTCCCCAGGTAAAATAATAGACCCTGTACTCACCCCTCCTGTGCGGTCGCCGTTCCAGCGGTGCCAGTAATCGCGCTCCTGGGGCTCACGTAACATTTGTGACATCACACGAGCCCGGCGTCCAATCACCATTGGCTTTTTTAGCCCCGCCTTCGGATCAAATGAGTTAATCAGCAAAAAGAGACATTGCGGCTGCAGTCACCTCCTGTTGATTGCTCCCGTGTCTGAAGGCAGGGAGTCAGAAGCCAGTGGCGAGGCTCATGTGATCTCCCAATGCTACGTGAGCCCCAGGAACATGATTACTGACAGCGCTGGAACAACGGCCAGCACAGGAGGAGAGTACAGGTTCGATTATATCACTTGGGGGAACATGTGAAATGGGAATGGGATGTCCTAGTCGTGGAGAACCCTTTTAAACTGGAGGAAAAAAAAGAGAAATAAGTTGTTTGAGAGATTTAGCTTTTTCTTCAGAGCCTGTAATTCAGGGCAGCGGCACCTGCACAGACTTTATAACTGAACGAAACTCCAGATAACAAAAAATAAAGCAATGACTCACAATTTTATGACGATTATATTGATAGGTCAGCTGTGAAATGGTGTTCAAAGGCAAAGTAAACCTGAAATATTATCCTTCATGTAAAATCTTTTGACACCTCACTCTTGTAGGCAGGTGTCAGATGCAGCTGGCATTTATTGCTTGTGTGTTACATGACTATAGTGTTTCGGTAATTTAGCCGTAGGAACCGGTTAAAACTGAAGTGTAACCGTTGTGAAGGATCCATTTCTTTCAGTGATATAAATGGGAACTAATGAATGTGAATAACTAAGAATCTTTCCAAGTTCTGGTATGTTTGTGCAGGTTCTGTCCCATTCAACGATAAAAATCCACCATTTACACACATAATATATACAAACATATAAAAAGAACCACCATACAAAAGGCAACAAACAATGTATCAGGCACAGACCGTGTCCTTCACAGCCATAAAACAATGACAGATCCATCTCCTTGTTGTTCCGTCGCGACATATGTAAGAGAAGGCCGGTCAAAGTTTCTATCTGGAGCACAGAAGGACACTTTTTCAATGGTTTGGTCTACCAGGAGATCCTACAGGAGGAAAAGAAGAAAAACTATTTAACCCATAACCTTTTTTTTGTATATGTGAAAGTAGGAGAAAAATAAACATGTCATTGATCCCAAAAACATAGGGATAAACAGGTAGTTTGTAAGGAGTTTGTTATAAACTTGCCAGTAACCTCTGGCTGCAGAAGAATCACAAAAAATAAAACTTTTTTTAAATTGACCATGATAAACGGGTCACCTTTCTTAAAACTGCTGTGTGCGAGAAACCACCCAAATATACATATAGCATTGGTCATACAATTCCCTTGCTGAACATATGGAGCAGCTTGTACTGCATTAATCAGCGCACCTTGCGTTATTCTTATCCATTATTTTAGAGTGAAGCTTTTTCTAAAATTTTGGCTTTCCTGTGGTCACCCTGTACCCGTGTAGAGCCATGTAAAAAATCCTTCAGCTCCTCCGATTTGGCAGCTTTTTTTCATTTTGTGCTGCGTTGTTCCATTTCAAAGATATTCACATTGTTCCTTTTGGAGCGCAGTATGTGAAATCTTTACTTTTAGTACAACTGAGCGTTTTTATCAGTCTTCCCTGTGGGCGTGTACAATCACCTCTCTCTCTTTGTATTATTCTTATGCATTACAATTTTAAAGTGAAGCTCTTCGTAAAAATGTTGGCTTCCCTGTGGCCATCCTGTACCATACTGTACCTTAAAGGGGAAAAAAACAAAACAAAACAAAAAAAAAAAAAAAGAGAATTTTGTTTACGTACCGTAAATTCTTTTTTCTTTAATCATCAATGGGAGACCCAGACAATGGGGTTTAGGGCACTGCCCTCCGGAGGTCACACTAGGTACTACAAGTTTGTAGACACCGCCTCCTCCGCTTATAAACCCCTACCGCAGGGAACATCCTCAGTTTGGTCTACAAGCTGCGAGGAGGAAATAAACCACACCCGAAACATCGGGAAGAATGCCGTACACAAAACGGTTCAACAACCCGGCAAACACTGTCTCAACAGAGAACAGAGCAAATGCAAAACATGCAAAGGAACAACTGGGTGGGTGCTGGGTCTCCCATTGATGATTAAAGAAAAAAGAATTTACGGTACGTAAACAAAATTCTCTTTTTTCTGGTCATCATAATGGGAGACCCAGACAATGGGGATGTCCTAAAGCAATACCCCAGGGCGGGAAGAGTTCCTCAACAAGACGGAAAACACATGGTTCCCTTTAAAGGTGGGCAACCGCCGCCTGGAGAACCCGCCTGCCCAAACTCGCATCCGCAGAGGCATGGGCATGCACCATATAGTGCTTAGAGAAAGTGTGCAGGCTGGACCAAGTGGCCGCCTGACACACCTGTAGAGCAGACGCTCTATGTCGCAAGGCCCAGGAGGCACCTACAGCTCTAGTAGAGTGTGCCTTCAAACCCACCGGGAGAGGCAAACCAGAAGACCGGTAAGCCTCCTGAATGGGAGCCTTGATCCATCTGGCCAAGGTCGACTTCGAAGCCGCGGACCCCTTACAGCGACCCATCGTGAGGACAAATAAGGAATCCGAACTCCTAAAGGAGGCGGTCCTGGACACATAAATGCGTACAGCCCTCACGAGATCCAGAGTATGGAGGTCGCGCTCAACCTGATGAACGGGAGCGGGGCAAAATGATGGAAGAACAATCTCCTGGTTTAGGTGAAACGTTGAAACCACCTTCGGCAAGAATTCTGGCCGTGGGCGCAACACCACCTTGTCTTGGTGAACCACCAGAAAGGGTGACTTGCACGAAAGTGCAGCCAATTCTGAGACCCTTCTCAGGGACGTAATTGCCACCAGAAAGACCACTTTCTGGGACAGACGAGAGAGAGAGATGTCTCTCAGTGGCTCAAACGGCGGTTTCTGCAGAGCCGCCAGGACCATGTTGAGGTCCCAAGGGTCCAGAGGTCGCCTGTAAGGCGGAACCACCCGAGATACCCCCTGCAGAAATTGGCGGACCTTCGGGAGGAGCGCCAAGCGCCTGTCAAACAGCACTGAAAGTGCTGATACTTGACCTTTCAGAGAGCCAAGGGATAATCCCAACTCCAACCCCGACTGTAGGAAAGCCAACAATGTCGGGATGGACAATGGCCACGGTGAGCGTCCACCAGAGGCACACCAGGAGAAAAAGATTTTCCACGTTCTGTGGTATATCTTCCTGGAGACAGGTTTCCTAGCCCTATTCATAGTGGCAACCACTGTAGGAGAGAATCCTCTGGATGTCAGCAGCCAGGCCTCAAGAGCCATGCAGTCAATCTGAGGACCCTGGAATTGAGGTGGAAGAATGGGCCTTGCGCGAGTAGATCTGCGCGTTCTGGAAGAGCCCACCGGTGTCCGCCTGACAGTTGCCACAGGTCCGGGTACCAGGACCTCCTGGGCCAATCTGGAGCCACTAGAATGGCTACTCTGCATTCCATCCTGATTTTCCACAGGACCCTGGGAATCAGAGCCAGAGGCGGGAACACATATGGCAGCTGGAAGCTGGACCAACTCAGGATCAGGGCATCCGCCCCCAGAGACTGAGGATCCCACGATCTTGCCATGTATTGGGGCACCTGATGATTCAGCCGTGAGGCCATCAGATCCACGTCCGAAGTGCCCCATCTGCCGCAGATGTCCTGGAAGACGTCTGGATGTAGAGACCACTCTCCGGCGTCCATGCCCTGTCGGCTCAGGTAGTCGGCCTCCCAGTTCTCGACCCCTGGGATGTGAACTGCGGAGATCAGGCAGCCGTTTTCCTCCACCCAGGCTAGAATGCGGTGGACTTCGGCGAGGGCCTGAGCACTTCTGGTCCCTCCCTGATGATTTATGTAGGCGACGGCCGTCGCATTGTCGGACTGCACCCGAATGGGGTGTCCTGACAGGAATTTCTGAAACGCCAGGAGCGCCAGATAGACCGCCTTGATCTCCAGCACGTTGATCTGCAATGCCGACTCCGACTGAGTCCAGAGGCCTTGAGCCCTGTGGTGCAAGAACACCGCACCCCAGCCCTTCAGACTGGCGTCTGCGGTCACCACTAACCATGACGGTTTTAGGAAGGACCGGCCTCGTGACAGGTGACGTGGCTGGAGCCACCACTGTAGGGAGTCCCTGGTCGGTTGTGACAGTGTCACCAGCCGATTCAGCGAGATCGTCCTCTTGTCCCATCTGTGAAGAATCTCCAGCTGGAGAGGACGGAGGCGAAACTGTGCGAACGGTACCGCCTCTATCGCCGCTACCATGCGTCCCACCAGTCTCATCAATACCCGTAGGGATGAGTGTGGTGACAGGAGGACTGCTTGTACTCCTGATTGGATCGCCATCTGTTTGACTCGTGGCAGAGACACCAGGGCTGAGGCTGTGTTGAAGTCCATGCCCAGATATGTCAAAGACTGGGTCGGAACTAGCGTTGACTTCTGAATATTGAGGAGCCAACCGAACTGTTCCAGAGACCGCATGGTCACATCCAGGCTCTCTTGACAGAGGTGTTCTGATGGCGCCCTGACCAGCAGGTCGTCTAAATAGGGAATGACGGCATGTCCCTGCACGTGCAGGAGAGCCATCATGGAAGCCATCACTTTTGTGAACACCCGCGGTGCCGAGGCCAACCCGAACGGCAGCGCCACAAATTGGAAGTGTTCTTCCCCCACTGCGAATCTCAACCAGCGCTGATGAGCCGGTGCAATGGGTACGTGAAGGTAAGCGTCTCTGATATCTATGGACGCTAGGAAGTCCCCCTGTGACACAGCTGCGATCACGGAGCGCAGTGATTCCATACGGAACTTCCGAACCAACACGTGACGGTTGAACAACTTCAGGTCCAGTACTGGGCGGAAGGATCCGTCCCTCTTTGGGACGATAAAGAGGTTGGAGTAAAAACCCCTGAACCTCTCTCCGGAAGGCACCGGGACCACCACTCCGTCTCTGCGGAGACCCTCCAACACCTGGTAAAAAGCCTGAGCTTTTTCTGGTGACGGGACCGACCGATGGAATCGGGATATCGGTTTTGACGTCAGCTCTATCCTGTACCCTCGCGAGATCACGTCTCGAACCCACTGATCTTGAACGTGAAGCAGCCACTTGTCCTGAAAGCGAGACAAGCGGCCCCCCACCTGTGGGGAGGCAGGATGAGAGAGCGAGTCATGTAGAGGCGGGTTTGGGGGTGGCTGCTGCCGCCCCCGCCGGCTTCTTTGGACGACTCTTAGAGCGCCACTGGGAAGCGGGCTTTCCCCCTCGGTCCGTGCGAGCGGACGGTGCTGATGACTGCGAGCTGGAACGAAAGGACCACTGTTTTGGGTTCCTTTTAACGGTATACCGTGGCTTAGGCTTATTCTGCGGTATCTTAGACTCAGCAGAATCCTTTATCAGCTTGTCCAGTTCGGTGCCAAAAAGCCTGTCACCAGCAAACGGAAGATTCTGCAAAATCTTCTTGGATGTGGCATCTGAGTCCCAAAGACGCAGCCACAACAACCTGCGGATCGCTATAGCATTGGCCAAAGCCACGGCTGAGCGAGTGGCAGTTTCCAGAGTCGCCGTCCTGGCGTAGTCCGCATAGGCCCTTGCCCTTTCGGTAAGTGCTAGGACCTCTGGACTGGATCTTGCCATGTCAGAGATACCATCCAAGCAGGTAGTAATCGCTTGTAAGGTCCAGACCGTGGCAAAATTAGGGGCAAATGAAGACCCCACAGCCTCATAGGAAGACTTGGCGAGCTGCTCGACCTGTCTATCCGTCGCATCCTTCAGTGAGGAGCTATCAGAGGCAGAGAAAAGGGAGCGTGCAGCAATCCTGGTCATGGAAGCGTCCACCTTCGGGGACTGCGACCACTCCTGAAGCACCTCCTGGGGGAAGGGGAAGCGATTGTCCTTGGGTTTACGGACATAACGCCGCCCAGGATGTAACCTGGGAGCTCTAACCACCCTTCCAAAATTAGTGTGGTCCATGAAGGAGCCACTTGGTCTAGCCTCAGGCCGCAGCCATTGATAGACCTCCTTCGGGTGCACCGTCACCTCCTCAGGGGGTGTCACGAGACGTAAAGTCTCGTTGATAGAGGACACAAGATCCTCCACCCCGTCTGGTGGTTCAGATACAGACACAGACCCGAAATTTGAACCCCCATCATCGTCCTCACCAACAGAGGAACGCTCCTCCTCAGAGAGAGCCTGGAGCTCGGGTAACTCCTCACGACGAGCCCGCTTAAGGGGTCTCACAGCAGAAGAGGGAGACACCCGGGGGTAACTGGACGGAGTAGCTGGGCTATCCAGCCTCCTATTAAGTGCCTCCAGGGATTGCGACATGGAGGACAGCTGAGACAACAGATTTTCATTGATCTTATTCTGAGTCTCCCATGGCCCTGAGATCACCTGAACCTCAGGGTACAGCACCGGAGCTGCTGACTCAACAGTGCCAGCCCGGGCCTCTGGGCGTCCGCAGTTATTGCAGGACCCCTCCACCAGTGTTCCATTGCATGTAGCACAGGTAATGGTGGTCTCTGCCGCCCTAGCAGCACGCTTCCCGGCTGAGGACATCGCCACAGTAGGGGAAGATAAGCCAAAATGCAGACAACAAAACCGGGAGTCCCGGTGGCTTACCGACCGCAGTAAAGCGGTATGAGGAAGCGGTGCGTGTGTGTGACCTCCGCGACTGTTTCCGGTCTCCCCTCTTGGAGTGCAGGCGCACGCTGCATACAAATCCCAACCGGGAAGTGAGGGTAAAGATGGCCACCGACAGTGAAACTGTGGGCGGCGCCGAAGACACGCGGGAAACACACACACACGCCCATCGATGACGTCATCGCACGGGCTGCTTCCCATCCTCCAAGCAGCCTCAGCATGAGGGAGCCGGAGCCCGCAGCGCGGGAAAAAGTGTAATAAGTTATACACAGGCTGCATGTACAAACAGACATTTGCAGCCCACGGCCTCAGCCCCTGTGACACACAGGGCGGTCAGCCAGGGTGACCCCAGCACAGGGTACACCCGCAGAACCGCGGACCCGAGGGTAACGCGCGGTCTGAGTGTCAGGCCACATAAAGTGACAGACACTACCCCCAGGCACACAGGAGACACAGAGTGCCTCAGTGCCGGTCCGGTCTGTAAGCACCATTTAGGGAGGCCTCGGACGGGGGTGCAGCACCAGTCCGGAGTGTAAGCACCATTTAGGGAGGCCTCGGACTGGGCTGGCTCCAGTCCGGTCTGTAAGCACCATTTAGGGAGGCCTCGGACGGAGCGGAGCTGTGCAAGGCTCCCATCTCCCACTCTCCAGAGCCCCCCAGAGAGGGATGGAAAGGAGCGCAACAGCGTACCGGGAGAACACAAAGTGTCCAGGCTCTAGGCCCTCCGGTACCTCCACCAGCGTGTTCCACAAGGGTGAGCGGGGAGGCTGTCGCAGGTCCCGACTGGAACCTTTTTACCTTGTCTTCAGACGCCATCACGTAAGCTGTGAGAATGCAGTGAAGTGCAAGCAAAGCGTGATCCTCCGAGCACACTAAGTTTAAAACTGAGGATGTTCCCTGCGGTAGGGGTTTATAAGCGGAGGAGGCGGTGTCTACAAACTTGTAGTACCTAGTGTGACCTCCGGAGGGCAGTGCCCTAAACCCCATTGTCTGGGTCTCCCATTATGATGACCAGAAAAAAAAAAAAGACATGCTGACCTCATTCGACTGCTACTTTTTTCCATTTTGTGCTGCATTGCTACATTGCAGAGATATTCATATTTGTTCCTTTTGAAGCGCAGTATGTGAAATCTCTGCTCATAGTACAGATGAGCGTTTCAGCAAGGCGTGCACCGTCACCCCTCTTTCCTTGAATTATTTTTATCTATTACTATTTTGGAGTGAAGCTCTAAAATTCTGGCTTCCCTGTGGCCACCCTGTACCTTACCTAGTTATAAATTAAAAAAAACAAAAACAAAAAAACTGCTGAACTCATCCGATTCTGCTGCTTTTTTCCCCATTTTGTGCTGCACCACTCCATTGCAGAGATATTCACATTTGTTTCTTCTGGAGTGCAGTATGTGAAATCTCTGTTTGTAGTAACACTTAGTATTTCATCAAAGTCTTCACTGGGGGCGTGTGCTTTCACCTCTCTTTCTCAGATGCTGCCAACCACAGTTAGGCAGAGTCTGAAACTGCTACCTTTTATTGGCTGGGTCAAGCAGGGGGGAGGAGAAAGCACACCCACCCTGATAACATAAATGTTTAATATGTGCATGTATATCAACTGTATGTGTGGACTGTGCATAAAAATAAAACAAAAAACCCAAAACACTGCACTTTTCTAGTTTGTTTCACAACAGCCCCTGCATCCATATGTAGCAAGGATGAGGACATGGAGCCAATTGAGTCTGCATTTTTTGAACAAAATCCAGCCACTGTGAGACTATGGGCACAAGCGCTGCCGTGGATCATGGCTTTACCGAATGTGTGAACGCACCCTTACCATGGATCACAGTTGTAATCAATGTGTGAATGCACCCTTACCGTGGCTCATGGTTTTACTGATTTTGTGAACACACCCCTAACGTGGATCATGGTTTTACTAAATGTGTGAACGCACCCTTACCGTAGATCATAGTTGTATTCAATGTGCCCTTACTGTGGCTCATGGTTCTACTGAATGTGTGAACGAACCCCAATTGTGGCTCATGGTTGTAATGAATGTTTGAATGCTCCCCTATACCATGGTTCATGGTCTCACTGAATGTGTGATTTCACCCTTACACCGGCTGTATGCAGTGCACATAAACAGTAAGATAATTTAGTAACTTCCTACCTTTGTCTTCTCATCCACAACTCTAAGTCCATCAGCTGAAACCCACAGGACGGCCTTGATTGCCTTCTTTCCAGTCTTAAACAGGTCGGAAAGAAAATGAAAATCTTACAATAGGGTATGGATATGTCTTATGTTTTGCTGCGGACCTAGAACGAAACAACGTGAGCAAAATAAATCTAGAAAAACCCTCTAGAAACCTATGTATCCAAGATCCATGCCAATTCATTCACCAAAGCAAAAGAGAAGTTCATAAAAGCGCTGCAAAGAAGGTGAAGGGCAACTGGTGGACAGACACGGGACATCGAGGCTACAACATACACTTGAGAGTGCAAAGAATTCTGCAGCAAAATTCTTTACCTGGATGGGAGAATCTACTAAGACTTAGGAGACTGCACACATGAATAAGGAGTTACTCCACTGGCACCTTCATCGAAATACATCTTGGTACCACACTGTAAAATGGCATTTAGGCTAAAGAAACTTTGAACCATTTAATACCCATTGCTACATCTCCAGGACGGACAAACAGTTCATTGCTCAAAGGGGTTGGGCCACGAAGAATTGTACATTTTAATTACCGCAATAGATCTTAGAATAATAATATATTCCACAATTGGATGTGTTAAATAAAATGTTCCTGTCCTGAGATATTCTTATAAATGTGCCCCTGTGTAATGGATGTGTCCAATCATGGAGTGACAGGTCAGATATACCACAGCTCCTGGGCAGGGGAGGATGAGAGATTATACAGACATTACAGCTGGGGATCGCAGAATATAAGAGTATACAGACATTACAGCCGGGGATCACAGAATATAAGAGTATACAGACATTACAGCCAGGGATCACAGAATATAAGAGTATACAGACATTACAGCCGGGAATCACAGAATATAAGAGTATACAGACATTACAGCCGGGGATCACAGAATATAAGAGTATACAGACATTACAGCCGGGGATCACAGAATATAAGAGTATACAGACATTACAGCTGGGGATCACAGCTGATTCGTCTCTGTGATGCAAAACAAGTTTTTAAACAGACAATGAAATGTTTCACATCACAGAAAGAATCTGCTGTGATCCCCAGCTGTAATGTGTTTACATTTATATTCTGTGATCCCCGGCTGTAATGTCTGTATACTCTTATATTCTGTGATCCCTGGCTGTAATGTCTGTATACTCTTATATTCTGTGATCCCCGGCTGTAATGTCTGTATACTCTTATATTCTGTGATCCCTGGCTGTAATGTCTGTATACTCTTATATTCTGTGATCCCCAGCTGTAATGTCTGTATACTCTTATATTCTGTGATCCCTATCTGTAATGTCTGTATACTCTTATATTCTGTGATCCCTATCTGTAATGTCTGTATACTCTTATATTCTGTGATCCCCGGCTGTAATGTCTGTATACTCTTATATTCTGTGATCCCCAGATCCAATATTCTCATACTTCCTCCCCTGTCCAGGAGCTATGGTATATCCGACCTGTTCCTGCATGATCAGACACATCCATTACACAGGGGCACATGTATAAGAATTTCTCAGAACAGGAGCACATCCAGTTCTGAAACTTCTTTTTATTCTAAGATCTATTATTTAAAATATCCAATTGTTCGCATCACAACCCTTTTAAGGGAATTTTTATGTTAGGGACACTTTAATATTCAAGCTAAATACAATCTATTACCAAATAGATTACTATGCAATCACATTATAGCCTACAGCACTGAAGATGGAAACCCAGGAGACCGCATGGCCGCTCTGTGCTGATGCGGAGAGCAAAATCGGGATTTAGAGAAAGTATTCTGCCGGCTACAGCATTATAATCCTATTTTGTCTAGCTGGATTTATCTAGTTTTTTTTTCCTTCTTTTTGCATCAATTTATAGTGTAAAGCAAAAGCTAAATGTCCATTAACTACATTTATAGACAACTATTAAACAATTAAAGCATCGCCTATATCTTACTGATCTATTTTTTGCAGAAAAATACTTATCTTTAGCTAAAAGAAAATTAGACTGCAAGTGCACTGGGTGTTGCAAGTGCACCGCGGTCTGTAGTGATTCTTCAGTTGTCCCCAGCCCACCACCGTCCTAATGGATTTCCATTATTTACAAATAAAAGCTTCCATCTCCGCTGTCAATGAAGCAGCCGAGGTGATGTGGGGCTGAGGAGACCATAGAGGAGTCATGGACTAAAAGTGCACTTGCAGTCTAATTTACTCACTGATAAAAATATGCATTTTTTCTGAAAGGAAAAATGGATTGGGATCATTTGAGACGGCCCTCCCCTTAAATCCAGCATATAATTCTAATGCTGTGCAGATGCTTGTATCAGAAAGTGGTAGAAAGAAAACAACTCATATGTCAGGACAACGTGAAGCTCTTGACACCAATTAGGAACAGCTTAGTCATATACGACCAAGTTGGGATTCAGTTAAAAGGAAACCAGTCATGTTTTTTTTTTTTATTTTAAAAACTTCCCGAATGTTAGATTATGCCTGTGCATCACTAACCTGGTTTTTACAGAGAAAAAAAAAAAAAAAAAAATCCATATACCGTATTTTTCATTAAAAAAAAAAAAAAAAATTAAAAATCACTATAGAAACTCAGATATTTTGCATATTTGCATTATGTACCTGCACAAACAGTGTCGGGGGGGGGGGGGGTGGATACTTCAGCTGGAATCAGTCATATCCACATTCGTCATGTAGCATTTTAAACATTGTCACCCCCTCATTTTAATATAAAAATATCACTTAAGGATATTCAAAAATTCACTACAGCTGTAGAAGGAACTGAGGTGATGTCACGACCATGTGAATTTAATGGGTGGAACACAGCATGTTTGAAAACTCTGCAGGACTGGTGGTGATGTCACGACAATGTGAACCTAATGGGTGGAACACAGCAGGTTTGAATCTCTGCAGGACTGGTGGTGATGTCACGACAATGTGAAGCAAAGTGCCAGGCTATGCAAACTGATATGAGGAATGTGGTTTAGCTTCTTTATTACAATTTGCATGGTTGTGACATCACCACAAGTCTGCAGAGTTCAATCATCTGTGTTACGCCATTAAGGTCACAGATGTGACATCACCACGTATTTAACCAAATCTTTTATACGGAATGATAGCTACTTATTACAATGCATGGGTTGTGACAAGTTCAAATATAGAACGCTGAATTGAGTGACGTGCTGATGCAAGAATAAAAGTGCTCCCAAGATCTGACAAAGCATTATGCTTAAAAGTTTTTACGTGGAATTTGTTTCCCAAAAACCATGTTAGTGGGTGTGCATTGCATAATTTAAAAAAACAAAACAAAAAAAAACATTGAGGCGGCTGTGTAACATCACAAAACAAACTGACAAGGTCCTTTAAGAAAACATGCTCAGTCAGGGCACTGTATCTGTATATGACCAGTCTGACATTGCCTAATTCAACATTCGGTTAAATCACAGGTAGAACTTCCTTTGAATCTCGAATTGAAAATCTGCTGATCCGTATTGAATAAAATCAATGACGAGCACAAGTGAAGCTTGTTTGGTGGAAAATCATGTGCGGCTTCTCAGCCACCGGGGAAAAGGCACAGGACCGCCGCCATGTGCGAGTATACGGTATGGGGATTCTGTATTTATAAAGTTACTCCAAATTCTAGTTGCCCCTTAAAGTTGTACGTGGTTTATGTAGACTATTTTGGAGAAAGACAAGGAGACCTAGATGCCATTTTAACAGTGAACAAAGAACCGTCACCATAGCTGTAGCCGTCCCGCACTGGAATTCCTGCAGACAAATCGTGATCTATTACCGTGTAGGTAAGAACCCGCCAAAAGTAATCAGGTCTAAATCAGCACAAGCAATAGTCAGTGGTAAAATTTGTGGAGAGTCCAGAGAAGATTGATCGAGGCTGATTTTATGTCTTAAAGATTGTGACAGAAAGAGGACATAGACCGGTGAGGATGACAAGCACGGGTATATAAAGGAGGACTACGACTAGCCAAGTCAATAAATACGCAGCAAGATAAATTGCTTTACAACTAGGGAATATAATTGATAAATGATATGAATTAGAAAATATATAGTGTTAGAAATCTGTCCTCCAAGAGTTAAACTACCCACCTAATTTACAAAACCTGAAATTTTAGGGCCCAATTCATTTCAATTAAACACGCTGTGACTTTCATGTGGTGCTGCTGGGTTGGGGCTCCTACAATTCATTTAGAGTTGTGGTGTTCCCCATGCCAGAAGTCTTATTCCAGTCCCTGACTGGAGTGACATTTCTGCTGTGGTGCATGGAAGTGCACAGTACTTGCCAGACGCTCCAGATTCCTTAAGAAGTGAGCAACTCTTCATGAATTAGGAGTGTGACTCTACTACTACACTCCCTCAGCTTGATGAATTGGGGCCTTAGACTTTAAGGCGGTTGTCCACTACTAGGACAACCCCTATTGATTCCACTTGTTTGCGCCAGTTAAAATAAGAGCGCCTACCCTCACCTCTCATTCTGGCACCGTTCCAGCGGTGTCGGTAATCACAGTTCCGGTACAAAACCAAGGAAAACCAGGGACAAAGCCAGGACCTGAAGCCAGAGCAAAGAACCCAAATTATTAACCTCTACCACCCAAAGAGGGGAGGAGAGGGAACCTCCCACCACCTAGCTAAACCAGCAGACACTACTAACCCCAACCACCCAAAAACACAACTGAAATAATAAGCTCTACACACATGATATGGCAGGTTTAAATCTGCCTCTCCTACAGATCCCCTGACAATGCCCAATCTCCAACCTCAGCCCAGAGAGGCAAAGGAAATGGGGAGGAGACGGGAGTGGAGGGAATACCAGCAAACATGGTATCCCGTATCAACATCTGACACTAGGGGACCTGGCGCTCCAGGGCCCCTGAACAGCGTAACTGTTGGGGGGTGACGGCCGCCCCCTCCCAGCAATGCCAGAAGTAAATCTCCCAGAGCTTAATATATGGTCAGAGTGAGCACCTGCATCATCTTCACCCTCATGGAGTGAGGGGCGACGGGTGACCCAACAGAGAGCCGAAATTGCCTGGAAATGCAAGGGGTCCGCTCAAGTATAGAGTTGCCAGACCTGACATCCTCACCTACAGACTAAATGAGTTAATCAACAGGAATGGATGCTGTGGCTGCCACTGTAGATGGCTCATTCAGTCCAAAGGCAAGGAGACAGAACTCAGTGGTGATGGACGAGGGCATGGCGGGACTTTACAATGTTACATGAGCCCCAAACCGTGATTACAGACAGCGCTGGAACAGCACCAACATGGGAGGGGAGTACAGGGTTTACTATTTTAACTAGGGGGAAACAAGTGGAATCAGAAGGGATTGTCCTAATAGTAGACAACCCCTTTAAGGTTTTTTTTTTGCTCCATTAAATTTACAAATAACCCAAGTGTGATTTAAAGACAAAAAAAAGAAATAGCACATGCTCACCTTTCGATCCCATGCATCTCCTCTAAATCTTGTCCCCTCTCTTCCGGAATGGTCAGCATGTGACCACTGCAGCCATTCAGGATGATTGGCTCCAGTGGTCAGGCATCAACCACCCAAGAAGAAAGAGCAGAAAAAACAGCCATAGAACCTGCTAGTGAGACAGAGGAGCCACAGAGGATCAGAAAGTGATGATAATCTTATATATGTGTCCCTGCTGTGTACTGTGTAATGGATGTGTCTGACCGTACAGGGACATGACCTGACCATACCACATCTCCTGTGCTGAGATAATCTTATATATGTGACCCTGCTATGTACTGTGTAACAGCTGTAATGTCTGTACACTCTTATATTCTGTGATCCCGTGCTGTAATGTCTGTATACTCTTCTATACTGTGATCCCCGGCTGTAATGTCTGTATACTCTTATATTCTATGATCCCCGGCTGTAATGTCTGTATATTCTTATAGTCTGTGATCCCCGGCAGTAATGTCTGTATATTCTTATAGTCTGTGATCCCTGGCTGTAATGTCTGTAGGCTCAGTCATCCTCCCGTTCCAAGAGATGTGGTATGATCAGACCAAGTCCCTGTACGGTCAGACACATCCATTACACAGTACATAGCAGGGACACATATATAAGATCTCAGCACAGGAACATTTTTATTAAACAAAAATGAAAATATAAAGAAAGAGGCAGCACTCACCAGTATTGTGCAGCAAGGGTCTCTTTAATCCGGTATATTCACGGATTCATGACAGGGTGCAGGGTATATATATACCGGACCCGTAGAAGCAAATCTTTTTGCGAAACGTCGTCGTCGTCCGCCCTCCGTGGTCACCTCCCTGCACCCTGTCATGAATCCGTCAATATACCGGATTAAAGAGACCCTTGCTGCACAATACTGGTGAGTGCTGCCTCTTTCTTTATATTTTCATTACTGCTTGTGCTGTAGATTAGCACCACCAGGGGAAGAACCAGCCTACAGGGCAATCCGCCCGGAGCATGACAGTTGATACCGCCACTTAGTGCCCTGAAGCCTTATCATTTGACACATTTTTATTAAAAACATCCAATTGTGGAAATTATTATTATTCCAAGATCTATTGATTTAAATGAACTTTGTTCATGGGGAAACCCCTTTTAAGAGGGAGAAGCATGTGTAAGTTTACAAAAAAAAAAGTGTCAGTCTTTTCCCTTGCAAAACTGTTATGGCCACTTGACACACACCAACTTATCTGTCCAACTTCTGACCAACTTACTGGTTGCAGTGAAATCATGGACACATTGCTCCATTTGTACACAGCCACAAAATGGAGCAATGTGTCCATGATTTCACTGCAACCAGTAAGTTGTTCAGAAGTTGGACAGATAAGTTGGTGTGTGTAAAGAGGCCCTGACTCTCAGGACCCTTGTTGGTACCGACACCCTCCAAACACACCTGAAAGTCTTCTCCCGAGACCCTAAAAACAGACCCTGAACCCCTGACTTTTAGGAAATATATTGTGAACAGATTTTTAATAATTTTTTCCCTAAATAAGAGAAGTCATAATATATCAAGTCCACAACACCCATTTCAGACCCCCAATCCTCCTCTAAAGTCAAGATATTTGGAAAAAGATCTTACAAAGGAAAGCAGGTGTGTACAGGGTTATACCACAGGAATGGCGAAGTGAAGGCACATACTGCTATGTACAGTGACCAGTTACTACCAGTGTGTAACTCCTTATAAACTTAACCACAGATGGCAATGGACTTACTTTTGCAAAGAAGCCTTTGAAGAATTTCCTTTCCTGGAGGAACAGGGGAGGGGACAAGTCGAGCACTATTATTGCTGGAAGCTACAAGTCTCTCAAGGTTTTCAAATCAACATGCATCAAATAGCAGCACAGCAAGTATTAGTAAGCGCTATACAGAAGGAGCCAGCGGATGACAGCGCTGCCCACGACCATGCTTGGGGAAGAAGAGGTTAAGAAGGTGGCAGGAAGACTAAAGCGGCCAGATAGGGGGGGAAAAAAAAACAACAAAAAAACCTCAAATGTCACCCTGTTATTTCCCTTGCAACAAGGCAAAATAATCTCAGAATTCATTCCTTTGCAATTAGTAACCTGGCATCTTGCTATGGATGATCAGGTCAGGTCTATTGTCTCTACAGACCAGTTTCATTGCACTGGTGGGGGACTTGCGGCTTTTGTGGGTTCACACTAAGACTTAAAGGGAACCTGTCATGTCCTTTGTTGTTATTTAGATCATGTACTGTGTATTAGTAATGTTTTTAAAAAAAACAACATTGAATTAATCCCCAAAAAAGCACTTTAGATACTTAGAGGTTTTCATTAGCTAGCTGGGCAAACAGTCATACAGTCATCCGGGCGGTTAGCAGAGATGTCAATCAACTGCAGACATGCCGAAGTTCATGTAATGTTCTCCAGGAGGACTTGTGTGATGTTATGACCATGTGATTATAAGGATCGGAGCCAAGTCTACACTGTCCTTCGTGCAAGGCCTGCTTAGTTAGCTCAGCCACTTACAGTCACATGGTCGTGACATCACACAGGTTCTTCTAGAGAGCATTAGATGAATTTAGGCATGTTTGCAGTTGATTAT
The DNA here is from genome assembly GCA_033576535.1 of Allobates femoralis. Taxonomy (NCBI): domain Eukaryota; kingdom Metazoa; phylum Chordata; class Amphibia; order Anura; family Aromobatidae; genus Allobates; species Allobates femoralis. Next base: position 20,292,600 of record JARQOC010000012.1, read on the forward strand.
CATGTCTGCTAACTGCTCGATTGACTGTTTGGGCAGATAGCTAATGAAAACATCTAAGGCTACGTTCACACATTTGCGTATTTTGCTGCGCTTTTTTGCGCGCGCTTTTTGCCGCATTTTTCGGCCGCGCAAAAAAGCGCAGCAAAATACGCAGGGGCTTTCACACACTGCGCTTTCTTCCCCCCAGAAAGCGCAGTGATGTCACAGAGGGGAGGAAGAATCCTGCTTCCTCCTCCCTCTGTGACATGTGTGACCGCCCCATTAGATTCCACAGTGTGTTAATACACACTGTGAAATCTACATTAAACAAAAGCAAGTTAATGAAAAATAAAAAAGAATCAATACTTCACCTCTCCGACGCCTTCTGCCGCTGTGCGATCTCCGATTCCAAGTAAGATCTCTTCTGACAGGACCTGTGATGACGTCAGAGGGGGGCGTTCCCGGGGCGGTCCCATCGCTGATTGGCTGCTCGCGGTCACATGACCGCGAGTGCCCGGGAACGCCCCCTCTCTGATGTCACCACAGGTCTTGTCAGAGGAGATCTGACTTAGAACCGGGAATCGCACAGCGGGAGAAGGCGTCGGAAGGTGATGTATTCATTCTTTTTTATTTTTCACACACTTGCTTTTGTTTAATTTAGATTTCACAGTGTGTATTAAGACACTGTGGAATCTAATGGGCGGCCACAGCTGTCACAGAGGGGAGGAGGAAGCTGGATTCTTCCTCCCCTCTGGGAGAATACGCAGTAGTAGCTGCGTAAACAATTGACATATCAATTGTTTACGGAGCTGCGTTTTCTCCCGGAAAACGCACTGCGTATTTTTACGCAATGTCTGCACTGCAAAGTGAATTTCCCATTCACTTTGCAAACAGACAAAAGGCACATTGCGTATTTTGAAAAGCGAGCGTAAAAAAACGCGGCAAAATACGCAATGTGTGAACGCAGCCTAAGGGCCCTTTCACATCAGCGTTTTTCGTAATTCGCGGCAGATGCGGTGAAAAAACCGCATCTGCCGCGTTTGCCGCATAACCGTTCCACTTGCGGCGCGGTTGCGGTTTTTTCTATGCAAAGTATAGGCGTACTTGCGGCAGGTGCGGCAAGTGCGGTTTTGCACTTGCGGCCGCGGAAAAAACCGCAGTAAGCCGCGGTTTTTTTCGCGGCCGCACCTGCCGCAAGTGCAAAACCGCACTTGCCGCACCTGCCGCAAGTACGCCTATACTTTGCATAGAAAAAACCGCAACCGCGCCGCAAGTGGAACGGTTATGCGGCAAACGCGGCAGATGCGGTTTTTTCACCGCATCTGCCGCGAATTACGAAAAACGCTGATGTGAAAGGGCCCTAAGGCTGCTTTCGCATAGGCGATTTTTTGAAAATGTAGCAAATTCGGCAGATTTACCACATCTGCCGCATCTTCCGCCTAACGGCCGCACTTGCGGCGTGCCCCATGCATTGTCTTTGGGGCTTGCGGTCAGGTGCGGCTTTGCTGGTTGCGGCCACAAAAAAAAAAAAAAAAAAAAAAAAAAAAAAACACGCGGTCGGCAGTGTTTTTTTTTTTTTTTGCGGCCTCAACCGCCAAAACCGCACCTGACCGCAAGCCCCAAAGACAATGCATGGGGCATGTCGCAAGTGCGGCCGTTAGGCGGAAGATGCTGTAAATCTGCCGGATCTGCCACATTTTCAAAAAACGCCTATGTGAAAGGGGCCTAACAGTCATCTGGGCGCGTTAGCAAACATGTCAGTCAACTGTAGACATGCCGAAAGGACCTGTGGTGATGTCATGACCATGAGAAAAGAAGTTTGAGGAGCACCACTAGTTAATCATATTTACTGGTGTGTGCTCACCATGTCAGAAAGAACCATATAACGAAGATTCTGACATATAAAAGGGAGCACAACAGGATCGTGAAAAAATATATAAACTAAATTTTATTAACAGACCATGTGAGCATACAATTTAAAACCAATTAAAACATCACAGGGAGCTGCAGGCAAACAAGCAGTGAGACTTAATGCAGCACTGGGGACTTATTTGGCAGTGTTTAAAATAATTGATCTATGTATCAAATACAAATCATGAACTGCAATCTGAAAAAATGTTGTCAATAAGTCCTCATAATAATTCACAATTATTGATTGACATTGATTGTTAGTACACTATGGGCTTAGCTGTGGCGAGGAGATGCTAGCTCCACAACAAAGCCCAATCACTGTCCCCAGTATTCAATTATATCTCCATGTACGTGGTATCCTTATCAAACGATTATCTGCCAATACCCTGATGTGGTTTATATGTGCCCCATTATTAATAATACTATTTGTATATTAACCGGTTATGAATTATTATGAGGACTTACTGACATTTTTTCAGATTGCAGTTCATGATTTGTATTTGATACATAGATCAATTATTGGAAACACTGCCAAATAAGTCCTCAGTGCTGCATTAAGTGTCACTACTTGTTTGCCTGAAGCTCCCTGTGATGTTTTAATTGGTTTTAAATTGTATGCTCACATGGTCTGTTAATAAAATTGTTAGTTTATATATTTTTTTCACAATGTCACGACCATGTGACCGTAATAGGCCGAGGTGAGCAGAGTTTACGTAATGGAGAATATCAACTTAACATTGTAGTCAGATGGTCGTGACATCACCACAGGTCCTTCTACAGAGTATTAGATGAATTTCGGCATGTCTGCAGGTGATTGACGTGTCTGCTAACCACTCGGATGACTGTATGACTGTTTGGGCAGCTAGCTAATGAAAATATCTAAGTATTTAAAATGCTTTTTTTGGGATAAGATTAGAAAAGCAAACAGGTTACTAATGCACAGGACATAATCTAAATAACATTAGGGGCGGTTTAATAACAAAAAAGGACATGATAGGCTCCCTTTAATAATGCTTTATTACGGGCCGTGCTGTATGGAGGCGATAGCTGCCATTCTATACAAAAGCCTTTTACAAGTGATGAGTGAGCATGACCACGCACAAATACTCCGTACGCGTAATGAGTAGCTGGATGCTTGGATGGGCGCAAATCAAGTATAATAAAAGTCAATGGGGAACGTGAGGATTTTTCTAGAAATTCATTTGGGGGAAAAAAAAACAAAAAACAAAAACTAGAGTTCCCCATTGACTTCCATTATACTCTGTATTCTAGTTGCGCCTCATCCAAGCATCAACTGCTCCTTACTAGTACCAGGTGCTTTCTCATCACTGCCTTTTACAAGTCATCCAATGTAATGAAACTAGTCTTCAAAATCGGCAGTGCTGTTTTATTTATTTACCAGATCTGCATGACAGTGGTCCAAATGAAAAAGGAGCCCATACACATTAATCAGAAGTTATCGGCATTAGCAATGTTGGCCAAATATCTAATTCATCTGGAGGCCACCACCAGGGTAGTTAGGTTTAGGACAATTAATTGATTTTAAACAAACACAATTGCTCCAGGACTGGCCTAGCAGATGCTTATTTCCTTCTATCCACGATATGAGCATGCACGCTCGGCCAAGCTAAGCATGCATGTTTATATAGGAGTGAGGAAAAACCTAGTGAGCCAACTGCTCAATTAAATGCATGGCTACCGTAACCTGCAGCATTGGCCTCTACAGCACTGCCGAATTCTTGTCTCACCAAGTAACTGATTGAAAGGAAAAAAGGAGGAATTTCTTCTAGAATGAAAACCACACACACACACACACACACACATATATACACACAGTGAAACAAAGCAGCAGAAGGCCGGTCAGTCAGGAGTATTAGATGTGTCATGGGGATCATCAATGCACATCGGGTCAATCCGGAGTAGGAGATGTGTCATGGGGATCATCAATGCACATCGGGTCAATCCGGAGTAGGAGATGTGTCATGGGGATCACCAATGCACATCAGGTCAATCCGGAGTATGAGATGTGTCATGGAGATGATCAATTCACATCGGGTCAATCCGGAGTAGGAGATGTGTCATGGGGATCATCAATGCACATCGTTTACTTCTTAAAAAAAACTTTGATATCTTAACTAATGTAGGTCTGACGTGGACACGATTCCTGGTAAGAAGCATAAAAATCAGTCTTAAAGCTAAAAACTTTTTTCATCGATATGCTGCTGACAGACTTCTTTGATGTTCCTCGCTTGAAGCTATTGTCAGATGGGCACTTTGAAAGCCAACAAGCCTCAATTATTTATCACAAATAGCAAGAGGAAAGTGAATCTCAGCAGGATTTCACCCCTAAACTATTTGTGTGTATGTAGCTCTTTGAAAAGAAGACTCAAGCAATATCTTGACATGACAGGTCCGTTCCTCTGGTACTGAGAAATCAGCGCTTGAACTGATGTACACTAGGCTCAAGAGCTATAGTAGATCTGAACCCTCCATCACTCCAGGTCTATTCCTTGCCCAGCCTCTATGCTGTGTGACTTCTTCAGGCAAAGGAGTCAAGCAGGAGTTGTCAGCTATGCAAGCCCTGCAGCAGCTATTGAACTGCAGCGCTCTGCGCGGTGGTAGGTTCAGATCAGCCCAATAGCGGCACTGACCAGCTGCATGCCTCACGTGGGTGATCGCTGGAGAAGCCAGTACAGGTGGTGAGTATATGTTATTTTAATTTTACATGGAGAACTACTTCATTTAAAGCACAGTTGTCCTGATAGCAGACAAACCCTTTGTGATAACAAGTGGTTGCCGCACTGTCAGATTCCAGCGCTGTGTCACTTACTGAGCTGGTTTTGATAGAATCCAGTTTTCTCTGCTGTCACTGTAGCAGTCGTCAAAATCCAGAGATGGGTATAACTCCGCCCCCTCCACTGATTGCACCGTGTAATCAGCAAGCTGCCAATCAGTGGTGGGGGCGGGATTACACAGGTTAGCTGGACTACCTGGCACAGGACACCTAGTCCTCGAATTATTATCCTCAACTGAGAAAACACTGATCCTATTGATACTAAAGCAAGTGACACATCACTCTAATCAGGTTCTCTGTCCCTACATCATGATGCTCTAAAAATATATAGCAACAAACTAATGACAAATCCCCCATAACTTTATTTTTCCCTAACTATACTCCCACTTTACGTCAAGCTTAAATTTATCACAAATGGTTCAATTAAAAAGTTTAAACTTGTGTACCAGCTGGGATTCAGCAGGTGGAGACACCATCCTTGTTATCAGCATGATGTATATATAGCAGTCATGGAGTCCAAGCTGGCAAACACTCATTGTGCACAAATCTATTATAGTATTGTGAAGGGGTACTTTAGAGAGATAAAAAATCTACTGTCCCTGCCCACAAAGTATAGAGGAATTGCACAGTGCAGTGCTATTCTCCTTACAATACGTGTAATTCAGTGCGACGATGGAGCTGCTTTTCTTCTGTTCCCCCCCCTCCCCTCTGGGAAGTTACATCACATCAAGGCGTGTGGCCTGCTCCATGCTGTTGGTAATAGCCAGCCCCAGGATAATAGCTGCTGCCATGCAATCTGAGAACAGGCGGCGTGGCCTGCTCCATGCTGTTGGTAATAGCGAGCCCCATGATACCTGCTTCCATGTAGTCTGAGAACAGGCGGTGTGGCCTGCTCCATGCTGTTGGTAACAGTGAGCCCCATGATACCCGCTTCCATGTAGTCTGAGAGTAGGCGGCATGGCCTGCTCCATGCTGTTGGTAATAGCGAGCCCCATGATACCTGCTTCCATGTAGTCTGAGAGTAGGCGGCGTGGTCTGCTCCATGCTGTTGGTAATAACAAGCCCCATGATACCTGCTTCCATGTAGTCTGAGAACAGGCGGCGTGGCCTGCTCCATGCTGTTGGTAATAGCGAGCCCATGATACCTGCTTCCATGTAGTCTGAGAACAGGCGGTGTGGCCTGCTCCATGCTGTTGGTAATAGTGAGCCCCATGATACCTGCTTCTATGTAGTCTGAGAACAGGCGGCGTGGCCTGCTCCATGCTGTTGGTAACAGTGAGCCCCATGATACCCGCTTCCATGTAGTCTGAGAGTAGGCGGCGTGGTCTGCTCCATGCTGTTGGTAATAACAAGCCCCATGATACCTGCTTCCATGTAGTCTGAGAGTAGGCGGCGTGGCCTGCTCCATGCTGTTGGTAATAGTGAGCCCAATGATACCTGCTTCCATGTAGTCTTAGAACAAGTGCTGTATGGGGCTGTTTTCAGAAAATCTTGCTGTGTCCTCTTTTCAAAGGCATAATTCATTTTGCCGCTTGGATAGCATTAAGCAATGAAGGGCTCATAAATGAGTGCTTACTACATACACCACATGCAGAGGATGTAATGCGTGTCATGGATCAGCGCGAGGTGACGACTAAATGAGAAAGGACGAGCCTTCTGCTGCCAAGTTCCACAATCCTCCAATCCATCAAGCTCCCGTACAAAGTCGGCTCTGCCGCTAGCAGACGTTAAGGACGTCTCACCACACATTCCTAATTTCAGGGTGACAGTTAATCGTTATTACTCTGAGAACACCGCGTGTTAATGTGACAGTCACTTCCAAACCACTCCAACAGCAGAGTTAGGAAGAAACAAGTGGTCATGCAAGGCTGATTATCTTATGGAAAGGAACTACACTTGTTAATTGTTTAATAAGTAAAAAAAAACACTAAGTTAATTATGATTCTTTAATTTTTTTTTAACCTGCTAAAAACAAGAAAATAAATTAAACATATTAAGCATTTTTAAGCACAAAAGACATGTACATCAAGGAGGAACAGCACATGGTGGAACCTTAACAAAAAAGGCTTGTCACTTGCTCAAAAGAATTAGAATTAAATACCTGCCAAAAAAAATCCCGATTTTCCGATTCTGGAGTACTTTTCAGTTTTGAGCTGTGTCGCTCCAAAGCATAGATAATCAAATGTGTTTCTTCAGGAGTTCAGTATGTGAAATCTCTTGTTAGTGCAACTGGGCGTCTCTTCAGTCTTCTCTTCCCCCAAAGGAGGCCAATCACAGCTTGGCTGCATCTGAGACTGACACACCGCTACATCAGCTGTGACTGGCAGCATTTGGGAGAAAGCGGCAAACGTTCACGCCTCCAAAGAAGACTGAAGAAGCGCCAGCTGAACTGCAAGCAGAGATTTCACATACTGCTCCCAAACACAACTAATGTGAATATCTTTGCAATGGAGAGACGCAGCGCAAATTGGAAAACAGTGGCTGAATCAGGGGAGCCTAGGGATTATTAAAACATCAATTATTTTTCAGCAAGTGAAAGGTCCTCTTTAAACGTAATGGAAAAAACATGTAAGGAAGGTCTCACAGAGATGTATCTATATAATTGGTAAGAAAGTGAATTAAAATTTTCAGATAATATTAACAGGAACTAAAACTCAATTTATCAATCCTGGGAAAACCAAAACGGTCTTGGGGCAGAAGAGATGTTTAACGTTAGCAGCTGAAAACGGGCAATTCAGGTGGTAAAAAAATCCCATCGGAGTAAGCAGAAAGCAACGCATGTGCAGCCTCCTGTCCAGTCACAGCAGCTGGAAGGTAACAAGTGAGGACCACAATTCTAGAGACAAGTGTTGGTCTAACTCTGGAACCAAACATGTATACCTTATTTTCCGGATATATTACAAGTGTTGGAGATGATTCCCAATAGAAGATGTGTCGTAGTCTGATGACAGAACAATTCAACCTAGTACTGGGACAGTATACATAGACTAATACCACCTGCAACCTCCAATATCGACAGGTTCGTCAGACCTTAATGTGCATGGGTGAGCCGGGCAATTGATTGAGGTCATCAGACATATCAGATTTGGATCTGCCAATCGCTTTTTTCTCCAGGGATAAGCCAGAAAGGTCTGTTGGCTGCTTTCTCATAGAGAATACATCTGTGTCTGAGAACGATCAAGCTAATGTGTATGGGCGGCTGTAGGCCGGGTTCATACACTGCATTCTTGGTGCGGATTTTTCATTACCAGCAAAGTTTATGACTTATCTTAATTTCATCCACACACTGATTTTTTTTTTTTTTTGTGCAATTTCTGTAGAAACTGCCTTTAATATTATTGTAATGCCCAGCACATCTATCTCTGATCCTGGTGGGTATGTTTTTTTTTTGGTGCTGATTCTATGCATCATTTCATCTATATCCCTACAGTAGCGCACAATGTTTTCCTTTTTTTTTAATCCTTGTGAATTTCCACAATAAAAAAAAAGCAAATAATCCATGAATTCGTGCAGGAACACCTACATGGAATTAAATACAAAAACTCTGCAGATTTCAACGCAGAAATTTGCACCATTATGTTGATCTAGGGTTGGGGTGCAATGACATGTCAGGATGGTCTCTCTTACTTTGGAGACTTGTGACTTGGTTTGGGACCGGTGTCTCATTCCTGTATTTAAACTGCATTTTAAATGGGTTTCTTTCCTTTGGCAGTGTAGGAGTTAATGCCAGATTCTGCTGTTGCAATGCTCCAGTGTCCTTCCCAGGTGTGGCTACTTTGTGACCACGCCCATCTCCTTTATATTGTCACATGGTCCAGCATTCCTTGCTGGTGATTGAACTCCATTCCTGGCCTGACTACCTTAGGTGAAGGAGCTACTCTAGAGAAGCTGACCCTATCGAAGCAGTCTGCTGCCTACGAGAGTGGCATGAGGGGTGAAGTTGTGTTGTCTTTTCCCTGTCTGTCTTTTCCTTCCCCTCTTGTTAATTTTATTGCAGTGGTTGGGACTAGTGCTCCCACCGGCCATCTCCCTATTCAGGGTTAAGATCAGGGCCAGCGAGGGACTAGGTGTCCTGCTTGGCGACGGAGTGAAAGAACCTATATAGGGACGTAGGAAGATCAGGGCACAGCTGCAGGTGAGTGGAGGAGGTCTCCTTTCCCTACGAGCAGGGTCCCCTTTTTCATTTGTTCCCCCTGGTGTTTCCCCTGTCTGTGGGTAGTGTGCTGGACACCGCTGGTCCGTAGGCCACTGTCCCACATTGGACACTACACGCTCCCTAGCACGTGGAATGACATGTGCCGCTGACACTCGACTTATCCATGTAGAGGGCAAAATAAAATGGTGCAGCTATTGGATCACCGCCAGTGTGCAAAGTATCGGCGGTTTAGCTTAACCCATTGCCTTACAAATGTTAGCATCGCCATCATAGAACATACAGACGCACCATCACATGGTGGACAGAGCATTAAGAATACGTACGGATTTCAGTCTTTTAACAGCATCTTCACAGATGTGCATCCCTCGAGACTCGTCCACCTCCACATGTCCCAGGTACTAAGCAAAGAAAACAAAGGAATACACTTTTTCACAAACAATCGAGTTCAGATTAATTAAAAGACACAATAGCAGCTCCAGCACTTTATATTGTGAGGAATCTAAAACTTTGCAGTTCATCACTTTGGTCACAATGACATTTTTTAAAACATGGCCTCATTCGAGACCGGGTTCTCTTAGTGTCCATTTACATGGACTGATCGGCAACACAACATGACCACAGGTTAAAGGGAATCTGTCAGCAGATTTTTGCTGCCTGATCTGTCAACAACATAATGTAGACAAAGAAACCCTGAATCCAATGATGTATCACAGATTCCTGGCTGCAGCCGTTTTGACACAATCAAAGCATTTAGTATTAGGGATGTAGCAGAGCTGGGAGAGCTGCCCCGGCCCACACCAGGTCTATATAGAGATGTGCATTGACAGTGAGGTGTCAGTCTGCCTTGCACTGTCATTTTCTAGTTGTTTAATGATAATCATAGGGTTATAAAGCCTTTTGTTTACCTAAACAATAGCACACAGATTGGAGAAGCGTAGTTGCTTTTTGTATTTTAACTCGTACAGCATGCTGTCACAGATTACATAGCAAAAATCTGCTAACAAATTCCCTTCAAATCCAGACCAAAGTAAACAATGATGTTGACGAGATCTATACGAGGCAGCACTAGTTCTAAACAGCGCGAATCCTTTTCACACAGGGGGATGAAATGTCGAGAACATGTTTTCTATGCTGCGTAAAATACCTGTTTTGCTCGTTCATTGGCCGCCTTTTACCAGGGCTGTGGAGTCAGAGTCATGGACAATTTTGGTGAAGATAGAGCCGGAGTCAGGTTTAGGTAAATTGGGGAGTCGAGGTTTGGTATATGACAAATGCACACTAGTGCCATGGAGTCTGAGTCATGGAGTCTAGATTCAGGGAAACTGAGGAGAGTCGGAGTTTTGACTTTTTACACTGCATGATAATCTTCATGTAATATTTTTTTCATCAATGCTCATTCACGATTATCTTGGAGTTTAAATGCAACTTTTAGCTTATGGTTAAAGGGACTCTGTCATCAGGCTTTTGCTATCTATCTGACAGCAGCATTAATGTAGAGACAGAGACCCTGATTCCAGCGATATGTCGACTTACTGAGCTCCTTCTTGTCATTTTGATAAAATTACTGTTTTCTCTGCTGCAAATTTGCAGCTCCTAATGTGACTGGACTACTTGAATAGTCCTCGAATGATAAAATCATGTTCAGCTGTAGATTATCAAAACTACACTGAGCAGCCCAGTAAGTGATACAGCGCGAAATCAGGATCTCATCTCTGCATTATCCTGCTCTCAGAAGAGATGCAAAAACCTGGTGACAGAGTCCCTTTAATTAAAGAGGAGAATCTCATGAAAAGATCAATCCAGCAGGGTCCTCCAACATTGAGAGGCCAATAATGGCCACAAAACAGTAGTAGCCACACAGATCCCCTGCTGTAGCCATTTATACGACCTCGCAATGACATAGCCTATACCAGATTGGATACTGCTGCTTCTACTACCTCTCCATCTTCACACCCCTCTATGGGATACATGTGACAAATAGACGAGACCATTCGGTTTGGAGAAGGCTTCATCTGTTTTTGGTTCACCATGACTTTAATACTAATAGAACTGATTCAGCTCAGCTCTAACCTACTGTAGGTGCACTTAAGTAAAATATATATATCAAATAGTCTAGTCAAGTGTAACATTCAAAGGAAGAAAGGAGGAATGGGAGAATTCGGAAATGTAGCCTTAGTGAAGGTTAAGTTGAGAACCAAGTTGATGTCATAGAAAAACGACAGGAGAAACCCGCCAGATGAGAAAAAGATCATCTATATATCCTTTCCATGATCTGGTATCCTACATTTTGTTTTGTGTACATAATTGCCTCATTTTGTACCGTTTCACTGATTTGTTCCAATGACATCAGGACACTTATTTTCCGTGTATACTTTTTTTTATATATGTAATTTTCCTTTTATTATGATTTAGGGAGTTAACTTGTCTGTTAAGCACAGATAAAGTAATCCAACGTTTCGGTTCAACTAGAGCCTTCCTCAATTATCTTTTAATGTTGACTGAGCCTATATTGTGATATTATACCGCCCCCAATGTGTTATAAATGATGCAACGTGCATCACTAAGGCCCCTTTCACATAAGCATTTTTCGCTGAATGAGGTAGATCCAGCAGATTTACTGCATCTGCCGCCTAATGTGGCTGTATCACCTGTGGCAAGCCTCATTCATTCTCTATGGGGCTTACGGCAGGTAAGCAGGTGCGGTTTTGCCACGATCTGACAAATCCGGCACTTGCGGCCAGAGAAAAAAAACGCGGTTAGCTGCATTTTTTTTGTGCGGCCGAAAGTGTCGGATTGCGCCATAGAGTGTGAATGGAGGCTTTCCACAGGTGTACCGCAAGTCAGCCATTAGGCGGCAGATGCGGTAAATCTGCCAGGATCTGCCACATTCAGCTACAAATGCTGATGTGAAAGGACCCTAACATGGGTTTCTAAAGACAAAATTGCACTTATCTTAAAAAAAGTTTATATGATGAGGTGACGGCACACACCCCCCTGGCTTCAGTCATAGAGGAGGCTTTATATGCTGAGGTGACAGCACACACAACCTGGCATTCAGTCATAGGGGAGCTTTATATACTGAGGTGACTGCACACACACCTGGCTTCAGTCAAGGGAGGCTTTATATCTGAGGTGACACACACACATACCTGTCTTCAGTCATAGGGGAGGCTTTATATACTGAGGTGACTACACACACATACCTGTCTTCAGTCATAGGGGAGGCTTTATATACTGAGGTGACTGCACACACATACCTGGCTTCAGTCATAGGGAGGCTTTATATACTGAGGTGACTACACACACATACCTGTCTTCAGTCATAGGGGAGGCTTTATATACTGAGGTGACTACACACACATACCTGCTTCAGTCATAGGGGAGGCTTTATATACTGAGGTGACTACACACACATACCTGGCTTCAGTCATAGGGGAGGCTTTATATACTGAGGTGACTGCACACACATACCTGCTTCAGTCATAGGGGAGGCTTTATATACTGAGGTGACTGCACACACATACCTGCTTCAGTCATAGGGGAGGCTTTATATACTGAGGTGACTGCACACACATACCTGGCTTCAGTCATAGGGAGGCTTTATATACTGAGGTGACTGCACACACATACCTGCTTCAGTCATAGGGGAGGCTTTATATGCTGAGGTGACTGCACACACATACCTGGCTTCAGTCATAGGGGAGGCTTTATATACTGAGGTGACTGCACACACATACCTGGCTTCAGTCATAGGGGAGGCTTTATATGCTGAGGTGACAGCACACACATACCTGGCTTCAGTCATAGGGGAGGCTTTATATACTAGGTGACTGCACACACATACCTGGGCTTCAGTCATAGGGAGACTTTATATACTGAGGTGACTGCACACACATACCTGCTTCAGTCATAGGGGAGGCTTTATATACTGAGGTGACTGCACACACATACTGTCTTCAGTCATAGGGGATGAGCTTTATGTTACTGAGGTGACTGCACACAATACCTGTCTTCATCATGGAGGCTTTATTACTGAGGTGACTCACACACCTACCTGCTTCAGTCATAGGTGACTTATATGCATGAGGTGACAGCACAACATACTGTGATTCAGTATAGGGGAGACTTATCATAGATGTCTCCACACACTACCTGGCTTCAGTCATAGGGGAGGCTTTATATGCTGAGGTGAGGCACCACAGTACCCGCTTCAGTCATAGGGAGGCTTTATATACTGAGGTGACTGCACACATACCTGGCTTCAGTCATAGGGGAAGCTTTATATGCTGAGGTGACTGCACACACACCTGGCGTCAGTCATAGAGGAGGCTTATATGCTGAGGTGACTGCACACATACCCGCTTCAGTCATAGGGGAGGCTTTATATACTGAGGTGACTGCACACACATACCTGGCTTCAGTCATAGGGGAAGCTTTATATACTGAGGTGACTGCACACACATACCTGGCTTCAGTCATAGGGGAGGCTTTATATACTGAGGTGACTGCACACACATACCTGGCTTCAGTCATAGGGGAGGCTTTATATACTGAGGTGACTGCACACACATACCTGGCTTCAGTCATAGGGGAGGCTTTATATACTGAGGTGACTGCACACACATACCTGGCTTCAGTCATAGGGGAGGCTTTATATACTGAGGTGACTGCACACACATACCTGGCTTCAGTCATAGGGGAGGCTTTATATGCTGAGGTGACAGCACACACACCCCTGGCTTCAGTCATAGAGGAGACTTTATATACTGAGGTGACTGCACACATACCTGGCTTCAGTCATAGGGGAGGCGTTATATACTGAGGTGACTGCACACACATACATGGCTTCAGTCAAAGGGGATGAGCTTTTGCTTACTGTTACTCAAGTTCACTCTTTTTTAATTTTGTCATACCTCTGCATTGTAAGTGATTGAATCATTGCAGGACCTGTGGTGATGTCATGACCATGTGATTGTAATGGGGAGAGATATTCCCAAAGAGTCTTACTTCCGGCCTGTTACGGTCACATGGTCGTGACATTACCACAGATCCTTCACCACCAGAGGACCTTCCGTAATCAATGTCAATATCTTACACTGCAGGGGGTTTTACTAGATTTAAAAAACTGTATATGACAGAAGTGTATTGATGTGACTGATTCCATGAAGTCTCCACCCCCCTGACTGTTTGTGCAGGTACCTAATGCAAACAGCTAAGCATCTAAAGTGCTTTTTTGAAGATAAATACATGGATTTTTTTTGTAAACCAGGTTAGTGATGCACAGTGCACGATTTATATAACATTGGGGGTGGTCTGAAAACAAAACAAAGACATGACCGGTTCCCTTTAAGAGTCCTCACCTTCCTCCTTTCTTCATACGAGTGTCGAAGTTTACTATACTAGCCACTGACAGAAGACCATTTTACCAGTTGACAATTTAAAGGGGCATTGTTATGCCCACCGTGGTGCCACTCTGCCCTTCTGATCAGTATATACACAGCTCTGGCACATATAGGGAAGGCGAGGGAGGCGCTTACAGCTTTCGCCCACATTACTTCGCCATTATGAAAACGTCTGGCTGCAAATGGAGTGCCCTACAAGAGGATAGGGGGCCCCCGCTGTGCCAATACATAAAAGCCGTTAATCCCTCAGGAAAAAGACACGTATTATTGCAGAAAATGAATCATAATTGAAGAGCAGACTCCTACAGTGATTTTCAATAAAAATACATTATCACAGACGGCTGGAGATAAAGTATAAGTGGCTGTGAAAATTACCTTGTCGTAACGCAACAAATCACAACATGCCATTAAATAAATGCTCTTTTCGACAAGGGGAAACATAATTTATGTAGTCGCAAACATGGGAAGTCTTAGAAGAAAATCGCTATATTAATTCACAAATGCAGCAATTATTTTAATGGATCTACACGAAGCAAAAGAAAAGGTGGTGGTCAGCGCTATCTGTAATCTACGGGGAAAAAGAGAGCGGGACATTCATGGTCAAAACCTGAAATCACTGGATCTATTTTTTTTTTTTATTAATAAAAGGTTTTTCTTTTTACAGTTTTAAAAAAAAGTGGACCCCAAAGTTATACACTAATGTAAAACAACAGAGCACTCACCCTCCCCGGGTCCAGCAGAGGCTGCCAGTTGCTGCTCAGGTCTCAGGGGTTTGGCTGCAGCCATGATGTCAAGGGAATAGATCACATCATCGCTGCAGCCAATCACTGAGCTCAATGGTTTGTGCTGAGCTTAGCGATTGGCGGCAGCAGTGATGTGAGCCATGAACATGCATCATGGCTGCAACCAAGACACAAAAGCAGCGGGGAGCTTGCGCTGGATCATGGGGATTGTTTAAGGCCCTGTCTCAAATAATGACCGCTCCAGCGATCCCGACAGCGATAACGACCTGCCAGGATCGCTGGAGCGTCGTTACCTGATCACTGGGGAGCTGTCAAACAGGCAGATCTCCCTAGCGATCAGGGCCATGGGAGCCACCCGTAGAAGCCTGAGCAAGGCGAAACGGTGCACCTGTCGTCCTCCACCGCACCCTGCTCCCTCCCTAACCTCTTGTAACCCACTCCCATAAATATGGAATAAAGAAAATTCACCTTTAAAGGAAAACAGGGTGAGTGCCGTCTTCTTTTCTATCTTATCATTTATGATAAATATCTTGCCATATCAAAGACTTGACAACAACCCCATAGAGCAGAAGCTGGGGAAAAGCTAAATAAAGCTCCACTAGTGCCCAGGATTCTTATACATAGGATCTGGTGAATATAGACCCCCCACTTCTAGACCACAAGCTGAACAGATCTGAATTCAAGATTTTCAAGTTGACACTATAATATAGTTATATAATTTTTAAATATGATCCCATTGCGATCCCAATTTGAATTTTGGTACAGATCTGGCTAGGGGTATAGCAGACATGTGCATTTTTGGAAACTTTTAAATTAAAGAGATTTTTCGGAAATGCGTTTTAAAATTTTGCATTTGCGTTCGCATGGGTAAAATATTAACCAAGATCCTCTTGTGACATATCTGGTGAAAGCCTGTGCAGTTCCGAGTAGAACGGTGTTTATTTTGTTTCTCTCTCTTATTTCTAGCCTGAGTTATGAGGAGACATGTAAAAGGCGGCAACAGCGAAATTCACACTTTTTGAAAATTAAAAAAAAAATAATAATAAAAATTCTAGAATTAGTGCCTCTTCACATTTTGCATTGTCTGACATGCCATCATCAAATAACAAAATGTCAAAAGAATTAAAAATACAGAGGTAAAAATCATTGGTTCACTTGACATGGAATGGCCCTCCTACGATTTCCATTATTATACAATGACTAAGGACACTAGTTCGAAACGCGTTTGGGGGATATTGTCCGTCATGTGATTTTACCTGCAATTTTTTTTGGAGGATCCAGTTCTGATTTTTAACAACGTTTGAAATAAAATTAGTATTTCTATGAAGCTTGGATGTCGGATGTTTATTTTATGGATCAAGCTCTACTGTAAGTGCTCTCCTACGATTTCAGCCAGGCTTATGAAGTCGGGTGTCTTTGGAGTCGGAGCCCATTTTGGTGGAGTTGGAATCAGATTCAGACAAATTGAGGAGTCGAATGTTTGGCTTACCGTCTTCACAGCCCTGGTTGTGGAGTCGGAAGTCCGTTTTGGTGGAGTTGAAGTTGCAAACCCATTTCGGTGGAGTTGGATTCAGGCAAATTGAGGAGTCAGAGTTGGATGTTTGGCTTACCAACTCTACAGCCCTGATTTCAGCCATACCATGACTAAGGACACCAGTCCGAAATGTGTTTAAGGGATACTGTTTAGCATGTGCTTCCACCTGTAATTTTTTGGAGGATCCGGATGTGATTTTTAACAATGTTTGAAATAAATTAGTATTTATTTTTTTTAATCAAGCTTGGATGCCGGTTGTCCACCACTAGGACAACACCTTCTGAATCAACTTGTTTCCTCCAGTTAAAATAATAAACCCTGTACTTACCTCCTGTGCTGCCACTGTTCCAGCGGGGTCGGTAATCTTGTTCCCGGGACTCACGTGACATTGTGACTGGCGGCTTCCTTCACCCAGAATATGCAACTGAGGCGTCCCATCCGGTTGGTAGCTTGTTTGGTCTAATATATTAGAGAAAGCTGGCGGTGATGGGGTGAGGGGCTTGTGTGATGTCACAATGTCACATGACTCCTGGGAGAGAGATTACCAACTCTGCTGGAACAGCGCTAGCACGTAAGGAGAGTGCAGGGTTTATTATTTTAACTGAGGGAATCAAGTCGCTTTGGAAGGTGCTGTCCTAGTAGTGGACAACCCCTTTAATGTTTATAAGTCCCCCCTTTTACATATTTACATTCTTGAGGTTCTGTGGTTATTAGATGGGAATGAGGAGGGGGATGGGAAGTAAAGGGGGCAGAGATTAAAGGGTTCTTACAGGAATCCCAGCTGCTGTAGAACTTCGCCTTTTTTACAGAGTATGAATTCCAAAAGGAAGAGAGGTCAATGTACGAAGCCCAAATAAAAAGACCAGGGATACCAACCGAACCCGAGGCGCCCACCTGTAGACAGACATTTCTGAGTTCCCGTTCCTACATAGTAGAAAGTGATTTTGGAGAAACCACTTGTTTTATTAGTCGTGTGGAGCAGTTCACATTGTTTATTTCGCTTCATTGCTTTATTGCGAACAGCAGAAAGTTTGTTGATTTTGCAGAGCGGGTTGGTTTTCATTGTGACTGTATGTAAGAAGCGCTAGATCCGGAAGAAAAAAAATGAAAGGCCTAACAATGATTTGTAATAATGAAGATCAAGTTTCATGAATAAATAACAAATCTACAGATCAAGAGGAAAAATAAATGAATGTGTCATATATTGGAGGTGTAGGCTGTTCGTCTGTGTGTGCAGTATATGCGATCACTAGTAGTTATTCTAAGTTGGAAGGACGGCCGAGCTGGTATATACAGGCAGTAGCCTGGAAGCTTCAGCTAACTGCCGTATTTTTTGGATTATAAAACGCACTTCTGTTCCCCCAAATTTTGGGGTGTGTTTTATAATCCAGGTCCACTGTACTGTATGGCGGTGGGGCTCTGGAATGGTGTCCAGGGGCTGCAGAGACAGCGGGAGGTCATGTGACCCCGCTCATTGTACTCCTACAATATTCACTGCACCCGCCGCTGTCCACCTCTCAGTGCTGAAGTTGTGCTGGGAGATGGATGGCGGGGTTTGGCAGTGCATATTATATGAGCCTACACTCACCACCCCCATCCTGCATCTGCCCCCCGTTACTCTATATGTCCCCATGCAGGCGCGCACAGTTTTGCTACCTCATCTAAAAGCAGCCTGTTGTAGACAAAGATTCTGAAACTAACAATGTATCTCACAGATTACTGTCTGCAACTATTCTTACACAATCTAAGTACTTGTTTTAGGCATGTAGCAGAGCTGGGAGAGCAGAACCCCGCCCCGTCCCCCCACCAGCTCACATTGGGCTCTCTACAGAGAGACATTGACAGTGAGGTGTTAATCACAGCAGGGGGCAAGTTGGATTGCCATGCTCCTGACATAGTAGTCCTGTAATGGTTTACATAAACAATAGCACACACTGATAAGAGATGGACAGTTGCTTAAGACGGCGTCACACGCTTCAATATCGTGAGCGACATCGCCGAAAAGTGACACATCAGCGATATCGCAAGTGCGTCGTGCTGTGTAACAGCGCGACGCAATTGTGATCTATCGCTGGTCGCAGGTTAACAGGTTTACCAGCATGAACGTAAACCTGTCAATCTGCAACCAGCGATTAGGCTAGATTGCACTGTCTGACACCTCAATAGCGATGTTGGCGGCAACCCAGCCTATACCGCAGTATTGCTGCGGATCGCTCGCTGGGCTGATGCCAGCCCAGCGAGCGATGGCTCCGCCCGCATCGCTGCGGTGTCACTGGCAACATCCTGCCGTGTGACACCAAGGCTGCAATGTCGGAAGCGAGCGCGCACCCGCGCATCGCTTCAGACATCGTAAGTTTGGTTGCTGCGTGTGATGCTGGCTTTACAGTTTTTTAACCCTTATATCCTGCTGTTCTCAGTTTACATAGCAAAATCTGCTGACAGATTCCCTTTTAATCGCATACGCACCATTAACGTCTGTTTTGATTCTGTAAGATTTCTTCCAACTAGACACATTTTCCATGTTTGATGATGTCACTTTTCGGCGATGTCGCTCATGATATTGATGCGTGTGACGCCGGTGTTTAAATCTCCCGGTGTCAGCGCGGGAGATTTAAACAGCTGTCAGATCAGCTGTATCTCCCCACTGACACCGGTGGGAGATCAGCTGTGGCTCTGCATGATCTCCCGGTGGCCACCGTGAGCGATTTCAATGAGATCCGCAGCGTTCTCCTGGGCTGTCATGCGGAGGAGACTGCAGATCCATTGAGGCCCATGCATTTTTTGTGCGCTTGTGGATAAAACAAGCGTCGCGAACGCACAAAAAAATGCTGCATGCTGCGTTTGGAGTGCGGTCGGAGGGCGCATAAATTATGCGCATCCGAACGCAAATGCGGCCAAACGCAGCCATACGAAGGCACATGCGTTCCCATGTTAACATAGGAACGCAGTGCGCAAGCGTTTGGCTGCGTTTGGTGCACTGCGCTCCAAACGCAAGTGTGAAGGCAGCCTTAGAGAGTAATCTAGCTTAATGGCCGAACATTAGCAGGTATTAAGGTCAAAGCTCTTTGCGGAGCTTGATGGGGAGCTATGCAGGGAATAATAGCTTGGACCGTCACAAAAAAAAGGTATTTTGTCTAAGGAGAAGTGCACTTGGAAAAGTTAAAATATAAAAAGGATTTATGACAAAATCAGGGAGGAAGGAAAAAAATAAAAGGGCGGGGGGAATGGGATTTAGCAAAAACCACATGATGGATTTTGGGAGCAAGTAAAGAGAAGGCAGCCACCGCCCCTCGGGAGGAACCGCAGAACTCCTGTAATCATAGGGTATATAGGAATATCACCCAGCAACCCCAGGCTGTGACAAATTTGTAAAATAAGAGACTTTACTGCGGAGATCAGAGATGGAACATCTCCTCCATCCAATCTGTCAAGGAGGGGAAAGTGGTCGTTCTCTAGTATCTCGGGAGAGGTTTCAGGTTTAAAGGCAAAAACAGATTAATTGTTTTTGCATTCCTAAATATAACACTTCTAGAGATTGGGTTAATATAGGGTGAACAGCGTGAAACTTCATCTGACTGTATCTGAAGCCGTGGTAAGTCATCGTGACGGTCTGGATACTCTGCAGAGTCCAGAGCTCGGCCTTATCGGTACAACTTTCTTTCTGTAAGGTAGCAAGTACCAATAGTCTAAATGACTTATGTCATAGTCTACACAGGCACTGTTATTACAACAGTGTTATTCTCCAAGTGGAGGAGACCAATTAGGGACACGACGGTGGACGTCTATCCTCCTTGCCCCCCCCATGTGCCCGGCTGAGCATGCATGTTTTTTCACCAGGATCGGGCTGATCACCTATTGTTGAAAATTGCAAGTTTGGCTCTTGAACTCTACATTATAATCTGTGACTCGTGTGTATCCTTTATGTATTTGGGATAAACCTGTAGAACAAAAAAGTCAGGACACCTCAAAACCAATGAGAATTACCTTAACCTGAAAGCTACATTTCCCGGTCCGCACAGACTCCTCATCCGTTTGCCACTGGTGGGGTCGGCTGGCCTCCGGCACATACACATCTTTCTTCCGCCGAAAACTTTGACGAAGTTTGTTCATTTTTCGACCCTCACAACCTGGAAGAAATTATGAAGAGAATAAAGAATCTGAAGAAACAGTCACATAAGTATACCCATACCAGGAGAACGTCAAATATTGACCAAACTATAGGCATTAAAAATTATAGGAAATGAGGATGAATCGGAACCATGATGTTCTGTTGTATGTAGACGAACATGAATGTGATAAGAAATAAGAGCAAAACGATTGCAAGAGTCACATACCCCCATCACCATATTGATGTTTAAATAGGAAGATCAATGGTGGAGGAGCCTCCGGAGCAGGGGTGAAGCTTATGTGCCCCAATACGAAAGCTCCAACAGGGACCAAAATTATTGGAAATCTTTAAATAGCATTGGTGTTTTTCTATAGGACAAAAGGACTTTTGGGGCATCCTAGGCTCAAGGGCCCGGGTGTGACTGCAACCCCTAGTTATGCCTCTGCATAGCAGATTCCGCCTTCTGTTTACAAGATATCGTACATTATACAAATAATATTATTTTAATGGATACTGTGTAATGCTTTATTTCTCCTCTGGAGGCACTGCAGTAAAAAGAAACACCTGGAGTTAGGTCTTGCACTATTGAGCACTTTTAGCAGAGAAAAATCCAATACGTACCAAAAAAAAAAATGAATAAAAAGAAAAAGGATTGGCTGACAAATAAATTGTTTCTTTAAAGGGAATAATCCATCAGCAGGCTTTTGCTATATAATCTGAATATGGCAGCACGTGAGCCCCGAGTCTGCCACACTCCCCTGCTGTGATTAGCAGCTTACCGTCTCTAGACTTGGTATAGAGAGCCTGGTGTGGGCAGGGGCAGCTCTCTTGGCTCTGCTACATACTAAACCTAGTAAATGAAGCTGGAAGGACAAAAAAAGTGCAGAATATGGGTTTAATCTGAGATAACCACAATAATAGAAGTTATGGAAAGGCTCAACATAAATGGTTAAGTAGAGCCACAACCACATACAGCCACGCATAAACCAACTGCCGCAGACCTAGCTAGCTGCAGTTAAACATCCATAAATGAGGGAAAGGGTCCGAACTGCCGGGAATGAGGAGTGATCCACAGGTAAAATATAATGTATTTGTCGACGCGTTTTGAAGCACCTGCCTCTTCAGGACAATGCACATATACTCACTGCACATTACAGAGGTACAGTAACCAGCTATCACTATATATATGTATTGTCCTGAAGAGGCAGGTGCTTCAAAACGCGTCGACAAATAAGTTATATTTTACCTGTGGATTAGTCATTATTCCTGGCAGCGCAATAATGACCCCTTTTCTCATTTAAGGATGTTTAGCAAGCTAAATCTAAAAATGTTGATGTGACAGAACGGCTGCAGCCAGCCATCTAAGTGATACATCATTGGCTTCAGGGTCACATTTTCCTACATTATGCTGCTCTCAGATGGGGTTGCAAAAATCTGCTGACAGATTCCCTTTAAAAGGGAACTCCAGTGAGAGAAAAGTTTTTAGTACAGTCCCTGCCCTGCTACATGATGAAGCAGAGCCGTACACTGCAGTTCTAGGATCTATAGATTGCTTATAATTCATTAAAATCATCCTGCTCCTCAGCTCTGACCCCCACCATGGGAGAGAGTATTTTCAGTCTGAGAACTTTAGGTAGGATCAGAAAGCAGGAGGTGTGCCAGGGGCATGGATGCTGGGAGCTGCCGGATCATCCTACATTCCAGCTCCCTCACACTTCTGTATTGGGGATGGGGCATGGCAGGGGGCGTGGCCAGCAGTCCCAATGGTCACACTACAATCCTGTCCTTGATATACCATCCTATGTGACAAGGGGTCCAGGCTTGAAATAGCAATCATGTCACCTAGCAGATACAAATACACGCTATGATCCTCTGCTGTATGATGATGCATAATGTGTACTGTTATTGTGAGGATACAAGCAGAGGCAAATCATTACATTGATCAAATCAGCTCTGCATGGTGTTCCCTCCCCCATAGGAACATAGTATCTTCTTATCCCTCCAACTTTCAATGGATCGTCATCATCACTCCTCACTGGAATGTAGGCTGATCCTGCAGCTCCCAGCATCCACACCCCTGACATACCTCCTGCCATGCCCCTGACATCTCCTGCTCTCTGCTGCATGAAGATCTCAGGCTGAAATTTTCTGTCCCATGAGGAGATCAAACGAGCAGGTACGATTTTAGTGAATTATAAGTAATCTATAGATCCTAGAACTGTACTGTGCAGCTCTGCTTCATCATGTAGCAGGGCAGAGACTGTACTAAAATGTTTTCTCTTCCCCGAGTTCCCCTTTAAGGGCTTTAATTGGTAGGATTGGTGCTGGATATGTACTATGACAATCTCAAGGCTGCAGTTTGATGTTTAGAAAACATTCTGGATATTTGGCTGCAGAAACACCTGGGCACATTCAATGCCATAAGCCAGCCAAGAGCCAACGCCACACCGAAAGGCCAGCGGGAATTCGATGGGATGATGCACATGGTTGACAGCCAAGTCAGTACTTTGCTTCATGATCTGGACATATCCTTCAGGTGCTTCATTTACTGCTCAAGTCAAAGTTCACACTGAAGTGGTATCGTGTGCCGTCAGCTCTGCTGGCAGTTGGATGTAAAAACTGATCTGCACCTTCAATGTGTCGCAGTCACTGCCAGGAGCCACAGATCAGATCCTATACAGAAAAACTTGGCAGCCTCTTATATTACACAAGAAGTAATGTGCACAGCGCCTCCATCCCCCTCCTGATTTTCTGCTTCTTAGGCTGCGTGCACACGATCTGGAATAGCAGCGTTTTGGATGCAGCGTATTACCACCGCGTGCAAAACACTGGGTTGTACAGTACCAGCATAGTGGATGGAATTTCTAGAAATCCCATGCTCACTGTGCTTCTCATCTCTGCAGCGTTAGGTCACCTACGGTGCTGGTTGCCATGCTTCCGCATCTCTGCAGCATGTTAAAGGGGAACTTTGGGAAGAGAAATCTTTTTAGTACAGTTGCTGCTAGATGATGAAGCAGAGCTGTACACTGCAGTTCTAGGATCTATAGATCTCTTATAATTCATTAAAATCATATCTGCTCCTCAGCTCTGCCTGAGAGCTTCAAGTAAGAGCAGAATGGAGGAGGTGTGTCGCAGACGTGGACTCGGAGCTGCAGGATCATCCTACAATCCAGTGAGTGATGGTGATGATCCACTGAAAGGTAGAGGGATATGAAATGAAGATACCACATTCCCATGGGGGAGGGGAGACCATGCAGAGCTGAAATCAATGTAATGATTTGCCTGTGCTCCTAGCCACACAATAACAGTACACATTATGCATCATCATATAGTAGAGGACCACACCGTGTATTTCTATCTGCTTGGTGATGTGATAGCCATGTCAAGCCATAGGATGGTATATCAGGGACAGGATTGTAATATGAATGTGACCATGGGGCCCGGTGGCCACATTCCCTCCCTATACAGAAGTGTGAGGGGGCTGGAATGTAGGGTGACCCTGCAGCTCACAGCATCCACATCCCCAACACACCTCCTGCTTTCTCCTCCTACATGAAGCTGCCAGACTGACAATTCTCTGTCTCATATGGGGGGGGGGGGGGGGGTAATTGAGAGCTGAGGAGCAGGATGATTTTATCAATTTATAAGCGATGTATAGATCATAGAACTGCAGTATACGGCTCTGCTTCATCATGTGGCAGGGCAGGGTCTGTACTAAAGTTCTCTCTCACTGGAGTTCCCAATTAATATATTGCTGCAGAGTCAGAAGAGAAAACCAGCGGGTGAACACAGGGAAAAGCCACCCTGTACCGAATGCAGATCGTGGGTATAGGGCGGCCACACTCGCCCTGTGTTTACCCGAGGCTTCCTGCAGGTTCAGAGGCACTGTGTGTTGGATCATGTGCAAATACCCTTACAGTCAAACCTATGAATTAGTGCGGGAATTTCTACAGGTCCTTTAGTGATCATGTATTACAATGCAGAGGGTGTGACTGTGTAAAAAACTGCATGACCGACGTGGATTGACGTGACCGATTCCAGCTGAAGTATCCACCCCGATGACTGACTGTGCAGGTACATAATGCAAACACCCACACATCTAAAGGGCTTTTATATGATAATTACATTAATTTTTTTTAAACCAGGTCAGTGATGCACAGTGCATGAGCTAAATAACATTGGGGGTGGTCTAAAAACAAAAAAGGACATGACAGGTTCCCTTCAACTCATTGATACTGATGTTTGTTAACAGCATTATGGAGACCCCGATTCCAGCGATGTGTCACTTACTGAGCTACTCACTGTCATTTTGTTAAAAAGACAGTTTTCTCTGCAGCAGATTTGCCAGTTCTCTCAATGTGGAGCTATATAGCCCCGCCCACAACACTGATTGGCAACCTGAGTACACTGTAATCAGAGTTGGGGGAGGGGTTATACAGTGCTCATGAATATGCTGGACTACCTGACAGCAGTTAAGTAGTCTTGTAATGATAATCTCCTGCTGATAAAATAATGATTCATCAAGACTACACTGAGCAACCTAGTAAGTAACGCACACATGGGATGGAAGGAGACCTGCTAAACAGAGAATTAAAAACACCTAAAGGTAACTTTAGAGAAGTGCACTGACAAAAATGAAAATGTTACTTTTTCCCACAAAACTGTTGCTTTAGGCAAACATTTAGCATTTTCACAAGGGTAAAAGGAACAAATGGACCTTACAATTTGTTGTGCAATATCTCCTGAGTATACCGATGACCCCATATGTGATGGAAGACCACCGTATGATCACACGGATGGGGCTTGGAAAGGAAGGAGCACCATTTTGACTGGGATTGAAAACGCCATGTCACAGGTGAAGAGCCCCTGACATGCCAAAACGGTGGAAGCCCACAAGTGACACCAATTTTTGAAACTACACCCTATGAAGAAGTCTCCAGGGAAGTAGTCAGCATTATTAACCCTCAGATGATTCAAATGTTTAAAGCATTGGGCAGAGTATATGAAAAATTACCACTTTTTTTCACTAAAAAGTAGTTTGGCCCCAAAACTTTAACTTTCAAAAGGTGTAATAGGAGAAATTGTGTAACAACTTGTACCGTTCACTTTCACCTGAGTACGTCAATGCCCCAAGGTGGTTT
This sequence comes from Allobates femoralis, assembly GCA_033576535.1. Classification (NCBI taxonomy): domain Eukaryota; kingdom Metazoa; phylum Chordata; class Amphibia; order Anura; family Aromobatidae; genus Allobates; species Allobates femoralis. The sequence continues at coordinate 20,318,368 of JARQOC010000012.1, forward strand.
GGAAACGACTTTTTAAACTTAGTGCAAAGCTCACAAAGGAAGGAGTGCCATATTACAGTGCAGATTTGACTGTTAGGGTTTGGGGGGGTGCCATGTCACATCTGTAGAGCCCCATGAAGTACCAGACCCCCATAAGTGACCAAGTCTTGCAAACTGGCTGGAAATTGGTAGGAACACACTGTCATCAACGCCGATCCAGAGCATCCCAGACATGCTCAATGGGCGACATGTCCGATAACTATGCTGCCATGTATGAACTGGGATGTTTTCAGCTTACAGGAACTGTGTACAGATCCTTGCAACATGAAACCGGGCATTATCATGAGGTTGTAGTGATGGATAAATGGCACAACCATGGCCTCAGGATCTCGTCACAATATTTGTGCATTCAATATGGCATCAATAAAGTGCATCTGGGTTCGTTGTCTGTAACATACGCCGGTCTATACGAATAACCTCACCACCACCATTGGCCACCCGATGCAGAACATTGATTGACTCACCCACATGCTGCCAACTGCACTGTGCAGTTAAAAACAGGATTCATCCGTGAACAAAAAACATCATCAATGTACCAAATGCTATTGAATGTGAGTATCTGCCCACTCAAGTTGGTTATGATGACGAGCCACAGTCAGGCTGAGGTCCCCAACGAGGATGGCGAGCCGCAGTCAGGCAGAGGTCCCCAACGAGGATGGCGAGCCGCAGTCAGGCAGAGGTCCCCAACGAGGATGGCGAGCCGCAGTCAGGCTGAGGTCCCCAACGAGGATGGCGAGCCGCAGTCAGGCTGAGGTCCCCAACGAGGATGGCGAGCCGCAGTCAGGCTGAGGTCCCCAACGAGGATGGCGAGCCGCAGTCAGGCTGAGGTCCCCAACGTGGATGGCGAGCCGCAGTCAGGCTGAGGTCCCCAACGAGGATGGCGAGTCGCAGTCAGGCTGAGGTTCCCAACGAGGATGGCAAGCCGCAGTCAGGCTGAGGTCCCCAACGAGGATGGCAAGCCGCAGTCAGGCTGAGGTCCCCAACGAGGATGGCAAGCCGCAGTCAGGCGGAGAACCCAGACGAGGACAATGAGCTGCAGTCAGGCGGAGACCCGATGAGAATGGTGAGCCGCAGTCAGCCGGAAATCCCGACGAGGATGGAGAGCTGTTGTCAGGTTAAGACCCCAATAAGGATCATGAGCTGCAGTCAGGTGGAGACACCGATAAGAGTTGCAGATCAGCTTCCCTATGATGGTTTCTAACAGTTTTTACAGAAATTAATTGGTTATGCAAACCGCTTGTTGCAGCATCTATCCGGGTGGCCGGTCTCAAGACGATCTTGGGGGTGGAGGTCCTGGGCTGGTGTGGTTACGTGTTGTCTGAGGTCGTGTGGTTCTTTCAAATTTTCCGAAATGCCTTTGGAGACAACTTATGGTAGAGAAATGAACATTCAATTTACGGGCAACATCTCTGGTGGACATTCATGTAGAGAGTATGCCAAATTGCATTCTCCCTCAAAACTTGTGACATTTGTGATTCGAGTATTGGATCAAACTTACCAATACAAGCATGAAAACCACAGTTAAGTCTCATCCACACACGGGTTTCTTGCGTTCTAACAGTTTATGTCAAGTTGAAAATGTTTAAAAGACTACTGAATCGGACATCTGGACTGATCGGGAACTAGCACTGGAGACTACCACTGACCTTGGACACAATTTGGTCCTCACGGTACATTTTCCACGTTGTGATCATTAACTGGGTCAGTTATTTGCTCCAGTGCCTCTTTCGTCCTATTACCATATCACAAAAAAAAAAAACCCGCTCGTCTGTACACCCAGTGTAGTTAATATGCACATGACTATATGCCTCAAGGATGATAAAAAAAAAATGACAAAATGCTCTGGAGCCAATAGGAATCGCTGTATCCCAGTAATGCGGACAGCTTTAAGACATACTAAATGTCATTTACAGGGAGTCTGCACATAAAGCCGGCTGCTCAATTATGTAAATTATGGATGACTCCAAGATTCATGTTCCCAACTCAAGCTAGTAAAAGTCACTATACATAAAGAATCTCACGTCAAAATCCACATGTGGATTTGCGGGAAAATCTATGGGAGAAAGATTTCTTGTATACAAGAAATCTAATTATAAAGACAATAGACAATCGTTAATAATCTAAGCTTGAACATGGAATAAACAATGAAGTCACTGGACCAGGTCGTCACATCAGGGAACATTTCACTGGCGATGAAGACGCGGCTCATACATAGTCTGAACTATTCTGTAGTAACATATAGAAGTGAAACATGGACGATAAAAGAAACAAGATAGAAGAATCAACCCTATGATATGTTTTTCTGGAGAAGGAGGTTATCAATACCATGGATGGCAAGAAGAACAAACACATCAATACTGGAACAAATCAAGCCAGACATGTCACTGGAAGCAAAGATCACCAAACTACGACTTGTCTACACATCATACAAAGAGAGAAATCACTGGAGAAGGACATTTGGTCGGAAGAATAGATGGAACAAGGCGAAATGGAAGATCAGCAACCCGATGGCTTGATACTGTCAAGATAACGGCTCGGGAGAAGGCCCTGGTTGGACCCGTCTAGGGCTCGGGAGAAGGCCCTGGTTGGACCCGTCTAGGGCTCGGGAGAAGGCCCTGGTTGGACCCGTCTAGGGCTCGGGAGAAGGCCCTGGTTGGACCCGTCTAGGGCTCGGGAGAAGGCCCTGGTTGGACCCGTCTAGGGCTCGGGAGAAGGCCCTGGTTGGACCCGTCTAGGGCTCGGGAGAAGGCCCTGGTTGGACCCGTCTAGGGCTCGGGAGAAGGCCCTGGTTGGACCCGTCTAGGGCTCGGGAGAAGGCCCTGGTTGGACCCGTCTAGGGCTCGGGAGAAGGCCCTGGTTGGACCCGTCTAGGGCTCGGGAGAAGGCCTGGTTGGACCCGTCTAGGGCTCGGGAGAAGGCCCTGGTTGGACCCGTCTAGGGCTCGGGAGAAGGCCCTGGTTGGACCCGTCTAGGGCTCGGGAGAAGGCCCCCGGTGGACCCGTCTAGGGCTCGGGAGAAGGCCCCCGGTGGACCCGTCTAGGGCTCGGGAGAAGGCCCCCGGTGGACCCGTCTAGGGCTGGGAGAAGGCCCCCGGTGGACCCGTCTAGGGCTGGGAGAAGGCCCCCGGTGGACCCGTCTAGGGCTGGGAGAAGGCCCCCGGTGGACCCGTCTAGGGCTGGGAGAAGGCCCCCGGTGGACCCGTCTAGGGCTGGGAGAAGGCCCCCGGTGGACCCGTCTAGGGCTGGGAGAAGGCCCCCGGTGGACCCGTCTAGGGCTGGGAGAAGGCCCCCGGTGGACCCGTCTAGGGCTGGGAGAAGGCCCCCGGTGGACCCGTCTAGGGCTGGGAGAAGGCCCCCGGTGGACCCGTCTAGGGCTGGGAGAAGGCCCCCGGTGGACCCGTCTAGGGCTGGGAGAAGGCCCCCGGTGGACCCGTCTAGGGCTGGGAGAAGGCCCCCGGTGGACCCGTCTAGGGCTGGGAGAAGGCCCCCGGTGGACCCGTCTAGGGCTGGGAGAAGGCCCCCGGTGGACCCGTCTAGGGCTGGGAGAAGGCCCCCGGTGGACCCGTCTAGGGCTGGGAGAAGGCCCCCGGTGGACCCGTCTAGGGCTGGGAGAAGGCCCCCGGTGGACCCGTCTAGGGCTGGGAGAAGGCCCCCGGTGGACCCGTCTAGGGCTGGGAGAAGGCCCCGGGTGGACCCGTCTAGGGCTTCACAAGATCGATCTTCCTTCAAAGCGTTCACCCATCATGTCACCATGGCTCCAGATCGAGCTCAAGGTTGGTAAATAAAGAACCTAGACAAGTGAAAAGTGAGATTATCTCATCCATACATAAAAAAAAGAATCTTCAAAATTTTAAAATTAAAAGCCTGTGGCCACCTGGATAGTGGATAACAATCACATTTCCCACTGACGTATTTCTAGGGTGACTTCCCTTTATCAATGACAACTGAAGGTGGTCACACCAGAAACAGTAAGAAATGTGATTTTATCCACCATCCAGGTGGGTCACAAGTTTTTAAAGCTGCATAAAGTTTGAGACTATGTATGGATGCAACAATCCAATACTATATTACTATAGTGTTGGTGCGCCACACTCTTCCAAGAATGGCTTTCACAGAGGTCTTTCTTAAAATGTGGAACTGGACACAGTATCCAGATGAGGTCTGACTAAAGAGGGTTGGAGGTCGACTTCATCTAGACTGTATGATGCTTCTGTTAATACATCCCAGAATTGTGTTTGCCGTTTTTCCTGCTGCATCACACTGGTGACTCCTGTGTATTCTGTGATCTATTAGTATACACAACTCTTTTTCACACATGCTGTTGCATAGCCCTATTCCTCCCATTCTGTATATACTCTTTTCTTGCCAAGATGTAGGACTTTACTTTCACCGTTATAACCCATTCTGTAAGCTGCTGTCAACTGTTCTGCAATCTATGTAGATGCTCATATGTAAAGAGTACAAAAAATAAAAGTAGCTAATTTTTTCAGTTTTTAGTTCCTTGTACATAATAGGAGCATTTTGGGTTGTGCAACTTGTCCATATCCAACTGCATCATCCTCTTTTATGTTGAGACCAGTGAGGTAATAGAGTAGGGACCATCCCGATTGGGTTCACCTACTCAGGGTGGGATGGCTTATGTTCTCTTGAGCAAAGTAGTGTTAACCAAGTCCCCTATATTATTTATATGCATTATGACTAATTTATTTACTTGCTGCAGGGGAATTATTTCTTTAGTGCCAATTTTTACAGTCACTAAGGGGGCAGTGCTCAAGGGTAGTTATCCAGAGTAGCATGAAGACACGCCCCTAGACAATTGTGAATCACAGACCCTTGATAAAGAGCCTAAATATTGGCACTAAATAAAAAGACCAATATCTCTGGAACCGTATGGTAGATATTAATAAAAACTAAAAAACAGTGGGAAAAAAAATAAGAGCAAAATTTGGACACCCGCCAGGATAGCCGTCCCCACGCCGGTGACACCCGCCAGGATAGCCGTCCCCACGCCGGTGACACCCGCCAGGATAGCCGTCCCCACGCCGGTGACACCCGCCAGGATAGCCGTCCCCACGCCGGTGACACCCGCCAGGATAGCCGTCCCCACGCCGGTGACACCCGCCAGGATAGCCGTCCCCACGCCGGTGACACCCGCCAGGATAGCCGTCCCCACGCCGGTGACACCTGCCAGGATAGCCGTCCCCACGCCGGTGACACCCGCCAGGATAGCCATCCCCACGCCGGTGACACCCGCCAGGATAGCCGTCCCCACGCCGGTGACACCCGCCAGGATAGCCGTCCCCACGCCGGTGACACCCGCCAGGATAGTCCTCCCCACACCGGTGACACCCGCCAGGATCGTTCTCCCCACACCGGTGACACCCGCAAGGATCAGGCACAGTTTTCATTTCACTTCAGCACCATACTGCAGAGTTTTGTATGGTTTTCTCTTTTCTGTTCAGTCCTCCCAAGGGCGATAAATAAATCCCGAATTATTACAGTGCACAAACCAGAACACATTATCCTGTTAATTTACTTTTATCTCCTCCTGGATTTAGTTGATGTGAAGTCAGGGGTAACGTTGGAAAAGCAAATAAAAGCAATAAAATCTCTATTACGGAGGAGAAGAAGCAGCGCATGATTAATAATTCTGCCAGAGGAGAAATGTGCTCCCGGGGAGGGGACGGGACATTTTGGAAGCAGTTATAGGACACAATTAATAGGAGCTCTGCAAGCCTGAAAACAATGGAGGCAGGTGAAGCTCTCGGCCCAATCGAGAATATGTACCTTATTTTTCTTCTATGCAGTAACCGGAGCGAATGTATCTCGAACAAATAGCAAAAAGATTGACCAGAAACTATCATTGCAGAACAGAGTCCCCCCCCCCCCCAGTTATTAGGCACAATACCTGTAAGATCATGTAAAGCTCCAGCGCAAATTGGAGCTTTGCATGATCCACCCATTACACAGCTATAGTGTCCAAGATGTGCAACTATAGGGCCACGTCATGACCCAGGGAATGTAACTAAAAGGGTGACGTCACGTCCTAGGGGGTGTAACTATAGGGTCACGTCACGTCCTTGGGATGTAACTAAAGGTTCATGTCCTGTCCTTGGGGTGTAACCAAACGATCACCTTACATGTTAGGGGTGTAACTAAAGGGTCACCTCACATGATGCCTTTCAGGGCTGTGGATTCGGTAAGCCAAACATATGACTCAGACTCCTCAATTTCCCGGATTCTGAATTTGACTCCACCAAAATGGATACAGACTCCACAGCCCTCATGGCTTTTGGCTGGTCGGTATTGCCAAGAGAAGCAGAACCCACTTGCAAAAGGTCATCAGCTACCCTTAGCAGCAATAGGAGCAAGCTCCAATCGCTGCCAATTAATCAATCAATGTCTACGTGTAGGGGTGTTCAGGCCCATTGTACTCTTGCAATATATTTTGCGAGGCACCATGTTAAATTGCCTGAGGCTTATGAATGCCCCTGTCCCCTCCGTATTCCTATGAAGCCAAGTATGAATCACCCACTTTTCCAGATACAAAAGTAGAGATAAAAACGTATTTGGCATTAACACATCTGTAAACGTCTCTTCTATGAAAGTATAAAACTAAACAGCATAAATTAGAAATTAAATTGAAACAACTGAATGAAGTTTTTTGGTTTCATCCAAAACAAATGCAGAATGAAAAGTGATCAAAATGTTCTACATGGTACAAAATGCTACAATATAACCTGCAGCGCCTGTGAGCACAGCTCCATAGAGAGGAGAGTAAGGTGGACGTCTCTGAACTTTGTTATGTATCAGCGTAATTGTACTGACCTGGATATAGTCACATTTCCAGGTGATTCTATACTGCAAAATGAATGCCATGAAAATTAATGAAAAAATAAAAAATAAATAAATAATGGAATTACATTCGTTTTTTTCTTTTTTCACCATTTCACCCACATTTGGAATCTTTGTTCCAGTTTTTCAGTCCATCATATGGTGAGGCTGAATTCAGACAGTTTGTGCTCTTTATTATTGATGCATTTTTAGTGCAGTTTCTGTACCATGAATGGATCCTCTTTTTGCAAAAAGCATCACAAACGCATTACCTGTTTGTGCTGGTTTTCTGCTTCGCTTTCAGGGGACCACACAGACACACAGACACACAGAACACACAGACACACAGACACAACAACAGACACACACAGACACACAGACACACAGACACACAGACACACAGACACACAGACACACAGACACACAGACACAACAGACACACAGACACACACTTTCCTACTATCCCGAAGATCCCACAGTGAGCCCCAGTGATGTCTTCCCTCCATGCATCGGCAAGACCTGAGAGTGGTATGACCACTTACAGGACCTGTGCACCATGTGACTGAGTCACATGGGCAGGTCCTGTCAGTACTGTACCCACAGGTCCTGACGATGCCTGGAGGGAAAACATCACTGGGGCTCACTTTGGGATCGCCGGGGAGGGTAAGTAATGGAGCGTTGGTGGTGTGGAAAGCGCAGCAGAAAAAAACAGATCAATAATTGACACTTATTATTTTCTAGATAGATGCTCCTTATGCACCACTAACGCAGCAGTCAAAAACACAGTGTCCGGACAGCAAGTTGCAAATCCTATGCACTTTACTGCAGACGGAGTGACTGATCCATTTTTGGTGCAGTTTAAGAAAAAACACAAAAACGGAGCACCGAAAACATCCAGTGTGAACATAGCCTTAAATCAACAGAGGAGGAAAAAACTACAACTTGTTTACAAAAAGAAATGCAAACACAAAACAATCCTCATCTGACTGTCGACAGAGATAATAAAAGCAATGCATCAGAAAGGATTAATAGGAGCATATTGGTAAAGAGCCATTGGAGCTGATCAGTACATATAGCCCAGTGACACCCCAGCCCTTCCTAGGGCGAGTGATGACACCACGTTCAATAACAGCTGACCGAGGCCGAATTCCTCCCCTATCAGCAGAGCTCATCTGACACAGACAAACCCGCTAAAGTGTGGTGAACATGAGCCCAGCAATGCGAGGAAATGCAATTCATTATTTAGCTGGAAACAAAGCAGAATGTTACCTCTTCTAGGACAAATACAATAAAACAAAGAGCAATGAGCGCAGCTTTTCGGAGCTCTCAGGATCCGCGGTGCGGGGAGCCGGCACATTTATAAAGCTCTGACTGTCTAAATAACACTTACACTTTACACCATTGATTTTTCCATTTCTCATTTACCCTGTCCCAGAGAAACTACAGGAGTGCTGACAGGTGAACGCGGCTAAACCAACATTTTGTGACTCAGCTCATCAGTCCATCAGTAACTAGTTAAATCCCAATGATGAAGAGATAATGGAAATGCTATGGGTGAAAAAAAAAATGCTTGGATCATTCCTAGTTTTTAAGGGAATCTGTCAATAGGTTTTTGGCACCTAATCTGAGAGCAGCATAATGTAGGGGATGAGACCCTGATTTCAGCGATGTGTCACTTACAGGGCTGCTTAGTGAGGTTTTGATAAAAACAAGGTTTTAACAGCAGGAGATCATCATTAGAGGACTACTTAGCTGCTGCCAGGTAGTCCGGCATATTCATGAGCTCTTTATAGCCCCACCACTGATTTGCAGATGTGTACCTGTGTACACGGGCATACAGATGCCAATCAGTAGTTGGGGTGGAGTGATGAATATGCTTGACTTCCCTGTCAGCAGCCATGTGGTCCTCTAATAATAAAATCACTTATTAGCATGAAATTATCACCATTAGAGGACTACTTGGCTGCTACTAGGTAGTCAAGCATATTCATGACTGTATAGCCCCACCACCACCGATTTACAGATTTTGTGTACACGAGCATAAAGCTGCTAATCAGTAGCCGGGGATGGGGTTATGCAGAGTCCATGAATATCCTTCACTAGATGACAACAGCCTTGTGGTCTTCTAATGATAAAAAAATCACTGTTTTATCAGCATGAGATTATCATTAGAAGTCTACTTGGCTGCTGTCAGGTAGTCACGCATATTCATGAGCTCTATATAGCCCCAGCGTCTCCTCCGATTGTCAGCTTTCTGTGATACAAGAGTGATTTTACAGTGTCAACTTGTTACATAAATCCATAAGCTGTGTATAGCTTCACCCCCACCACTGATTAGCAGTTTTTTGTGTTCACAGGCACAAAGCTGTCAATCAGTAGCTGAGGGCGGGGTTATGCAGAGCTCATGAATATGAATGAATACTGCAGTCATGTAGTCCACTAATGATAATATCCTGTTGATAAAACAGTGATTTCGATCAAAACTACATTAAGCAGCCCAGTAAGTGACATAGCTGGAATGAGGATCTCTGATTCTACATGATGCTGCTTTTAGATAGGGAAGGGGGACCTGCTGACAGAATCCCTTTAATAATGTGAAATAACATTAAATACATAGTTCATAAATCCAGTGTATTCCTGAGAAAAGAAATGGATAGCTTTGCTGCTATGGATGGAGATGGTGGAGCGCTCTCCTCCTGAATACAATTTATCAATGTTCAGAGGATACCATGGTCTTTTATTAGCCAAAATGGCATCAGAAAAGTGATGTTTCATGATTGGAAACAATTAGAATTGACTTCATTCTATGCACCTATCATGTAAGGTAGCATAGTCTTGACAAAGCATTTAACGTGGGAGACAACATTATTATACATTTAATTATGCATCGCTTATATAGTGCAGAAATTATCGTCATGTCACAACAGCATGTACGTAGCACCAATAGATTAGTGTCTTAGTTAACATTTTGTAGGCATGGAAATAGGAATTTTCCCAGGCAGAACCTAATTCCATTGACGTGGGCTGCTCATTGTAGTTTCAATAAAATCAGTATTTTATCAGCAGTAGATTATCACTACAGGACTATGTCTCCTGCTGCTATGTAACCCTGCCCACACCACCAATAGGTAGCTTTCTGCCTATGCACCACGCTTTGGGCGGGGGCCATGCACCACTGAGCATTCAGAAAACTGATAGATCTGCATAAGAGAAAACAGGTATTTAACCAAACTGAACCAAGCTGCAAAGTGACACATAGCTGGAATCAGGCTCTCTGCCCCTACATAATGCTGTTCTGAGATTACATAGCAAGAATCTGGCAACAAATTACTTATAGACTAGAAATCAAACTAAGGCGAGCTATAACAGAGTATAAAAAATAATCCCTTGAGCAGACCACGCGCCACCTGCTCCCGCTCAGCAGAGCCGTATTTTCACGTTACAACATAAAGAAAACTAAAGTGAGATATACAATAATGATTTACTTATCTACCTCTGTGGGTCGCCTCGTTACCGATATCACAGGTTTTCTTTTATCCCTGTAAAAAGGAAAATGGTAAATAGTTCAGTGCCATAAATGGGAGTTAATATTTAATGTACATTACAGTTTCTTACCATAATCAAAGGGTCAAAAAGGTGAAACATACATAATACTTATACACAAGAACACTTACTAGAATTTGTTTAACTTGACACTCGGTCAGGTGCATTCACACAACAGTATGTTAGGAATGGTGTTTTGGTCAAGAAGGGGATGGGCGCACCACAATGTATAGACCGGTATCAGAGGGTGCTCACCGTGCCAAGTAGGGGAATATTTAATGGGGAGAAGATCAGAGTTGGATGGTCCGACTGTGGTCTGTGATTTTTGTAGGACCTATAGACTTGCATTGGAGAGTCTCGCATACTGTCGCAGCATGTTGCGACTGCTTGGACATCCGCGAATCAGATGAGAAAAAAACGTCCGACATTCGGAAATGAGCCCTTAGACATTGAGTAACATTGGTCCGACTGCAATGCGATTTTGACTCGCATTGTAGTCGGCCGAGTTTCACGCCAGTGTGTCCGTACCCTTATAGTGGGATATATACGGTCTCAGGCCTTACGTACATATATGCAGACTTCATCAACAATCAGGTGGCCACGCAGTCTACTAGAGAATAGCAGATCAATAATGACAATGGGCAATCATGTGCGTTCCGGTGCCCGGTATACGGTTCTTTATAGTGAAACCAAGCCAACATTGCTACGAGAGGTGTAAAGGCTCGAGGTGATCTGTAAACAGTGCCACAACACAAAGCCTAAGGGCAGCCAAGAGCACTAGATTGAGGATGGATTTTAGCAGGGACTTCAGACCGTCTGGAGTACTTAGGCTCCCCAACTCTGCCCCTACTGATTATGTTGGGGGAGACTAGGATACAACTGGCGGCATTTGAACAACTGATCTTTTCGTTATCAGGGAGGACAAGTTCCTGCCCGGCATCAGATTTCTCCCATCGTTATAGTGTAATGATCTCTAGACCGTCCATCGCTGCCCCACCCGTCAGCTCCGGCGCATTGCGGGCAGAGGGGGCCACCCGTCAGCTCCCGCGCATTGGGGGCAGAGGGGGCCACCCCTCAAGTCCCACCACACATTGAGGCCAGAGGGGGCCACCCGTCACCCCCACATACGCATTGGGGCCAGAGTGGGCCGCCCATCACCCACCCCCACATACGCATTGGGGACAGAGTTGGCCACCCGTCACCTTCCCCCCCCCATTGAGGCCAGAGTGGGACGCTCGTCACTCCCCCACTATGCAATGGCGCGAGAGTTGTTAGTCACCAGTCATCCCCTCACGCCGCACTGGGGCGAGAGTGGGCTGCCCACCACGCAATGGGGACCGAACGGGCTGCCCGTCACCTCCCACCACGCATTGGGGCCAGAGTGAGCAGCCCTTCAACCTCCCTCCCTAGATGCACACACACTAAGGCCAGCTTTCAGCAGATTAAAGAGAGATTGTATTTGAGCCTGCTGCATGTTCTGGGATCTTCAGTCCCTCATTTCCTTTATATCCAGATTGGTATGTGCAAACATTTCTAAAGGAAGGACATCGCACCTTGTTACACAGGTATCAATGTAACCGGATCTATTTGATGTTGGCAAGATATTTTTTATTTTAAGCAGCAAATGAGAAGCGTTTCTCTGGGTTTCTCTTTAAAAATGATGGCACGAAATAAAAGAGAAACATGTACCAGATACATCAGAGAGTTTCTTTGATCAATTTTTGACATTTTGAAGCTTAGTTGAAAGGACTCGTTTCATCTTCCCTATGATCGGTGAAGAGAAGGTGTCCTACTCAAGATCACCAACCCCCTTAACAAGACAGAGAAGGAAGGGAGATATACAAGCGGGGGATTCCACTTTTGCGGGTGTTAAACGAGCACCAAAATCGCAGCGGCCAAAGAAACGGTGACACCCGGATCCAGCTGGGACTGCATACAACCCGATGCTCCCAAAAAAAGGTAGTGTGACCCCAGCCTTAGACTACATTCCCCCAACAGTTACAGATTGGCAGGCTGCAACGCTGTTGGGACAACTCCTTTAATAAAATCAATTTATAACTAATAACAGAAGACCAATGAATCTAACCATCATATTAGGTAATTACTTGGTTTCATGAGCATTTTAAAAACTAAAACTTAGACATTTTCTTCTTTTTGGAGGAGATTTGGCTTGTACATTTTTTCCCCCCATGAGGTATTGCCTGTAGGACTCCGTACATCAAGTGCACATGTACATATGGTATCTCACCTTGTTCTCCATCCTCCAGCAAAAAGCAACTTTACTACAAACAGATGATTATCTATCAGCCATGTAAAAATTTGCCCTTGTGTATTATGCAGCCCAGATAGGTAGTAGGAAGCTAAAGCTGCTTATAAAGTTAATCTGTGGGGGGGGGGGGGACAACACTGCTCATAAAGAGTTATTCTGTGAAATGAGGCTATAGCTGCTCATAAAGGGTTATTCTGTGAGGGGAGGACATAGCGGCTTACGAAGGGTTAATTTAGAAGGGGAAGAGTTGGCTGTTTAAAATGGTTAATCTGTGAGAGGAGGACATAAATGCTCATAAAGGATTATCCTGTGAAATGAGGACATAGCTGCTCATAAAGGGTTAATTTGATAAAGAATGCATTAACAGCCAGTAAGGTGCTAATCACTCTCTCACTATACTCAGACAGCAACATGGAGTGGTGATAAGAATTACCTCAGTTGCTGTTGGTCTTCTGGCTCTATACCAAAATTTATCTTGCATTGCCTATTTTTAAATAGCATGAAGGCATCCGCAGCACATATTCCCACCACTTCCATACTGCACAAGCCCAGTCTTCCAACACAGTGGTATTTTCTAGCTCACAAGTAGAAAGTCTCAGATGATTGTTAACATAGTGAGATAGCAGAGAGCCCACATTTAGCCAAATTCTGTGCTCTACTTCTCAACAGGCCAGAACAATTATCACTACATTAGGTAAGCCTCACGTGACATTCTATATGACATGAGAAAGGCCTAGGACACAGGGCTCACTGCAGGTATAGATTTGGGATTACAGATGCATTCAGCATACTGGAGCCATTAATAAAGGGTAGTCCAGTGGTGGACAACCCCCCCCCCCCCTTTAACCATTTACACTTAAACTGTACATGGTCCTGATGATGCCATTTAATATTTGTGAGGGTACCCAGTTACTAACAATATTATGCTCAGAATACATAAAAAAATGAAGGGTAACAAGCCAGTAGAAGAATGGAGGCAAAGAAAACAATCGAAGAGGATATGCATCTGCAGAAACTCAAAGCATGGAACCTCATGGACCAAAATACTTCTTCATGGCAACAATAATTATCACCCGTTAATGGTAAAGCAACAGTTTTCATAGATCGTTATTCATAGGGATCAAAGGTGCTTTGAGGACAAGCAATGGTACAGACATATCATGCCAAAACCTTGGGCAAATGACAGCCTGGAAAGACAACAGAAGTCACGGAACAGTAAGTCAACAATGGAGTTGGAGAGCAGAAAACAGTGCTCTAAAAAGATATAAAATTACCCAACGCCAAATCATCAACGCAACGTCTAGTAAACACCATTGGCCACTTCTGTTCTTAGATGTTAGCAAAGAACATTGAGCTGAAAAAAATCATGTTAAAGTCATGATTCAGCAGACGCAACCACAACCTGATGCCGTGCAGCAACTCGTCACGTCCGGTGTTTAGGCTGAGAGACATTTCACAAGCTGTGAACAAAGTGCGAGACAAGTTAAGTCTTCACTGCCTCTCCCTGTATCCTTCCCGTGAGGCAAAAGGTCGAGGTGTTCACCAAGAAAAGACTTAATCAGCACTTTATAACCTAAAAAGTCTAAATAATGAGATCAGAAAGACACTCAAAAATGGATTAAAGACAAACAATAAACCAAACACCCCAAGTACATAAAACCAATTGATGTATAAAACTGTAAGCAAAACATTGTAGCAGGTATTCACGTGAGGGGATTCCAGAATCCTACAATTCTTACTTTTTAACAAATACCTACGAACAGTGATTACGGATGGGCAAAGCCGAACTGTAACGTTCAGGGTCCATAACGAACACCTAGTGTCCGGGCACAGACCCTGAATGCGGACTTCCCAGAGAAGTCCTTGTTACAGTTCGCATTCGGTGGGGAAGCTGTAAAAATGAACAAAATAGCGATTAAGTATCAGCTCATATTTACCGGGGTCCATGCACTTGTACTTCCAGAGCCTCTCATTAACTAATTATTCACTAGTGAGGGGTGCAACGGCGAATCACAGACGCTATCACAAAGAGTGGGTGTCTGTGATTGGCTGTTGGAGTCAGCGCCGTAACCTGGAAACAGCCCATACATTCTAGCATCTACTCTGCACGGGCTGCAAGTCACTTCCGGCTCAGAGGGGGGGCCACGAACCACGTCCGGCTCAGAGGGAAGCGGGGGGGGGGCTGCGAGCCACGTCTGGCTCAGAGAGGGGAAGCTGCGAGCCACGTCCACGTCTTGTCCCTCACAGTACTCACAGTAGTGACACAGAGCCCCATATGACTTGTGACTTGGGAGCAAAAGCTTTTCCACAGAAATCACACCAAGGCAGTATACCGAGATCCAGGGTTTCCCATCTTACCCCCAACATCCAGATCTGTTCTTCTATGTGGGACTACTCACGAAAGTCACCATCTGTAGACCTGCTCTTTGTAGCAGTTTCCTAGACCAGGTGTTAATGCACCAAGCTGGAAAACATTTGTGTGCCATTCATCACGGGCCAGTAAGCCACATGTGGCTCCTTAGCCACAGGCTGGGTGGGGGCCCCTGCTCTTATGATAGTCTAAGGATGCCTTTGCTTCCTAGATTGCCAATAGTCATCACTCCTCTTTCCCCCGTATACATGCTAGCTTAGCCCGGCCAAGCATGCTGTGTGTTGTAATAGGGACATCATTTGATGCACATAATCTCCAGAATAAAAGAGAAAAAAAAAAAAAAAAAGACAGACCTTGTAATTCCGCATACCCAATCATTGTCTCCCGTAACAATCACATTATATGGTTCGCTGGATCCAGCTGAATTCGGTAGGTTCTGCGACTGTCACAATATATCTTAACGTGTCTTGCCAAAATAGCCTTATATGAAAATGACAAATTAAGTCGTTTACATTTAGGATGAACCCACATGGGACACCTTTGATGTAGAAATGTTAAGAGACCCAATTAATTGCAGATTTTGGTATGTACAGATTTTTTAATGTAGATCTCACCCTTTTTAGCAGGGAAGGGGGGAGGGGGAACTCCAGGCCTCGAGGAACAGCAACACATGTTTTCAGGATTTCCTTAGCATTGCTCAGGGGTTGGAATCATCACTAGTGCCAGTGATTAAATTATCTTTGCAATACTAAGGAAATCCTGCACTGTTAGCGGCCCTTAAGGACTGGAGTTCCCCACCCCTGATTTACAGGATCCGTAGGGAGCAATGGCATATGTGAAGCTTATGGGCTCCAATGTAAAGTCTCAAATCAGTGCCTATCAGACAATGGTCTTCTCAAGGAGCCTTTAGGAGCTCCACTTGGGCTCTATGGCCTATATGCAACCCTGCACTCACTATAGTTGCGCTCTCTATTGAGGACTCTGAAGGACCTGTCCTATATTACACAGATGTGTCATTGATCGCAGTAGGCAGTGTGACAGGCTATGGGGCTACACCAGCTTTACTGTTGCTGTAAAATGCAAATCCTCTTGTTTGGATCAGACGGATTTAAAAGAGAAATGCCAAAAAAACCCTTTAAGGGCTCTCATCCGCACAAGCCCACACTGACACTGCCGCATAGGAGAGGAATTCAAGAACAGCCAGTGGAAACATTGTGTGATTTAGGAAGAATGGATCCAACAGAAATAACACGTGATCAGATACTACGGGATCTGGGGCGAAAAGGGACACGACTTACAGGAAAAAGATGAACGGTTTCGGAAAATCATAGTCCTGCCATTGGATATCAAATGAGGAAAGCAAACTAAAGAAAGTTACAAGAGGATCCAGCCTCAGAGGCGTCCTCCAGTAAAGGTAGAGTGTCTGGCAGTCCGTCCGTCTGTCCGTAAGAAGACACCTAAGTCCAGCTACATTCCTCCAACATTATGTAACCAGTTCCAGTGTCACTTTACGTTGTCTCAAAGCCATTTGTGTTGTGTGATAACATCGTGAAAAAAAATCTGAAGCTATAAAACTACAATGTTGGTTTAGAAAAAGAAATAGGAAAAAACACACATGACAATGGCGGCAGATTCTCTCAGATTACACCAAGTTTACAATTCTCGGATGAGTCTTCTCCGCAGAGAGGTCTGTGTGCGGCACCAAGAGTCAAGTGCAATAAACACTAGCACTTTCCATGATGAAGCAGAGCTGTACTCTGCAGTTCTAGGATCTATAGATCTCTTATATCTCAATAAAATCATACCTGCCCCTTTGATCTCCCCCTTCCACACGGGACATAACATTTCAGCCTGGCAGCTTCATGCAGGAGCAGAGAGCAGGAGGGGTGTCAGGGAAGTGGATGCTCGGAGCTGCAAGATCAGCCTACATTCACGCCCCCTTACACCTCTGTATAGGGAGGGGGGTGTGGCCGCCGACCCATGGTCACACTACAATCCAGCCCCTGATATACCATCCTATGTGACGGGGGGCTTGAAATAGCAATCAAGTCACCAAGCAGTTAGGCTGGTTTCACACTGGCGTTTGTGTCTGCATGCATATGGCATGCAGACGCAAATGCAGCCATACTGATGTGAACGCAGCAGAGAATCTCCGCATGCGTTCACATTAGTATGCAGCCCGGCCAGCCAATCAGCTGTCTCGGCGGCGGCCGGGAGGCAGAGATCAGCGGTGGAGATCTCCTCCTCCCAGCCACAGCTGATCTCACGCCGATGTCAGTGCGGGAGTTTGATGAAACAGCTGATCTGACAGCTGTTTAAATCTCCCGCGCCGACACCGAATAGGTGATATCAGTGCAGGAGAGAAACAGCTGATCGCTGCTTCAAATCTCCCGCGCCGACCACCTATTCGGTGTCGGCGCGGGAGATTTAAAACAGAAGTCAGATCAGTTGTTTCTTCAAATATCCCGCGCCGACACCGCGGAGAGATCAGTGGCGGCTCTGCATGATCTCCTGGAGGCCGCCGGTGATCACTGGTGGCCACCGGGAGAGATTTCAATGTGACCCGCAGCGTTCTCCTGCGCTGTCATGTGGAGGACACTGCGGACCCATTGACTTCAATGCGTGGTTTGTGCGCTTGCGGACACTCACAGATAAAAAAACAAGCGCCCACGACTGAACAAAAAATGCAACAGGCTGCGTTCGGAGTGCGCTCAAATTATGCACATGCGAACACAAACGCAACCAAACACAGCCAAGCGTTATGCGTTTGCATACGCCAGTGTGAAACCACCCTTACAAATACACACTGTGATCCTGTGCTGTAGGATGACGCATACTGTGTACTGTTATTGTGAGGCTGGGAGCACAGACAAATCATTGCATTGATAGATTCAGCTCTGCAAGGCATCCCCTCCCCCATAGAAACATGGTTGCTCCCTGTCCCCTGAAACTTTCCATGGATCATCATCACTCCTCAGTGATAGTCTGAACCAAAAACAGATCTTCACAAAACGCAGCATTGTGTGTGAACGCAGCCCAATTAGAGAAATGCCAGGTTAAACCATTCTAGGTCTATGGGGAGTTGAACTTTGGGGTTAATCCACATAGGACTGATTGCGAAAGATCGTTTACCAAAACCCAAAACTGAAAAATCTGCACTGAGAAAGGTGTGGATTTTGTTGCAGATTTCATTGTGACTAGGTTGCAGTATATTTGCGGCCCAAAATTAACGTTGTACTGTGGCTTAATTATTACAAAAAAAAAAAGGGGGAGCCATTTGCAAAAAAGTATAAAGAGATAGACACAAATCCTTCAGCTTTCCTGATACTGCAGCTCTTTTCCATTTTGCTCTTTGTTGCTCTATTGCAGAGATAAAGAGAATTTTGTTTACGTACCGTAAATTCTTTTTTCTTTAATCATCAATGGGAGACCCAGACAATGGGGGTTTAGGGCACTGCCCTCCGGAGGTCACACTAGGTACTACAAGTTTGTAGACACCGCCTCCTCCACTTATAAACCCCTACCGCAGGGAACATCCTCAGTTTGGTCCATAAGCTGCGAGGAGGAAATAAACCACACCCGAAACATCGGGAAGAATGCCGTGCACAGACGGCTCAACAACCCGGCAAACACTGTCCCAACCGGGAACAGATCAACTGCAAAACATGCAACGGAACAACTGGGTGGGTGCTGGGTCTCCCATTGATGATTAAAGAAAAAAGAATTTACGGTACGTAAACAAAATTCTCTTTTTTCTGGTCATCATAATGGGAGACCCAGACAATGGGGATGTCCTAAAGCAATACCCCAGGGCGGGAAGAGTTCCTCAACAAGACGGATAACACATGGTTCCCTTTAAAGGTGGGCAACCGCCGCCTGGAGAACCCGCCTGCCCAAACTTGCATCCGCAGAGGCATGGGCATGCACCATATAGTGCTTAGAGAAAGTGTGCAGGCTGGACCAGATGGCTGCCTGACACACCTGTAGAGCAGATGCTCGATGTCGCAAGGCCCAGGAGGCACCTACCGCTCTGGTAGAGTGAGCCTTCAATCCCACCGGGAGAGGCAAACCAGAAGACCGGTAAGCCTCTTGAATGGAAGCCTTAATCCATCTGGCCAAGGTGGACTTCGAAGCCGCGGACCCCTTACAGCGACCTGTCGTAAGAACAAATAAGGAATCCGAACTCCTAAAGGAGGCGGTCCTGGACACATAAATGCGTATAGCTCTCACGAGATCCAGAGTATGGAGGTCGCGTTCCACCTGATGAACGGGAGCGGGGCAAAATGATGGGAGAACTATCTCCTGGTTCAGGTGAAAAGTTGAAACCACCTTCGGCAAGAATTCTGGCCGTGGGCGCAACACCACCTTGTCTTGGTGAACCACCAGAAAGGGTGACTTGCACGATAGTGCAGCCAATTCTGAGACCCTCCTCAGAGATGTAATCGCCACCAGAAAGGCCACTTTCTGGGACAGACGAGATAGAGAAACATCCCTCAGAGGCTCAAACGGCGGTTTCTGTAATGCCGCCAGGACCATGTTAAGGTCCCACGGGTCCAGAGGTCTCCTGTAAGGCGGAACCATCCGCGACACCCCATGCAGAAATTGACGGACCTTCGGGAGGAGCGCCAATCGCCTGTCAAACAGCACAGAAAGTGCTGATACTTGACCTTTCAAAGAGCCAAGGGATAATCCCAACTCCAAACCCGACTGTAGGAAGGCCAACAACGTCGGGATGGACAAGGGCCACGGGGACCGTCCACCAGAGGCACACCAGGTAAAAAAGATTTTCCACGTCCTGTGGTACATCTTCCTGGAAACGGGCTTCCTAGCCCGATTCATAGTGGCCACCACTGTAGGTGAGAAACCCCTGGATGTCAGCAGCCAGGCCTCAAGAGCCATGCAGTCAATCTGAGGGCCTTGGAATTGAGGTGGAAGAATGGGCCTTGCGCGAGTAAATCTGCGCGATCTGGAAGAGCCCACCTGTGTCCGCCTGACAGTTGCCACAGGTCCGGATACCAGGACCTCCTGGGCCAATCCGGAGCCACTAGAATGGCTACTCTGCACTCCGACCTGATTTTCCACAGAACCCTGGGAATCAGAGCCAGAGGCGGGAACACATATGGCCGCTGGAAACTGGACCAACTCAGGATCAGGGCATCCGCCCCCAGAGACTGAGGATCCCAGGATCTCGCCATGTATTGCGGCACCTGATGATTGAGCCGCGAGGCCATCAGATCCACGTCCGGAGTGCCCCATCTGCCGCAGATGTCCCGGAAGACGTCTGGATGTAGAGACCACTCTGCGGCGTCCATCCCCTGCCGGCTCAGGTAGTCGGCCTCCCAGTTCTCGACCCCTGGGATGTGAACTGCGGAGATCAGGCAGTCGTTTTCCTCTACCCACGACAGAATGCGGTGGACTTCGGCGAGGGCCTGAGCGCTTCTGGTCCCTCCCTGATGATTTATGTAGGCGACGGCCGTCGCATTGTCGGACTGTACCCGAATGGGCTGTCCTGTCAGGAATTTCTGAAACGCCAGGAGCGCCAGATAGACCGCCTTGATCTCCAGAACGTTGATCTGCAACGTCGACTCCGACTGAGTCCAGAGGCCTTGAGCTCTGTGGTGTAAGAACACCGCCCCCCAGCCCTTCAGACTGGCGTCGGTGGTCACCACTAACCATGACGGTTTGAGGAATGACCGGCCCCGTGACAAGTGACGTGGCTGGAGCCACCACTGCAGGGAGTCCCTGGTCGGTTGTGACAGTGTCACCAGCCGATTCAGAGAGATCGCTCTCTTGTCCCATCGGCGAAGAATCTCCAGCTGGAGAGAACGGAGACGAAACTGTGCAAAGGGCACCGCCTCTATCGCCGCTACCATGCGTCCCACCAGTCTCATCAATGCCCGCAGGGATGAGTGAGGTGACAGGAGAACATTCTGTACTCCTGAGTGGATCGCCAGCTGCTTGGCTTGAGGTAGAGACACCAGGGCCGAGTCCGTGTGGAAGTCCATGCCCAGATATGTCAATGACTGGGTCGGAACCAGGGTCGACTTCTGAGTATTGAGAAGCCACCCGAACTGTTCCAGAGACCTCATGGTCACCTCCAGGCTCACCCGACAACGGTCTTCCGATGGCGCCCTGACCAATAGGTCGTCCAGATAGGGTATGACGGCGTGACCCTGCACATGCAGGAGAGCCATCATAGAGGCCATCACCTTCGTGAACACCCGTGGTGCTGAGGCCAACCCGAAGGGTAGGGCCACAAATTGGAAGTGTTCGTCCCCCACTGCGAATCGTAACCAGCGCTGATGAGCCGGTGCAATGGGCACGTGAAGGTAAGCGTCTCTGATATCGATGGACGCTAGGAAGTCTCCCTGCGACACAGCCGCGATAACGGAGCGCAGGGATTCCATGCGGAACTTCCGAACCAACACGTGACGGTTGAACAATTTGAGGTCCAGGACCGGTCGAAAGGAGCCGTCCTTTTTCGGGACAATAAAGAGGTTGGAGTAAAAACCCCTGAACCTCTCTGCCGTGGGCACTGGGACCACTACTCCGTCTCTGCGGAGTCCCTCCAACACCAGGTGAAAAGCCTGAGCCTTTTCTGGGGATGGAACAGACCGATGGAATCGGGATAACGGTTTTGATGTCAGCTCTATCCTGTAACCTCGCGAGACTACGTCTCGAACCCACTGATCGTGAACGTGAAGTAGCCACCTGTCCTGGAATCGAGACAGGCGGCCCCCCACCTGTGGGGAGGCAGGATGAGAGAGCGAGTCATGTCGAGGCGGGCTTGGGGGTGGCAGCTGCTGCCCCCGCCGGCTTCTTCTGACGACTCTTGGAGCGCCACTGAGTAGCTGGCTTGCCCCCTCGGTCCGCGTGAGCGGATGTCGTGGATGACTGCGAGCTGGAGCGAAAGGACCACTGTTTAGGGTTCCTTTTAACGGTATACCGTGGCTTAGGCTTATTCTGCGGTATCTTAGACTCAGCAGAATCCTTTATCAGCTTGTCCAGCTCGGTGCCAAAAAGCCTGTCACCGGCGAACGGAAGATTCTGCAAAATCTTCTTAGATGTGGCATCTGAGTCCCAAAGACGTAGCCACAACAACCTGCGGATCGCTATCGCATTGGCCGAAGCCACAGCTGAGCGAGTGGCAGTTTCCAAAGATGCCGTCCTGGCATAGTCCGCATAGGCCCTTGCTCTCTCGGTAAGCGCCAGGACCTCTGGACTGGATCTTGCCAGGTCCGTGATACCATCCAAGCAGGTAGTAATCGCTTGTAAGGTCCAGACCGTGGCAAAATTAGGGGCAAATGAAGACCCCACAGCCTCATAGGAAGACTTGGCGAGTTGCTCGACCTGTCTATCAGTCGCATCCTTCAATGAGGAGCTATCAGAGGCAGAAAACAGGGAGCGTGCAGCAATTCTAGTCATGGAAGCGTCCACCTTTGGAGACTGCGACCATTCCTGAAGCACCTCCTGGGAGAAGGGGAAGCGATTGTCCTTAGGTTTGCGGACATAGCGCCGCCCAGGATGTAACCTGGGTGCTCTAACCACCCTTCCAAAATTAGTGTGGTCCATGAAAGAGCCACTTGGTCTAGCCTCTGGCCGCAGCCATTGATAGACCTCCTTCGGGTGCACGATAACCTCTTCAGGGGGAGTAACGAGACGTAAGGTCTCATTGATGGAGGACACCAGATCCTCCACCCCATCTGGAGGTTCAGACACAGACCCGAGAGTAGACCCCCCATCATCTTCCTCACCATCAGAGGAACGCTCCTCCTCAGAGAGAGCCTGGAGCTCGGGTGACTCCTCACGACGAGCTCGCTTAAGGGGTCTCACAGCAGAAGAGTGAGACACCCGGGGGTAACTGGAAGGAGTAGCTGGGTTTTCCAGTCTCCTATGAAGTGCCTCCAGTGACTGCGACATGGAGGACATCTGGGACAGCAGGGATTCATTGATCCTATTCTGCGTTTCCCATGGTCCTGGGATCACCTGAACCTCAGGGTATAGCACCGGAGCTGCTGCCTCAGCAGTGCCAGTCCGGGCTTCTGGGCGTCCGCAGTTATTGCAGGACCCCTCCACCAGTGTACCATTGCATGTAGCACAGGTAATGGTGACATCCGCCGCCTTAGCAGCCTGCTTCCTAACTGAGGACATAGCCACAGTAGGGGATGTATAAGCCAAGTCGTACAGACAAACAAACCGGGATCCCGGTGGCTTACCGACCGCAGTAAAGCGGTGGGAGGAAGCGGTGTGTGTGTGTGACCTCCGAGAGTTCCGGTCTCCCTCTGAAGTGCAGACACGCGCTGCCGTAGATCCCAGCCGGGAAGTGAGGGAGAAGATGGCCGCCGCCAGTAAAGTCGTGGGCGGCGCCGAGAACACGCGGGAAGCACACACACACGCCCCCCGGTGACGTCACCGCAAGGGCTGCCTCCTCTCCTCCAGGCAGCCTCATAATGGAGGTGCTGGAGCCCGCAGCGCGGGAAACAGTGTAAAACACAGTACACACACACGGACTGCAATTACATCCAAAGATCAGCAGTCTACGGCCTCAGCCCCTGTGACACACAGGGCGGTCAGCCAGGGTGACCCCAGCACAGGGTACACCTCCAGATCCGCGGACCCGAGGGTAACGCGCGGTCTGAGTGTCAGGACACATGAAGTGACCGACACTACCCCCAGGCACCCAGGAGACACAGAGTGCCTCAGTGCCGGTCCGGTCTGTAAGCACCATTTAGGGAGGCCTCGGACGGGGGTTCAGCCCAGTCCGGAGTGTAAGCACCATTTAGGGAGGCCTCGGACTGGGCTGGCTCCAGTCCGGTCTGTAAGCACCATTTAGGGAGGCCTCGGACGGAGCGGAGCTGTGCAAGGCTCCCATCTCCCACTCTCCAGAGCCCCCCAGAGAGGGATGGAAAGGAGCGCGACAGCGTACCGGGAGAACACAAAGTGTCCAGGCTCTAGGCCCTCCGGTACCTCCACCTGCGTGTTCCACAAGGGTGAGCGGGGAGGCTGTCGCAGGTCCCGACCAGGACCATATTACCTTGTCTTCAGACGCCATCACGTAAGCTGTGAGAATGCAGTGAAGTGCAAGCAAAGCGTGATCCTCCGAGCACACTAAGTTTAAAACTGAGGATGTTCCCTGCGGTAGGGGTTTATAAGCGGAGGAGGCGGTGTCTACAAACTTGTAGTACCTAGTGTGACCTCCGGAGGGCAGTGCCCTAAACCCCCATTGTCTGGGTCTCCCATTATGATGACCAGAAAATTCACATTTGTTTCTTGTGGAGAGCACCATGTGAAATCTCTGTTTTGCTATACAATTGAAGGTTTCTTCACAGTTCTTTCTGGCAGTGTGCGCTTTCACCTCTTTCCCAGATGCAGTCACTCACAGCTTGGCAGCATCCTAGACCGATGCTGGAAAAAGTGCTTTATGTGAAATTTCAAATATGCAAACAAGTGGGCATTGCTTCGCAGTCCTCTCTGGTGGTGCGCACTTTCACCTGTTTCCCAGATACACAGTCACTCACAGCTCAGCAGCATCCTAAACCAATGCTGGATGGCGCACATTGTGTGAAATCTCTGCTTTGCAATACAACTGGGCGTTCCTTCAGTGTCTTTTCTGGCAGAGTGAAATTTTATTGCTCCTTCCCAGGAGCTGACACTCATAGCTCACTTGGCAGTGCCTGAAAACAGATGCCAGTGACTGTCAAGAGTCTGAAGAGGGAGCGGTGAAAGTGCATTACGTCCAAAGAAGCAGGGCTGTGGAGTCTGTTTCAGTGAAATTGAGGAGTCGGATGTTTGGCGTACTGACTTCACAGCCATGGTTGTGGAGTC
Organism: Allobates femoralis; assembly: GCA_033576535.1. Classification (NCBI taxonomy): domain Eukaryota; kingdom Metazoa; phylum Chordata; class Amphibia; order Anura; family Aromobatidae; genus Allobates; species Allobates femoralis. The sequence goes on from JARQOC010000012.1 coordinate 20,343,248, forward strand.
GGAGTCTATTTTGGTGGTGTTGGAGACTGAGTCTGATTCAGGGAAATTTTTAGAGTCGTAGTTGGAGGTTTGGTTTACCAACTCCCTGTCCCTGCAGGTTAGATTCTGAAGAATCGCTCAGTTACATTATCAGCAGAGATTTCACATACTGCACTCCTAAAGCAACAAACTTAAATATCTCTGCAATGAAGCCACGCAGAATAAAAAACGGAAAAGAGCTGCAAAATCAGGGGATATCAGTGATTTTTACAAGGCATTTAACACAGCCTGTTGAGATTAGGCAAAACGTCACATGAAACAGTCATACGCTACAAATTCTCCGACAAACAATATGCAGGTACATAACCTAAAAATACCATTTTGTTAACTTCAGAGAATAGCCGTTCTATGGGTACTGTTGCTTCACAGCGGGATGTTATAGAAAATGCATAAAAAGAAACTATAACAGTTCTCCGCAGTCGTGCCAGTATCTGTGATCATAATGATGTGGCTTTACAACAAGGGAAGGAAGGGCTTGAAGGGAAACCCCTGGGATCAACTAAAAACCACAAAAGGAATCCCTGCATTTCGGATTACATAAAACCAAGTAGCTAAGCACTTAGTAATTAGGATTTATAACTATGCACAGCAGAGGGCCTCCAGGTAATGCCCTGCCCACGAGGCAGAACAACATTCTCCAGCAGCTCCGTCATCTAGAGCGGGACCCCCCACCGCCAGCAGGGTTCAGCCTGGTACAAAGCAGAAAATGAACAGTTCAAAAGGAGCAAAACTCCCACAGAAACAGATATTAAAAGGACGTCACTGCACCGAAACCATAGGATCAAGTGTCAGTCTACAGGTCTTGGAGGTTTAAGGCAGCCACAGCTTCACCAAGGTTAACCACACTGCACCACTACCATGGACCAGCTAGTTATCTGACAGCCATTATACCAAACTCCGCCACCTAGCAGAGTTGGATAAAAAGTGTAAAATAAAAAATAAAATAAAAAAATCAAGAGAAATAGTTCAGCTAAGGAGTAAGGACAAATCAGCATTGCTTGGTGGAAATTAACATTTTAGACCTTAATTATCCCATGATTGCAATTAAGGGGAACCGGTCACGTTTGTTCTTTTGTTATTAAACTGCCCCCAATGTTTTATAGATTATGTACTGTTCATTAATAACCTAGATTTATTTTAAATAATTATGTTTATCCCAAAAAAAACACTTTAGGTACTTAGCCGTTTTCATTAGCTAGCTGGGCAAACAGTCATACAGTCATCCGGATGGTTAGCAGACATATCAATCACCTGCGGACATGCCAAAATTCATCTAATGCTGTAGGATGTCACGACTATGTGACTATAGTGGGCAGAGCTAAGCAACTCTTGCGTAAAAGGACAATGTAGACTTATCCCCACCCATTATAGTCACATGATCGTGACATCACCACAGGTCCTTCACCATTAGATGAATTGTAGCATGTCTGAACTTCATTGACATGTCTGTTAACCGCCCGGATGACTGTATGACTGTTTGGGCAACTAGCTAATGAAAACATCTAAGTATCTACAGCATTGGATCAATTTCAGCAAGTCTGCAGTTGAGTGACATGTCTGCTAACAGCTCAGATGACTGCAAGAGGTTTTCATTAGCTGCTGCCCAAACAGTCAAAGTATCTAAAGTGTTTTTTACGATAAAAATGACTTAAACAAAAAGAAAAAAAAAAAAAAAACACAGGTTACTAATGCACAATACATGATCTAAATAACATTAGGGGCGGTTTAATAACAAAAAAAAGACATGACAAGTTCCCTTTAAAGGATATGTTGTAACAGCCAATGATGTAATGCCACGCAAGTAGAATTGGGCAACACATAATTACCGTAAGTGGAACTTGCACTTTAGTGAATGTCTTCAAGAATAGATGTTATTTTTATTCCATAAATCAATATTATTGAATGAACTATGGAGAAGAGAGAGGAGGCGTTAAAGACAGACACAGGCCGTCTACTGCAAGTTCTCCTGAAATGGAATGTGTCAGAACTTCACGGCCCAAGACACTTACGGTATATACTCATGAAGTTCTATCATAGAGATGTCCAGCAATAACGTGAAACATACAGTCCATACCTCTTACTGAGATATCAGGGTAAGGGTATGTACCCACAGGACGTTTTTCCTGCATGCAGTTTATGCTAATGGAAGGTAATTTGTTCCTCCAGTTGGGCTTCCCTGCAAAACCAATGTGTTTCACAGAAACGCTGTGCCCACACATTGGTTTTGCAAGTGTAAAATCCCTTTTGCTGCAAATGGGAAAGATTGATCATGTTTTGTATTTCCTGCGTTTTTGCTGTAGACCATGTTATAAAAAAAAAAAAAAAAAAAAACGCTGAAAAAACGCAGCCTGAACACCGTAAATCTCCTGGCAAGGACTTTAGGATCATTGAACCCAGGACCAGTTTTCCTGCGTTCAGGACTACTGGAAAAACTTCCTGTGGGCACATACCCATACAATTGATCTGCAAATCAGGCTAAAGGCCCAGTTACATGCAGCAATATCAATAACGATATCGCTGCAACGTCACAGGTTTTGTGGCTTTGCAGTGACCTCTCAGCGAAGTCGCTGCATGTGACATGGCGCAGCGTCCAGCTCTCTGATCGCTGCTGAATGGCCAGGACCATTTTTTGGTCGTTGGTCTGCCTCTGGGCAGCAGACATCGGTGTGTGTGACGCCTTTCTAACCCGATGTGTTCCCTGGTTAGCAGCATTCTCCCTCTGAATACAGTAGAGGGGCCTCGACATTGTGGAAAAGAATAGTTTATATTCTTTTCCACGATGTCGAGGTCGTTTCACGGGTCGCTGGTGAGATCTCCCTGTCTGGCATCTCACAGCTGGATCACATAGGGATGTGCCAGCGATCCCGATCGTTGGTCGGGTCGCTGGCACATGGTTATGTGTAACCCGGCCTTAACAAGCTATGGTAGCTCTGAAGCATCAGTCACTCCAGCTCTATAATGTGCACCTCTTGCTGCTTAACTGCTCATTTGACTACACAAAGCTTAGAGGCTGTCAGTCAAGGAGAGGAGACGGCAGGTAATAGAACTGGAGTGACAGAGGCTTCAGAAATACAAATAGCACTTTAGCTTCATCTACTTATCTATTAGAACTGTTTTCTCAGCTTACACTTGGAACTTTCAAGCAGAACCCAAAAACCCATCTCTTCAGAACAGCCTACAGCCTTCAATGACCCTACTGTCACCAGAGCCGAAGCTCTAGCATCCCCGACGCTCCACCACCACCACGGAGCCGACCCAACCTACAATCTCACTCCCCATTGCCCCCGGGGTCCTCTCTCCTCTCTGTACCACTCTGTCACTGTTAGTTTGTTCATTGTATTGTTCACTTGTTTGTATGTAACCCTTTCTCATGTCAACGGTGCTCTATAAATAAATAAAAATATGAAAAAAAATCTAATATAATAAAATATAATAAAAAAAAAAAAATATATATAAAAAAGTTACAGTATATGCCCGTTGGGCTTTCTTTTTTTTATGTTAAACATGATTAATAAACATTGATTAACTAAAAAAGTTACAGTATATAAAATATATTCTACATAATTTTAAGACAAGACGTTACACGCTATATTATACATACCGTACATATGCACATATACGGAGAACTGCTTACAAGGGCCTAATTCAGACAACCGTGAGAACACATCCCATAGCAGACAGCAATGCACAGACCAATTGTTTCCTCCAACCCTAATGAGGCAGCCATGCATTGCAGTGCCCACTATTAGAGGCATCCATGGGGCATACTGGCAGAGATGGTCTCCATCAGAAGACCTCTGTATTGAAGAGGTCACATTGTTAGGCACATGTTAGGCTATGGGTTGAACTAGATGGACTTAAAGTCTTCCTTCAACCTTAAAAACTATGTTACTATGTTACTATTGTGTTTAATACAGAATCAATGAAACCGTCTCCAAATTAAAACTGTGAGCACAAACTGTGCCATTACACAAACATGTATCCTGAGGACCACCTACACACAGGGGCGTCATGGGGCATAGTGCATGCCAAGTAGATAAATCAGAGTAATGTGTATGCCTTCTGCCATTATGGGACATTTTGTAATATCATTAACCTATCAAATCCCATTAGATCGCCCTCCATCAGAAAACTGGTTGCATAGATGAGACAGACACGGTTTATATCTGATCCCAGGAACCTGTTTGACAGCAAACATAATGCAGAGCAGCACCTAAAACAAGGTCTATCCCCAACACAATGTGTCACTTGGGGGTGAAGATGTAAAGGTTTTATCATCAGAGATGGAGTCTGGATATTCCTTCCTTCCAGGGAGTCACTGTCAAAGTCACAGTCCCGAAATCCCATTTTAAGGTTGAACACAATCCTACAACTTCATTACGCTGCTGTTACAACATATTGTATTATCCGGCCCCACAATTTATCGCTCACATTTACACCGGTCTGACTCATCCTCGGCTCCGTGAGACGTGACCTGAATTATAACCTGGATCTCCACGTTGGAGATCAATTGTACACATGTTCTCTAATAAGACACTGATATCCGACAGGAAGACGACTGAAACGGGAAAACAATGCTCAAGGGAAACTCGTTCTATCACCTACTCCATTCACACGTGTGGGATGGGTGCAAAGGGCGAATATATGAATAACATGTTAAAAGCATCTTCATAATAAAAATCCCCTTTACTACGCAATCTTCGATCACAAGCAACAGACACAAGAAGTTACGTGACCTCCTGGTCATTGTCTTCTCTTCTCCCAGCTCTGATGATCAGTAGGGGTCTCGGGACCATGAACCCCACCAACCTGCAAGCAATTAACGTGGTAGTCAAGAAATAACATGTTATAAAATAAAGTCATCAAAACATCTAAAATAAAATGGCCAACCACTTTAAAGAGTAACCTAAACTTTCTAGCGGTTGGCCACTTTATTTTAGAGGTGTTGATGATATGATTTTGCTGCACTTACTACATAAGTATTAAGGTCCTGTCACACGCGTCAATGTCGTCAGCGATATGATCGCTGACGACATTGACGGCTGATCGCTGGTGAGCTGTCACACAGACAGACTCACCAGCGATCAATTGACCAGTGACATCATGGAAACGATTTAAATATCGTTTCCACGATGTCCTGCTCCCGCTGCCAGCCTGCTGGAAGCGGGAGCAGGCTGGTCTCCAAGGTACACTGCGGGTAACTAGGCAGCGCGCGCTGCCTAGATACCCGACGTGTACCTTAGTTACCAGCCTCCTCCGCTCACCGGGTGAGCGGAGGAGGCTGGTAACTAAGGTACACGTCGGGTATCTAGGCAGCGCGCGCTGCCTAGTTACCCGCAGTGTACCTTGGATACCAGCTCCCAGCGCTTGTGAGAGGCGCTGGGAGCTGGAATATCGCTAGTCCCGGTGTCACACGCAGCGATGCTGCGTGTCCACCGGGCGACAATCGCCAGGTTTCAGAGCTGATTCTGAAACCTGGCGATCATCAACCAGCGATTTATCGCTGGTTGATGCAGTATGTCACACGCGTCAATATCGCTGCAACGTCACGTGCAGACGATATCGTGCAGGCGATATTGACGCGTGTGACACCCCCTTTACAGGTGCTCCTAATCCTTCCTCAGACTACACAGTTCTGTTCTCCATACAATGGTCGTTCCTCTTCAATCCTCAGACTGCACAGTTCTCCTCTCCATACAATGGCTGCTCCTCTTCCTTCCTCAGACTGCACAGTTCTCCTCTCCATACAATGGCCGCTTCTCCTTCTTCCTCAGACTGCACAGTCATCCTCATCCTCGCCATACAATGGCAGCTCCTCCTCCTTCCTCCTACTGCACAGTTCTCCTCTCCATACAATAGCCGCTCCTCCTTCTTCCTACTGCACAGTTCTCCTCTCCATACAATAGCCGCACCTCCTTCCTCCTACTGCACAGTTCTCCTCTCCATACAATAGCTGCTCCTCCTCCTTCCTCCTACTGCACAGTTCTCCTCTCCATACAATAGCCGCACCTCCTTCCTCCTACTGCACAGTTCTCCTCCATACAATAGCCGCTCCTCCTTCTTCCTACTGCACAGTTCCCCTCTCCATACAATAGCCGCTCCTCCTCCTACTGCACAGTTCTCCTCTCCATACAATAGCCGCACCTCCTTCCTCCTACTGCACAGTTCTCCTCTCCATACAATAGCCGCTCCTCCTCCTTCCTCCTACTGCACAGTTCTCCTCTCCATACAATAGCTGCTCCTCCTCCTTCCTCCTACTGCACAGTTCTCCTCTCCATACAATAGCTGCTCCTCCTCCTTCCTCCTACTGCACAGTTCTCCTCTCCATACAATAGCCGCTCCTCCTCCTTCCTCCTACTGCACAGTTCTCCTCTCCATACAATAGCTGCTCCTCCTCCTTCCTCCTACTGCACAGTTGTCCTCTCCATACAATCGCCGCTCCTCCTTCCTGAGATTGCACAGTCCTCCTACAGTCCTCCTATCCATACAATGGCAGCTGATGAAGACGCATGTATTCAGATAGGTCCATAAACCCCCTCCAATTGAAAACATTGTACACAGTAAAAGAATACAATGGAGAAGGAGAACCTGTGACACCTTTACATTAATAAGAGCCACAGAATCAAGTACTAAACACCTCTGTTAAAACGAAGATAAAGGTCAACCGCTATATTTTAGCAATCTGGAGGCTGACATATAATTAACCCACCCACTCAATTAAAAAAAAAATGACGACTATCTGAACATCCCTGATTCCTAACACATTTTCTCTTTAAAGCAGGAGCATTTTAAAACACTGTATGTTCTAAAATTCTCAAAGTTAGCATATAGTGTGTTCTATGGCTCCCAGAGGGTTATTTCCAATGGGCGGCATGGTGGCTCAGTGGTTAGCACTGTATAGAGCAGATATGTCAAACTCAAATACATGGGGTCAAAATTAAACACTTGACCAAACCTAGTCGCAAGCCCCACACAGTGTTCCATACAGAAGAACTGTGACCACATAATCCTCCATGCAGAATAACGGGGACCACATAATCCTCCATGCAGAATAACAGGGACCACATAATCCTTCCTCCATGCAGAATAACGGGGACCACATAATCCTCCATCCAGAATAACAGGGACCACATAATCCTTCCTCCATCCAGAATAACAGGGACCACATAATCCTCCATCCAAAATCATGGTGACCACATAGTCCTCCATCCAAAATCATGGGGACCGCATAATCCTCCATACAAAATAATGGGGACCGCATAATCCTCCATACAAAATAATGGTGACCACAATCCTCCATACAAAATAATGGGGACCGCATAATCCTCCATACACTATAATAGGGACCGCATAATCCTCCAGTCAGTATAACGGCGACCAGATAAACCTCCATCCAGAATAACGGGGGACCACATAAACCTCCATCCAGAATAACAGGGACCACATAATCCTTCCTCCATCCAGAATAACGGGGACCATATAATCCTTCCTCCATCCAGAATAACGAGGACCACATAATCCTTCCTCCATCCAGAATAACGAGAACCACATAATCCTTCCTCCAGCCAGAATAACGGGGACCACATAATCCTCCAACCAGAATAACAGGTAGCACAATCTTTCATCCAGAACAACGGGGACCACATAATCCTCCATACAGAATAATGGGGACCACATAGTCCTCCATACAAAATAATGGGGACCACACAATCCTCCATCCAGAATAATGAGGACCACATAATCCTCCATTCCGAATAATGGGCCCCACATAGTTCTCCATACAGAATAACGGGGACCACATAATCCTCCATACAGAATAATAGGGACCATAGAGTTCTCTATACAGTAAAATGGGCTCCACATAGCCCTCCCTACAGAATAATGTGTATAGAGGGCAGTGCAGTGGCTCAGCGGTTGGCACTGTATAGAGGGCAGTGCGGTGGCTCAGCGGTTGGCACTGTATAGAGGGCATGCATTGGCTCAGCCGTTAGCACTGCAGTGGTCCAGCGGTTAGCACTGTATAGAGGGCAGTACAGTGTCTCAGCGTTTAGCACTGTATAGAGGGCAGTGTAGTGGCTCAGCAGTTAGCACTGTATAGAGGGCAGTGCGGTGGCTTAGTGGTTAGCACTATATAGAGGGCGATGCAGGGCTCAGCAGTTAGCACTGTGTAGAGTGCAGTATGGTGGCTCAGCGGTTAGCACTGTATAGAGGGGGGTGCGTAGGCTCAGCGGTTAGCACTGTAGAGGGCAGTGCATTGGCTCAGCCGTTAGCACTGTATAGAGGGCGGTTGCGTTGGCGCAGCGGTTAGCACTGTAGAGGGGCAGTGCACTGGGTCAGCCATTAGCACTGTATAGAGGGCAGTACGGTGGCTCAGCGGTTAGCACTGTATAGAGGGCAGTATGGTGGCTCAGCGGTTAGCACTGTATAGAGGGCGGTGCATTGGCTCAGCGGTTAGCACTGTAGGGGCAGTGTGGTAGCTCAGTGGTTGGCACTGTATAGAGTGCAGTATGGTTTCTCAGCAGTTAGCTCTGTAGAGGGGGCGGTACTGTGGCTCAGCGGTTAGCATTGTAGAGGGCGGTGCCTTGGCTCAGCGGTTAGCACTGTATAGAGGGTGGTGTGTTGGCTCAGCAGTTGGCACTGTATAGAGGGCAATGCAGGGGCTCAGCGGTTAGCACTGTATAAGTACAGTATGGTGGCTCAGTGGTTAGCACTGTATAGAGTGCAGTGCATTGGCTCAGCGGTTAGCACTGTAGAGGGCAGTGCATTGGCTCAGCCGTTAGCACTGTGTAAAGGGCGGTGCGGTGGCTCAGTGGTTAGCACAGTATAGAGGGCGGTGCGGTGGTTCAGAGGTTAGCACAGTATAGAGGGTGGTGCGGGTGGCTTAGCAGTTAGCACAGTATAGAGGGCGGTGCGGTGGCTTAGCAGTTAGCACAGTATAGAGGGTGGTGCGGTGGCTCAGTGGTTAGCACTGTATAGAGGGCGGTGCGGTGGCTCAGTGGTTTTCTTCCCACACTCCAAAGACATACTAGTAGTAGCGAATACATTTAGAAGAAATTTTCATTTTCCTGGGGAAGAAAGAGTAGGATATGGTCCCTTGCATGTCATATTATGGAGAACAAATACTCCTAGGTGAGAATATAGCGCCTCAGTCGCCTGACGCACCCGTACTGTATGTATGCGACACCTGTGTTCACACCGCTCCGAGCAGAGGATTGAGTCTCCAGGCTCTGCAGCGTCACGGTCTCAATCCTCTCAATAAGTAAAAGCATGTGCCAGAAATAACTACTAACATTTTCAGCTAAACTGGGTCACTCATCATAAAGTAAAAAAAGAAAAAGGGAAAAGGAAAAGAAGAAGATCATACCCAGCCTCGGAGAAAGTCAGATAAAAGAACGCCTGAAACAGAGTCAGAGCCTAACGACGAGCCCAGAAATTAGTCAATGAATTAATCACAACGTCGTGAATAGTACAGATCTTTTCCAGGGCTAAAGTGCGTCCAATAGGTCTGACATCAGCAACCGCCATGAATAAATCATAGGGTGACACCGCGGTAATCGGGCAGATACGAGGCACAGTAACCACCAGTAAAGGACACAGAACGTTGTACGTAATGCGGCTCATTGTCTGCATTCGCCAACACAAGAATTAGGATAGAAGATACTGAATCGGGAGGGTCCTTATGTGTCCGACCCACTGTCTCTTTTGAAGCTTAGTGACTACCAGAGGAGGCTTAAGTTTCCCATATACCTGTCAGAAGAACGAAGCTTTGGCCGATATGTGGTCATTGGCGTTCTCTTCCATACACATGCTCTTTGGACTAGAACTCCTGTGTTTTGCATGAAAGAGCCGCCACCAGACATCTCGGGAGAACAAAGCGATCGGCAGTGACTTTCCTGATCGACATCTCCCCAAAGATCAGTTGTCCAGTCCTCCATACATATTACACTGTAGGCTGAAAATGTTGACAATCTAATGAGTCTTTGGTGGCAGCTTTATACCACTCCATCCGATACTTAGCATTGTGCTTGGTGATGTACGACTACATACAGCTGCTCAGCCACAAAGGTCCCTGCTGATGGTACCAGAGGAGGTCTGGACTCTGCCGTTATGGGGTCAGCTGAGCAGTGGGGACTTTAATGGCCTCTGCTCCTCGACTCGCAGTGGCCCCGCTCTGTATCTTTACATGGTTTTCTGTGGCTGAGTTCGTGTTTCCAAATCTCTCCCACATATCATTAATATGACTCACAGGTGATCGTGGAATATATGTGAGGGAAGGAGGTCAATGAAGAACTGACTTATTACTCCATTGGCTCTCATGACAGGACAGCACTAATGACCATGAACTCTGCACCACTAGCTATTCTGCCACGTTACTGAAGGCGGTAGTCAACTTGGCGAGGGGCCAGATGGCAAACAGCAGAGGGGGGAGGGCGAAGGGGCCAGATGTCAGATGCCAGGAAGGGAGAAGAGCGGAGGAGACAGATGCCAGATGCCAAGTGGGGGGAAAGGGCCAGATGTAAGACGCCAGAGAGGGGGGGGTAAAGAGCGGAGGGGCCAGATGCCAGAAAGGGGGGGGGGGTACGAGCGGAGGGGCCAGATGCCAGAGAGGGGTGAGGGGGGGGGGGGGAAGCGGTGGAGACAGATGCCAGACGCCCATCCGGGGGGGTGGGGGGGGAGAAAGGTCTGATGTCAGCGCCGGGGGGGAAAATGGAGGGTGAGAAGAGCGGAGGGGCCAGATGGCAGGGGGGGGGGGGGGGGGGGGGGGGGGAGGTGGAGGGGCCAGATGGCAGAGAGGGGGGGGATGTGAGAGCGGAGGGGCCAGATGCCAGACGGGAGATGGCGGTGGGGCCAGATGCCAGACGGGCCAGACGCCAGACGCCAGAGGGCCTGTCCCAATACTTTTGGGATCCATGTCCTCTAGTAGGGGCATAGTTGGCAATTATTCCACCCACTTCTTATACACTTGCATGTTCGAACTAATGCGCATGTTCCAGTGAGCACAAAAACAACAACTTATATCACAAATCAAATAAAAAAACATACATAAATCAGGTATCATTTGGGGAGAAAGGCATGTTACTATGCCTAAGAGAAGTGGTTCAATACGTCTAGATTTATAGAAATAACATTGTTATTGCCAATGACAGTCTGACTCCGATGTCTCAAATAGATTGAGCATAATGAAACCCAACATGCCTGATCTTTATTTCCACTAACGTCTGCCATAGTTTCACACAAAAAGCCAACAATCATCTAATATTTATGACCATCATTAAAAAAACTGTCGTCTAGTTACTCTTCGCTCTTTTGCTTTCTCTTTGTACTCATTATTGTAAATGATGGTTACATGTGAACATTTACATGGAGTCCACCTTCTCATAGCATATATATTCACTAAATATTCTTACATCAAGTTGGATTTTTTGCATTCAAGGCCAAAAAATTGACGTCAGAGTTGAGGAGCAAATTGCATTGCATCCGCGTGTTGTCAATTAAAGATGACAGGTGTGAACGCAGCCTAAATAATCCTAAATTACATACTGTACAGGATGATTGCAGCGGTCAGGAGTCCAGACACCTAGAACAATCTACAAATGAGGATATAACGTAACATCCAGAAATGCCGCATGGACATTAATCCGTTTTCCTCCTCTTGTGCCTTTTGCTGCAGTTTAGCCATCATACGAGTCACTGCACGCCTGTAAAAGTGCACAGCAGGAGGGATCCTGACACCCGGGCGCCTGTCAGTGCAGAGTAAGATGGATCCTGACACCGGGACGCCTGTCAGTGCAGAGTAAGATGGATCCTGACACCCGGACGCTGTCAGTGCAGAGTAAGATGGATCCTGACACCGGACGTCTGTCAGTGCAGAGTAAGATGGATCCTGACATCTGGGCGCCTGTCTCTGCAGAATAAGATGTATCCTAACACCTGAACGCCTGTCAGTGCAGAGCAGGATGGATCCTGACACGGGCGCCTGTCAGTGCAGAGCGGGAGGGATCCTGACATCTGGGCGCCTGTCCGTGCAGAGCGGGAGGGATCCTGACATCTGGGCGCCTGTCCGTGCAGAGCGGAGGGATCCTGACATCTGGGCGCCTGTCCGTGCAGAGCGGAGGGATCCTGACATCTGGGCGCCTGTCAGTGCAGAGCAGGAGGGATCCTGACATCTGGGCGCCTGTCAGTGCAGAGCAGGAGGGATCCTGACATCTGGGCGCCTGTCAGTGCAGAGCAGGAGGGATCCTGACACCCGGGCGCCTGTCAGTGCAGAGCAGGATGGATCCTGACATCTGGGCGCCTGTCAGTGCAGAGCAGGAGGGATCCTGACATCTGGGCGCCTGTCAGTGCAGAGCAGGAGGGATCCTGACATCTGGGCGCCTGTCAGTGCAGAGCAGGAGGGATCCTGACACCCGGGCGCCTGTCAGTGCAGAGCAGGATGGATCCTGACATCTGGGCGCCTGTCAGTGCAGAGCAGGAGGGATCCTGACACCCGGGCGCCTGTCAGTGCAGAGCAGGATGGATCCTGACACTTGGGCCCCTGTCGGTGCAGAGCAGGAGGGATCCTGACACCTGGGCCCCTGTCGGTGCAGAGCAGGCTGGATCCTGACACCCGGGCCCCTGTCGGTGCAGAGCAGGATGGATCATGACACCAAGGCTGGGGGGGCAGCTGCCTGTCTTACTGCCACATTTCTCTAAAGTAAACAAGCCGGTCATTTCATCTTGTGCTAAGATATCACCTGGCAGTCAGCGCCATTGGGGGAAAGTCTCATCTTGCAGCTATGAATATGATCCGGCGAGTCCTGGACTGACGGCCATCGCTTCTCACACTATCGCAATATCCCACTAATTCTCCAGAAAAGGTGCAGACAGGGTCCACGTCACATCACCCCTGGTATGCGGGAATCCTGTGTACATTCCTGCAGCAGAAGAATGTAACAATGCACCAACCCCCAGAGACAAGATCACCCCGGGGGAAGCTATCCTTCCACCGAAAAAAAGATTATTATGGATTTTACAGGGACTATCACCACCATAATAGTGGACGTTTCACCAAGTTTTCATGTAGAATTGGACACATGATGCAATACTGGCTAGAGAAAGATACAACTTTTTTTCCCGCCAACTCTCTACTGAGGACATATTAAAGGGAACCTGTCATGTACTTTTCTTATTATTAACCATCCCCAATGTTATTTAGATCATGTACTATGAATTAGTAACCTGTTTTTAATGTTTTAAATCGTACTCATCCCAAAAAAAGCATTTTAGACACTTGAATCATTAGCTAGTTGCCCAAACAGTCATACAGTTATGTGGGCGGTTACCAGAGATGTCAATCAACTGCAGACATGCCGAAATTCATCTAATGTTCTCTAGAAGTACCTGTGCAATGTCACGACCATGTGACCGTGATGGGCGGAGCTAAGCAGGTCTTGAGTGAAGGACAATGTAGACATCTCCCATTATAGTCACATGGTCGTGACATCACCACAGGTCCTACAGAATTAAATGAATTTTTTCTGTCTGCAGTTGATTAACAAGTCTGCTAACCGCCCAGATGACTGTATGACTGTTTACTCAGCTAGCTAATGAAACCGTAAGTATCTAAAGTGATTTTTAGGGATAAATACAACAATTTAAGAAGAAAACAAACAGGTTACTAATAAACAATACATCATCTAAATAACATTGGGGGAGGTGTAATAAAGGACATGATATGTTCCCTTTAATGTGCGTGTTCAAGACATCCACCAGTTGCATGTAATAAAAAGGGTCTCTCACTCAGGAGGACTGAGAATGTCCCAATTATGCGAACAGGCCATTGATATTCAGTGGTCACCATGTAATGTTTGAAAGCCTGTTGATAACAGCAAATGCAAGAAAAAGAAAAAAAAAAACATTTAAAATGTGATCTGTCAGCAAGTCTTTGCTATGTAAGCTGAGGACAGCATGCTGTAAGGGTTAGAAAAGAAAAATCAAACTAAACAATAGCACAAAGCCTGATGAGGCCCTTTTCACATCAGCGTTTTTGCTGAATTAAGGCAGATACACCAGCATGTGCCGCGTAACGATTACACTTGTGGCAAGCTCCCATTCATTCTCTATGGGACTTGCGGCAAATACTTTTTTCCGTGATCTGGCACTTGCGGTGCAGGAAAACAAACGCTGCTAGCTGCGTTTTTTTGACCTGCAGCAACTGCCGTATTTGCCAGATCACAGCAAAAACCATATTTGCTGCACCTTCCACAAGTCCCATAAAGAACGAATGGGGGCTTGCCACAAGTGTGACCGTTACGCGGCAGATGCGGGTATATCTGCCTCAATTCAGCGAAAACGCTGATGTGAAAGGGGCCACATCAGGCTTTGTGCTATTGTTTACTTACACTGAAGGCTTTATCACCTGGTGATTACCATTGTTGGACTAGTTTGTCACGCGCACAGCAGTCTGACACGCCCCCTCCTAGAAGGACCTGTGTGATGTCACGACTATGTGACCGTAATGTGCAACTGAACAAGCTTGCGTAAAGATCAATGTAGACTTAGTCTGCCCATTATTATGGTACATCACACAGTCCTATAGCATTAGATGCAGATGTTGACATGTCTGCAAAAACGCCCAGATCACTATCATGTTTGACCAGCTACCGTGTTCACCGAAAATAAGACACCGTCTTATTTTTTTTTTTGGTCCCAAAGATGGACCATGTCTTTATACCTACATCCACTGCAGCCTCCTATACATACCCATACACACACACACACACCATACCATACTAATCCTTATCCCATACCCATGACCCATATCCCATATCACACCCATACCATCACACCACCCATCCATACACACACCATACATACCCATACACAACCCATACATACCCATACACACACCCATACATACATCGTTTTTTACTGGTCCGCGCTCTCCAGTGGCCCCGCTCTCCGGTGTCCGCGCTCTACGGTGCCCTGCTCTCCGGTGTCTGTGCTCTCCCCGCTCCCTGGATTTCCGCTGTAGCTGCCGATCTCCACCCAGGTCAGGAGCCCTAAGCCAATTACAGCGCAGTAACCGTGAGCTAATCAGAGGCCATGCACGACGTCAGCTGGCCGCGGATTGGCTTGCAGTTATATTAGGAGGTAGGGCACCTCCCCCCTTCCCCCCAAGCATGCCTTACTTTCGGGGGGCGTCCCTATTTTCGGGGAAACACGGTAGCTAATGAAACCATCCAAGTATCTAAAGTTCTTTTTTGGGATAAATACAACAATTTAAAAAATAATAACTGGTTTCTAATGCACAGTATATAATCTAATAACATTGGTGCAGTTTAATAACAAAAACAGGACATGACAGGTTCCCTTTAATGGCACAGAGAACAGAACACAGCGATTTGAGGTTTTTCTCAAGCCGGCCGAAAGCATAACGCTCCCATAACCATCCTGAAAAGTCGATATATATCAATGACATCCAGAGTCCCTGTTTGCAGATGGTTACATGACACAAATAGCTATTGGCTTTCCACAATGTTGCGCACATGGGCGGCTTATCCCTCCCTCGGAGCAGGTTCACACTGCACTGCCAAAGAGAACACAAACTGCAAGAGCAAATCAGGAAAAGCTTTAATCTGCTGTGCACCAAGTAATTTATAGAGAAAGACCCTCAGGGACTAATTACATGCGAGATAGTGAACGAACATGGCAATGGGATCAACCATTATTTACACAGCACCAAGAAAAGCAACAAAGCCATAGGGGGATGATAAAAATGAATATTAGAATAAAAATATAGAGAGGAGGAGGGGAGGAGGAGAGGAGTGGCTGCTGATATCTAAAGAATGGACGGATCCCAATAAAAAAAATATACAACATGTAACAAGTTGGGACAGTCATGGGCAAGATTGTGATCTGCAGATGTCAACGTACACAATACGCTTTCTTAAGGAAAAAAAAAAAATACAAATTTTGTCCACGTTTACTGTACAGAGACATGGTGCTTGTTAGGCTGGGTTCACACCACGTTTTTTGCCATTTCTATTCTGTCTGTTTTGAAAAGGACAGAACAGGATTGTTTTTGCCTCCCATGCATCCCTATGGTGCCAGATGTTTCTTAAGTGGCCATCATTTTAGTCAATTCAGTTCAGGATTGGTTTTTGTCCTGTTTCTTACTGTCCCCAAAATCGCCACCTCTCTGAAATATATGGGGTCAGCCTGACACATCCATAATGGTCGGACAGAGAGCCGGCCAGAGACGGCCGCCGCAGGGGGGAGACCCGGCCAGAGATGGCCGCTGCAGGGGGGGTGAAAAGGGGGGAAGGGGAACCGGCCAGAGACGGCCGCCGCAGGGGGGGGGGGGGGGGGGGGGAGAGGAGAACCGGCCAGAGACGGCCGCCGCAGGGGGGAGACCCGGCCAGAGATGGCGCTGCAGGGGGGGTGAAAAGGGGGGAAGGGGAACCGGCCAGAGAGGCGCCGCAGGGGGGGGGAGACGGCCAGAGCGGCCGCCGCAGGGGGGGGGGGGGGGGGGGGGGGGGGGGAGGAGACCGGCGGCGGGGGGGGGAGGAGAACGGCCAGGGCCGCAGGAAGGGGGGAGGAGAACCGGCCAGAGACGGCCGCCTCAGGGGGGGGGGGGGGAGAAACCGGCCAGAGACGGCCGCCGCAGGGGGGGGGGAGGAGACCCGGCCAGAGACGGCATAGTGAAGCTAATGAGTATGGTCAGTATAAGGAAATTTCTCATTTTCAGGATGATTTGAGTCTTCAGTTGGACTTGCACATTTAAAGGACTGGCCCACGTGTACCTGATGAGTATGCTTTTAAGAGCTAAAGATCCTTGAGTGAAACCGATGGCTTAAGGTACCGTTACACACAGATATCAGTGCAGACATTGCTTGCAACTCACTGGTTGAAGTGGTGAAATCATGGACACATTGCTCCATTTTGTGACTGTGTACAATGGAACAATGTGTCCATGATTTCACTGCAACCAGTAAGTTGGTCAGAAGTTGGACA
This sequence comes from Allobates femoralis, assembly GCA_033576535.1. NCBI lineage: Eukaryota > Metazoa > Chordata > Amphibia > Anura > Aromobatidae > Allobates > Allobates femoralis. The sequence continues at coordinate 20,360,282 of JARQOC010000012.1, forward strand.
GATAAGTTGGTGTGTGTAAAGTGGCCATATGCAGTAGTACGACCAGTTGATGACACTTATATGTTTTCAATGTTGTCGGCAGCACACCCCTGATTATACCAATGTGCTGCCGAACAATGATCTTTTCTGCTGGCAAAAACAATGACAAATTACAACTGACCACATTCTGGTTTGTCGTTTTATCATTCCAGGTTAAAGAGTCATTTTTGAGGCAATGAATGTGCGATTGTTTGCTTAGACGTCCATCTTTGTGTAAGAGACTCTTTTCGGGAGTGCAGCATAACACTAGCAGTGGAAATGATCTGCTGCTCTAGATAATATATCTGACAACACCCTGATAAGACCAGCCCAATCCAAACTAAACAATGTGCAGAGGAGATCCTGTATTTATACTACACACAACATTGTAACAGAATATTCACTAGGGAAGCAAGAAGCACTGGAGGAACAGCAAAGCCCTGGCCACAGGGATGGACCGTGCCAGCACCACGACTGGCACACACACCACGGTCCTCACCATGACCACCACACAGGCACGCACCACGACCCTCAATATAGCCCACACCAAGGTCTGAACACACCCACACACCACGGCTCGCACCATGGACGGCAATGGGCCCTTTGTACAGACAACACACCGATGGGATCCTTGTGTAATCCTCATCAGGACATTTCATTTCCTTGTGAGCAATGAATAAATCATTATTCTCCAATAAAGGGAAGGTCTCACGGGGAGGAGCTGCTACAAACACAAAACGTAGAAGGGAGCGTCTGACTGCTGATCACCAACCATATCCACATTCCCAAGAGGTGGAAACCACTAGTTGAAAAAAGTTTGCTAAGCAGCTATATTCAATACCCCCCCCCCACACACACACACAAAAAGAGTCACACTGCAAAGTGCTTGTGAAAAGCAGCAATTTACTTTGTGTTATAAATCTTCTCCATTCTCATAAAGGCCAGGATTCTGAATTCTATTGTTTACCATCATCGCCTAGGTAACCGGCCACCGCTGCAGTCCATCACTGTGATGTCTCTGCGTCCGGGATCAGGGAGCACACAGTCCAGGAGAGCGGAGTGATGGGTCCGCTGGTAGGGACCATCAATCGAGCGGGAACGAGGCAATTCCAAGCATGCAGGGGGCAAGGGAGCACCGCACTCCTGAAACTAAACAAGACACCCCTTTAAAGTTACACAACCCTTTATTTAAGATGATTGTTCTTTTATTTTATGTACTTTAAAATCAAAGAATCCCCAGCATACTCTCTAATGGCGGTGTTACACGTCACGATATCGTGAACGATATCGCACCTACGTCACGGGTTTGGAGGCGTGGTTGCGATGTCCAAACTATATCGTAGTGTGTGACACCGAGGTACGACGACGATAAAGCGTCGTATCGCTCATCGCAGATTTAAGATCATGCAATCTGCTGCTTTGTCTAGGTGCTACACCGTGATAACGATGTGTTCCGCGATTTCTCCCATTCACTGCTAAAGAATGTAGTAATCCTAACGATCGCTATTCCAGATCTGACCTTGGAATCGCCACATTTGTAGACGATATCTCGCCATGTGACAACTCAACTGCGATCCCGATCCCTGGCTCGACTCCAACTCCGACTCCTTCATTCATGGCTCGTTTTTAAGTGCTAAAATTATTGTAGGTCATGGTAACATTAGGCTTTAATCATTATAATGACATAATAATAAAGATATTTAGATAGAACATAATAATTAATAATAATAATATTCAGCACATTCTGCATTGAACTACTAGACCCAATTCATTATATATTTTAGGAGTCGGAACATTTTCTACCGACTCTGACTCCACCAAAATGGGCAGCGACTCCGACTCCACAGCCCTGTTTTTTTACCACGCAAAAAAAAAAAAAAAAACGCACGCCATTCACACACCATGGTTTTTTACAGGGCTATTGTTCAGTGATGTCACAGAGGGAGAAGAATCCTTCCTCCACCTGTGCGACATCTGTCACAGCCCCAATGTAAAAGAATGAAAATGTATAAAAATAATAAGATTTTATACTGCCTCCGCAGGTGTTCGTAGCGGGAGCCCAGGACGAGCAGCAGGCTTGCGTGATGTTATCGGGCGCGGATTGATCACTCGCGGTCATGTGACTGTACATCATAGGACGTCACATATAGCATGATGCGGGGGCCAATCAGCTCGTGACATCACGCAAGGTCTGTGTCGGTCCTGTGGCTCCCGGCTACGGAACACCCTGCGGAGGGCAAGTATAAAATCTTTATTATTTTTAATACATTTGTCATTCTTCTACATTTGATTTTGAAGTATAATATACTGTGAAATCAAATGGGGCTGTGACAGATGTCACACAGGGGAGGAGGAACAGGATTCTTCTTCCCCTCTGTGACATCAGCGCCGGCGTATTGACGTCCGGGCAATCAAGAATTCAGGTGGGGGCCTGAACCAATCATGGCAGAGATGGGCATGGTACGCCGCCACTGCTGCTGTACACTATATCCGGAGCCAAAGTCACAGATCACAGCTCTGCTCTAATGGAGCAGAGAGAAGAAAAAGCAACCAAGCAGGACGGAAGATAAATCATCATGAAAGAGCCACAAATAATCATTTCTCATCTAATCACTGGACACCAAATTTAACTCTCCCTTCCTTTTAACCTTGATATATTCCAATAGGAGAAGCCTCAAAAGGGCCTGATGTGTACCGAAAGAGAAAAAGTAGCCGATCAAAACTTCACCAAATAATCCAGTAAATCACATACATCATGCAGCTCAAGATATTGTAATCTCGTCTCCTGTATTTCATAATTTATTCATTACACTAGAAGCCGCAACAGGTTTACTCTTTCCTCATGTATCTCTCCAGCTTACCCCCCCCCCCCATAAACTTTTATAGGCATCGGATATAAATTTTAAATGTAATCTGTCTGCAGGTTTTTGCTATGAAATCTGAGAGCATGGTATATGGCTGGGGTAACGAACTCCAGGCCTTGAGAGCCGCCGACAGTGCTGGTTTTCAGGACTTCCTTAGCATTGCACAGGGGTTGGAATCATCACCTGTGCAGGAGATTATATTATCAGCAATGCAATACTAAGGAGATCCTGAAAACATGCCCTGTTTGCAGCCCTCGAGGACTGGAGCTCCCTCCCCTGGTATATGGTATTTCAATAAATAACTAAATATTACCGGAACTTAAAGGGAACCTGTCATGTTCTTTTTTTGTTATTAAGCCACCCCAATGTTATTTAGATAATGTATTGGGCATTAGTAATCTGTTTTTTTTTTTCTTTTTAAATCATTGTAATTTTATCTAAAAAAGGACTTTTAGATACTTGGATGTTTTCATTAGCTGCTGCCCAGTCACAGTCATCTGGGCAGATAACAGAAATGTCTATCAACGCCACACATGCCGAAATTCATCCAGTGTTCTGTAGAAGGACCTGAGTGATTACGACCATGTGACCGTAATGGCCAGAGTCAAGCAGGCCTTGCGGGAAAACCAATGTAGACTTGGCCCCGCCCATTACAGTAACACAGCTGTGACATCACACAGGTCCTACATCATCAGATGAATTCCGGCATGTCTGCAGTTGACTGACATGTCTGCTAACCGTCCGGATGACTGAATGACTTTTCGCCAGCTAGCTAATGAAAACCTTTAAGTATCTAAAATGCTTTTTTGGGATAAACACAACGTTTTAAGAAAAACCAAACAAACAGGTTACTAATGTACAGTGCATAATCTAAATAACATTGGGGGCAGTTTATTAACAAAAAACAGGACATGACAGGCTCCCTTTAATGATTTTAGAGGCACAAAACATTCATAGACCGTATACAGTGGCCGAGGTGAGATTATAGATTAACAATTATTGCCATTAGAGAATATAACAAAACACAAACATCTCTCGTAAAGAATTAGTCAAAAATGTTACCCATCTTATCAAAACATCGGCCAGAACAAAGTGTTCACGTTCCTGAGATTACAGCCAGTCCTACTAATTAACGCTCGCTAGGTAAGCTCCATTATAGCAGATTACCATTATTTTCTACCCTAGCTTTCACTTGGTGAGGACGACAGCTGTTTGTGGAGCCGTTCACTACCACAGTGATGTAATGAATTAAACCACCGTACAACGTAAAGGAGAAACAAAACAAGGGAGGTCCCAGCCCTACTGCAGAGCGGCCCCATAGGAAACACTCACAGCAGTATCTACAGACAGTATGTGTCCTGATGAAGGCGTTCTCTTTGAAGCGCGTTGGAAATAAAGAATCACTCTCATTTATTATTTTCTGGATCTTACGACTTGCACGGCAGCATGGTTTTTAACCCCTTCACCCTCATACCGGCCAGTAATTAGCATCGTTGGCACCCTGGTCACTTGGAGAGAGAAGGCAGGGCTGGGCAGCTTTGTGTGGATGGCTCTGAAGTCGCTTTAGATAACCCTTTTAGAGGACGAGTCTGTCTTTATTAAAGGGATGCCGTAATAAGAAAACTGGCATCTGATCAGCTATACTGCAGGTGGAGGTTTCGGTTATATTCATTGAAATCCCTGGGGTTTGTATGTATGAGTCCAGTGGGCGTGCCTACTCAATGACTGACATTCTTCACTGTATGACTACTTGCAGTGATAACTGTCACTCACCAGTAGGACCGCCCACTGGACTCCTCCATCCAAATACCTGAGATTGCAATGAATAAAATAGTAGTTCTCCTTCTCTAGACTACATTGTCCACACATCAGACACTTACAGGTTCTCTGTAAAGAGGACTCATTTTGTTATAAAAATTCTCCAGGGGCATAACGCTCGTGGTTGCTTTAGCCATGACCGGGCCTGGGGCTACAGGGGCCCGCCGACTCTAGTGCCTGCTCTAAGCAGGGTATGTGTGTCGGAGGGAGCACATCCAGCCCAAATGTATCAGGGAACAGAGACCCATCAGGTCCCTACACTGCCGACCATACAATGGCTGGCAGCTGACATCGGTAGGATCGTGAAAGGGGGTGGCGCTTGACAGTGATGTCACCCGCCATAGCACGCACTCTGAGGTCAGCTGCCAGCCACTGTGTGCTCGCTACAGAGGATACTGGGCGACGTGGGAGGAAAGGGGAGTAGAATGTTTTTCATTATGCGTTAGGGACAGAATGGGGACATAAATACCAGGATAGCGGACCATATATAACAGGCTGGGGGAATTCCTAAGTCTTTATAGGATTTAGAACGCTACATGGGGCCCATACATGTGACCAACATGTGGGAGGGTCGGTGAAGGGGACAAGGTATACATTTTGCTCCAGGGCCCATCGGACTCTAGTTACGCCACTGATTAGCCTCCTTGTATAAAGGACCCCGGGACTTGCTGGTTCTGCTACTTACATTTATGCCCCCAATACCAATGGTGGACATGAAATTGTTACAACCTGAGAGACCACAAAGGGGCGCAAAATTTCAGGGGGCCACATCTGCCTCCAAAGGAGGTGGAACTGTGCATCATAAGGAGGTACTGAACTGAAAATGACCCATATATTGTTCTGTGTCCGCTCCTGCCTAATACACATTAAAAACAAACATCCAAGATTCTCAGCAATGCTCAGGTTATAGTAGGGTCTATTCCTAACCCATGGCTTCTCCATTTGCTCCCCATAAGAAAAATAACACAAAATACTTTAGGTTTGGATACTCTACTTCCATCTCTCTGGACAGGAGCATGTGGCTCCATAGAAAAGGTCAAGGGAATAGCTACTTTCCTTATGGAGACTAATCCTGCATGCCAATCTCCATAAAGAGAACAGCTATTCTCTTGACCTTGTCATAGCCTTTCATACAGCCATATCAGATCTCACACACACACTGAACTGATGAGGGGCAATCACCCAGGAAAGCAGTGTCTGCAGTTTGGGGTTCTGATATGGTATAAATCCCAAGTCATTGTAAGGCTCGTTAAAGAGTCAATTGACTTTAGGATTGCTACTTCCAATAGGTGACGCTAGCGTTCGTCTACTTCCTCCGTGAAGAAAAATTAGCTCCAAAGAAATACATGCAGCTGCACGCTCAAGCGGTCAAGTGATACATAATATAATATTTATTCATTTATATAGCGCTTTTGCATATATTTGCAATACTGCCCCCATTGGGGCTCACAATCTAAACACCCTATCACTAGGTCTTTGAAACGTGCAATTATCTCGCGTGCCTCTTGCCCAGGATGAGTCAGACTTCTACAGATCATCAGAATTTAATGAGAGTCTGATCCACAAAATCTGTCCATAGGACTCGCCGAGCCTGACGGACTGGAAACCTCGATCTGTATTTCTAATGGCCCCGTTACACGGTACAAGATCATTACCGATATTACATCAAGGGTTTTTAGTCGTTCAAGCGACATCGTTACTACTTCATTGCGTGTGACAAAGATTCAATTACGATAAAGCGTTGGATCGCGTGATTTGTGAACATGTTCTCAAATCAGACGATCCTCGATCAGCCAACCTGCTGCATCGTTCTGTGTGACACCGCGATAACGATGTCGTTCATGACTTTGCCCATTCACATCAGTGAGCAAGTATGGGTTCGCTGGGTTGTGAGTACGATATCTGCTCACTACATCGTTGGTGCGTCGCCCACGATATCGACACGTGTGACATCTCACCAACGATGTCAAAACGATGTCCTAATGACTGCGTGCCCATGAGATCGTTGGTGATATCGTTTCAACATTGAAGCGTGTAACGGTGCCTTAAGTGAGGAGTGTTGTATAGGTCCGTGTGCTGTTGTGACTGTGGTCATCCCACCGAGTACTTCCAAAATGCGTTGTATCTAATGCTGACTGCCACAGTCTTCCGTAGTGGACGGGCATGTCGTCAACGTATCGGCGGTTGTGAATGAAGGAGAGAAGCCGCTGGCTGGGGTATTCTCTGTAACACATGGACATTTAGGAAGCGAGTGGAGTCCCTATGACAAGGACTTACAGATAGTGAATGCAACACCAGATGTATTCAGACAAAATGGAAAATTAGGAAACGTCATGACCACTTTGGACCCAAGGCCTGTACACACATTTATACCAATTTTTTTTATCCGTTTTCATTATTCATATAAGAACTTTTATTTTTTATTAACCCTAAGGATGTAAGGACATACTGATAGGATGTTTAGATTGTGAGCCTAAAAGGGGATAGCATTACTAATGTATGTAAAGTGCTATGGAATAAGCTCTATATAAATTAATAAATATTATATTATATTACATGCCAATGATCAGGGTCACACGACGATCAGAGCGCAGCGTGTACTCAAGTGTCTCGGCACGAAAAATTGGTACATTTTCATCTGTTACAAAAAAAAAAAAAAACAACACACCTAAAAATACAGATTAATATTTTAAACAGCAAACTCTGGATGACCGGGTGCATATTTGCCAACGCATTCTCCATGTAAAGATGTTCTGCAGCAGTTCACGTTAACTCGCACAGAAGAAAACATATTTACAGACTGCTCTATGTGGCCGCTTATAACTTTTCTTATGTTGTTTTTTTATCGCCACAGCTTATAAATCATAGTGGATTCATATCCGTCCTTCAACTTGCACAAGAGGAGCTCAGGAATTCACATCAAATATCCACAGGGATCAATTACTCCACTTCTGTTCTAATTATGAGCAAAACCAACATTATTCAACATTTTTTTTGCAATTTTTAAAAAATATATATTTTTTTTAGAAGAGTAAACATCAAAATACAACCTCCCTCAAGAGATCCGCAGCTCCGTGAAAATTATTAGTGCTATGTAAACAAAGAAAAATAGTAATTTACATTAAATATATTTACAAAGAAGTAGATAAGACTAATGTACTGTATATACTTTTGATGCTGCGGAAGTTAACGACTTTTTACTATCTGGTTGCTCTTTGCAAAGCCTTAGGGCCGCTTTACACACACCAACTTCTGTGACCAACTTCTGAACAGATCTCTGGTTGCAGTAAAATCATGGATACATTGCTCCATGTTGTACACAGCCACAAAATGGAACAATGTGTCCATGATTTCACTGCAACCAGAGATCTGTTCAGATATTGGACACAGATATATGTGTGTGTAAAGCGGCCCTTACTCTCTGGTGTTGGTTTTGGTAACCACTCCCCTCCGCTATTAAGAGTTCCGTGACTTATCACCTGGCGCGGATGATGGAATCTCTTTCTATGCTGACCACTTTGGAAGGAGCCAGTCTCTGGAGAAGCAGTGGTGTCATTACAATTGCAGCAGCAGTGCTTTGATTCAATTGAGTTTTTGATTTATTTCCTTTTTTGTCTATTTTCAGTCTGTCTGTGCACTTTAGCTTGTTATTATTGAAGAGGTGAGACTAGCGTCCTACTCACTTAGGCGGCCGTCACACGGTGAGATATCTTTAGCGATATTGTAAGCGATCACGTGCACGCGCAATCGCTTACAATATCGCTCACATCGCTGGTGAGATGTCACACAGACAGACTCACCAGCGATGCGGAGCCGCGATCTCGCTCGTTACTATGGTACACATCGGGTAACTAGGCGCCGCGCGTCGCTTAGTTACCCGACGTGTACCATAGTTACCATCTCCCAGCATAGGCTCTGCCGCTGGGAGATGGATCATCGTGGTGTCATACACCACGATGATGCAGATCGTTGCATCGTTCATCGCTAGATCTGAGAACCGAACCTCAGATCAGCGATGTCACGATCAAGCGATTTACCATCGTAAATCGCTTGATTACATGCAACGATATCTTGCCCGATATTGCTTAAGCGATCAAAAAGGAGATCGCTTAAACGATATCGGGCAAGATATCGTTCCGTGTGACGGCCCCCTAAGGCTGGCTTCACATTAGCGTTTGTGTCTGCATGCTGATGGCATGCAGACACAAACGCTGTCAGAAGCAGGGTCCAAATGATGTGTCCGCAGCGGATAATGTCCGCCTGCGGACACATCACTATGGAGCCCGGCAGCCAATCGGCGCTGTCCGGGGGCGGGCCGGGGGCGGAGATCAGCGCCGGAGATCTCCGCCCCCCCCGGCCGCCGGTAAGCTCCGGGACTGTCGGCGGGGAGAACAGCTGATGTGAGAGCTGTTTGAATCTTCCCGCGCCGACACTGAGAGGAGATGTCGGCGCGGGAAGATTCAAACAGCTCTCACATCAGCTGTTCTCCCCGCCGACATCGCTAGGAGATTACAGGCGGCGGGGAGAAGGAGGACAGCAGAGGCTGAGCTGATCTCCCGGTGGCCGTCGGTGAGCTCCTGTGACATCACCGGCGGCCACTGGGAGATTTTTCAATGGGTCCGCAGCGTTCTCCTGCGGTGTCATGCAGAGGACACTGCGGACCCATTGAAGACAATGCATTTTTTGTACGCTTGGGGACGCTTGCTGATTGTCCAAGCTCCCCAAACGCACAAAAAAACCCAACATGCTGCGTCCCGGGTGCGGATGCTGGACACCGGAAGCAGCAGATATCGTCCGCATCCGCACCCGAACGCAGCAAACGCAGGCACCATGCGTTCCTATGTTAAACATAGGAACGCAGTGCGCATGCGTTTGACTGCGTATGGGAACGCAGCAATACGCTGCCTTCCCATACGCAAATGTGAAGGCAGCCTTACTAGGGTGAGTCCAGGTCAAGCGAGGGCCTAAGCACATGAAGGAGACGGGGGAGGGGGTGCGGATGAGGACTGGATAGGGATGTTAGTGAGCACAGGGGTCAGCCTCAGATGAGTTTCATGGGGTGACACCCACCAGCCCCTATCAGCTAAGGCTACTTTCACATAACGATTTTGAGGGAGCCGATGCTGTCCGATATAAATCGGACAGCATCGGCTCCCTTCTGATGCCTGGAATCGGGTGCCAAATAGGCACCCGATTCCGGCATAAAATCGCTCCCTGCGGGGTGAAAAAAAAAATAAATAAAAAGGTTATTCTCACCTCCCCCGAGTCCCCGCCGTCTTCCGCCATCTTCTTTGAGGCTCCCGGTGGCTTCCGCAGGCTGCCGGTGTCAGCAGAGGGCTTCCTCTGCTGTTCAGGACCTGCGGTGATGTCACAGTCACGTGACCGCGGGTTCACCATGGTAACCCGCGGTCACATGACTGACATCACCGGAGGTCCTATACAGCAGAGGAAGCGCTCTGCTGACACCGGCAGCCTGCGGAAGCCACCGGGAGCCTCAAAGAAGATGGCGGAAGACGGCGGGGGCTCGGGGGGAGGTGAGAATAAATTTTTTTTTTTTTTTTAACCCTTATGCTCCTAGTTAGGAGCAGTTTTACTGTACTGAGCATGCTCAGTACAGTAAAACGGGGTCCGAGGAGATATCAGATGTTTCCTCGGACCCTTCTCCATAGGGCCCCATGTTATAGGGATCGGACCTAATCGGATGTGCACTAAATGCCAGACGATTTGGTCCGATCCGAATCTGTCAGATTTTATTTTCGGTGCAAAAATCGGAGCAAGCTCCGATTTTTGCACCGATAAAATCGGACAGAATCGGATCGGACCAAATCGGATGGCATTTAGTGCACATCTGATTCGGTCCGATGCCCATAGGGCTGCATGGGGTCCAAATTCGAATCCGATGCTGTCCGATTTTCATCGGACAGCATCGGATTTAGAAAAATCGTTATGTGAAAGCAGCCTAAGCCTTTCTTCTATTCCATCCCCATTGCCACACCTGTGATGTGCCACACGATAGGCGCCTATACATTCCAGTGTGACAGTACCATACTGTGAAGTCCAGCTGAGATTCCTGGTAAAATGGGGAATCTTGTACAGACTAAAAACACAAGACCCTCTATTAGCCAGATTGCAGAGAAACCCCGGACACCCTTTAACCCCTATACAAGGATAAGGCTTTATGGCAAGGTCCAGGGGGTTGCTGTTTATAGATGGACTGCAGTCCAGGAATAGAAAAGTGGTCAGGCAGGGTCAAAGCTGAGAGGTCATAAAAGTACAAAATCGGGATCCGATAGTGTAGTCACAGACTCAGGTGAACACCAAGATGGCAGCAAGGTACAAAATCGTCAGACTGGAGAATTGTACAAAAAACAAGCAGAGGTCAATCAAGAAAATCAATAATACAAACCAGGATACAACAAGTGGAACAAAAACTATTTCTGGCAGCTTGCAGCAACAGACTTAAGATACAAATAGGGTGTGGTACAACTCAATTGGCTGAAACCAGGAGTTCATGACCCCAGCTGAGCAGCCATACAAGCACATCCACACTGTCAGCCTGAAGTATCACAAGTCCCAGCCACCTAACCCTAGTGGAAGAGCGGAGCCTGCGCTCTCCAGAATCACTGGCACAGACTTCTCCTCTATTACCACCTCCACCTTCAGAGTGAACACAGCGATGCCTGGTGGCAGAGCAAAGAAGTAGACTGAGGATATGACACATAGTTGCACTTTTCTACTACGTTCGGAGTCATTCACTTGATGAACTGTATCCAAAATACGATCAAATCAAAGGAGCTCATTTACTTCATCCACTATGGGCTTCAAAACTAAAAATCAGCTCATCCAATGGTCGTAAACCTGCTGGAGGTTCAGAACGTTAAGGAGGTCCTTTCCTTTCGGCGCCCTGCTCCGTGCATAACATGGAGCAGGGCGGGCAAAGGAGCCGACGTCAGAGCAGGAGGCGGGCCAGGTGCCCGGGAGCGCAGAGAAGCTATACCTTGCTCTGAGTCAAGCAGCAAAAGGCGGTGCAGGCGAGGATGAAATAACTGGCAGGAGGGAGGCGGCGAGGACATGGAGGAAGGCGACACAGAGACACAGGGGGTGTGAAATGCACCCGTGGAACAAGGTGGCTCCAGCACCAGGGACTACCTGCATGGCTTCTAACTAAGTTTTACAAAGCCTATATCTCGGGTTACAAGCTTCACAAACACATGGGGGACCCCTTGCCTGAATGCAGCAGACATGCTGCATTCAGTGCTGCACTTAGATTCAAATCCACGGGGGAGGGTGACAGGTCCTCTTTAAACATTGGGGATCATAGTAGTCTCCGATCCTGGCCATTGCTGTGTGTACCAACAGCTGTTGCTAATGGCTCAACTCTGGGCCAAGTATCGCCTTCCCTTAACCTAAATATATGCCATAGGGCAGGAAGGGGTTAATCCTTTAGCTCCCACTGTCAATAGCAAACGCAGCAATAAAGAGGTCTGATAAAGTCATGACCTGTGAATCAAGCCCCCACGGCCACCATCTCTGAACAGACAGCAAAGCCTACTACCATAAGTGTAGGGGCTTGTTCATACACTGAGGTTTTATCATGCACTTTTTTTTTTCTTTTTTTTTTAGCAGTGGCAAAAAACACAGCGGTTTAGATTCAGCAAAGTGAATGAAATCTCCTGTACAGGTCACTTATTTGTTCCTCGAATCATCAATTCTGCAGGACAATGTATTTTACCAATTCTAATGAATGGAAAAGTGATGGGGGGGGGGGGGGGGGTAAATAGATTCCTTACATAGTAAAATATACAAAACAAAACATTACAGTAAATGCAGTATTTATGATACGGTTATTATGAGACCCCATTCATTTTAATGGGTGAAAAGTGCTGAAAACATACAAAAAAAAAAATAAAAAACGTACTGTGTCTCGAGAATACATACTGCAAAAATTCCATGTGTGAACACACTCTTACAACAACCAAGTGCTGTTAAGGCCTATCTGCCAGACAGAGGCCGAGCGATCACTCTTTTGGAGGATGAAGGCCTATGGGAGGGTTACAATATGCCGTATTCTACAGGGTGAAAGGCACAGGAGCCTAGACACACAGATCCGCACCGGGCGGAATATGCAGTTTTGCTCACAGCACACGAGCACCCGTATTTCCAGCAGTTTTTATGTCAAAACTAGTTAGAAAGACTTGGAAGAAAAGCTTTTAGCCCACACAAAAATCCCTGAATAATACATGCGTCTGATATTAAATCATCACTTTCCTGGCCAAAACCATCATCTCAATGCAGAAATGCTCTGTAAGGAGATCTGGAGACACCATACAAAGCCTGAACCCAAAGACTTCACAAAAAATATATATTACTATTATTAATTAAATAATAAAATAAAGATAAATTAAGTAAAAATAAATTAAAACGCAATAAAAATTAAAAATAATTAGTAATTATACAGAAAAATTCTATTTTTAAAATATATTTTTCCCTTGAACTCCCCTCCATTCCCATCGAGCCAGCAATCAGGCTGTGTTCACACAGTCCATGTTAGCTGTGTTTTTTCCTTGGTTTTATGCCAATCTAAACCTGTCTCTTTTTTATTCCCAGCAAAACCTTAGTGATTCAGGAACAGTTGTGCACACACCACCAGGCTCTTTATAGAGATTGTGCATCGACAGTGAGGTGTCAATCACAGCAGGGGGCATATTGGACTACCATGCCCAAAACTTTCCAGTCCTGCAATGTTAATCAAAGGGTAAACAATAGCACAGACCCTGATAACAGGCAGAGATGCTTTATGTTTAACCCCTGCAGCATGTTGACCTCAGATTACATAGAAAAAACCTGCTGACAGATTCCCTTTAAAAAGATGGAAAAGAAGAAGAAAAACAGTCTGAAGTTACACAGTTTGCCCCATTTTACTCAATGTCTGCGTCGGAGAATGCATTATAATCTCATTTTACGGGGATTCAGGCTGCACCCCTAACATGGATGTGATGCACAAAACTAGTTAATAATGTTGTCCTATAATCTGCAGATCTAGCAGGTCTCTGGAGCGCTGTATAACCCCACCCACACCACTGACTGGCAGCTCTCTGTGTACACTGTGCATAGGCAGAAAGATGCTAATCAGTGGTGGGGGCAGGGTTATACACAGCTCATGAATATGGAGGACTATATGGAAAGTTTACTACTCCTATAGTGATAAACTCACTGTTCTGTTGGCAGGACATTATCAAAACAACTCCAAGCAGCCCAGTTAAGTGCCACATCGCTGGAATCAAGTGTCTACCTACCCCTATATCATGCTGCTCTCAGGTTATGTGGCAAAAGCTTTGCAACAGCTTCCCTTTAAAGACCTGAATTTGTCCATCTAAGGCGGCTTTCACATCAGCGTTTTTTACATTTTGAGACAGACGCGGCAGATTTACCGAATCGGCCACACTTGCAGCAAGCCCCATGCATTGTCTATGGGGCGTGCGGTATAGCCGCAGTTCAGGCACTTGCGGCCGCGGAAAATAACGCAGCCAGCAGCATTTGTTTCACGGCCGCAACTGCTGAAACCACAATTATACCGCACACCCCATAGACAATGCATGGGTCTTGCCGCAAATGCGGCCGTTAGGTGGCAGATGCGGAAAGTCTGCCGCAAAATGTAAAAAGCGCTGATATGAAAGGGGCCTAAGGCTGGTTTTACACTGCAGGATTTTCCCTTATCAGGTTCCATCAGGTTTGTGCGTCAAAACCAGGAGTGTCTCCAAAACTCAGAACAGATGTCAATCTTTCAATTATACTTTTTCTCTGCAAGTTCCTCTCCTGATTTTCAGTGATTGTTTCGTGATGTTGGTCTATGGGCCACGTCACACACACAGATATATGAGCAGATATTGTTCGCAGATCTCTGGTTGCAGTGAATTTATGGACACATTAATCCATTTATATACAGCCACAAAATGGATCAATGTATCCATGATTTCACTGCAACCAGAGATCTGCGAACAATATCTGCACAATTATCTGTGTGTGTGACGTGGGCCTATCAGACATTGCTTCCACCTTAGCCAGAATCCTACTCCACACTGATGAGGGGCAACACCCGAAACAGCTGTCTGTGGATGGATACCTGGCCTTGGTGTTCCCTTGTCATATCTTTAAACTCGTAAAGAGCTGGATATTGACTGAAAGGGCCACTTAATATGGTGGTTACGGTGTTCTCCTCAAGGAGCCACCCCATAGCCAAGTCCTTTCCTGGAGGGATATCTGGCTAGTCCTGTGTTTTAGACTCCTAAACGAGGCTCCACGGACTTTATTTGCATATTCGTAATTCCCAGGGGGCAATTCACCTAGGATTTCACTGTGTTTGAGCGATTTCGCTGGCTGCCCGCAGTGTTTTCTTGACTGGTCTCCCTGAGATCAGTGATTGTCTCCTGATCACGGAAAAAACTGCAGTGTGAAACCAGCCTAAAGCAGGGGTGGGGAACTCCAGGCCTCGAAGGTTGCAAACAGGCCATGTTTTCAGGATTTCCATAGCACTGCAGGTGTCTGAATCATCACTAGTGCAGGTGATTCAATTATAACCTGTGCAATACTAAATCCTGAAAACCTGACCTGTTGGAGGCCATCGAGTTCCCTACCCTGATCTAAAGGAACATTTAAGGACCCCATAACCATTAGTGGTGGGTTTGGCCGACCTTCAGCTAATGGCAGGATGAGCCGAGCAACCAATATGTATGGGGACTGCCAACTCTCTTCAGACAGACTAGGTTTGGCAAGAGAAAGAATGTGCACATCCAATTTCAGCGCCCAATGCTGTAAGTTTTCAGTGCTGATACTTTTGGGAGGGATTTTCACCCCTCCCTTACCTTAAAATATGAACACTCGGCCAAGCCGAGAGCGATGCCGGTCTATGGCCGACACATAGCTTATATCCATGTCTAGCTTTAGCCTTACAGGTTCATTAATTACAAAAGCCAGGGATGTGGAGTCTGAGTAGGATCTTTGGCTTACTGACTTCACAGCACTGGTTATACAGTCAGATGGTTGGCTTACTAACTTCACAGCCATGGTTATGGAGTCGGATGGTTGGCTTACTAACTTCACAGCCATGGTTATGGAGTCAGATGGTTGGCTTACTGACTTCACAGCCATGGTTATGGAGTCAGATGTTTGGCTTACTAACTTCACAGCCATGGTTATGGAGTCGGATGGTTGGCTTACTAACTTCACAGCCATGGTTATGGAGTCAGATGGTTGGCTTACTGACTTCACAGCCATGGTTATGGAGTCGGAGTCCATTTTGGTGGAGTCGGATTCAGGGAAATTGAGGAGCCAGAGTCAGATGTTTGGCTTACCGACTCCACAGCCTTGGTGAAAGAAAGCACCAGCAAGTCAGCCACATATACCGGTAGAACGATTGTCCAACATAGATGGACCAAATCTGTCCATAAAAGTCTATACAAAAGATGATTGATGCTTCCTTGTGTGGGGGCCGTCAAAACAGTATAGACAGAATATCATCTCCATACATAAGACATGCTCTCGGCAGCACATCCAGACAAGGGTGATGTGCTGCAGACAAACACCTATCAGAGACGACACCTTCAGACAATGTTAGCCCCAGCTGCAAATTGTTAAAGAGAACCTGTCAGGTCATTTATGCCCCCCCCCCCCCCAAGCTATCACAGTCTGCACCTGCAGCTTCATAGTCCTATTCTAATCATCCCTGTCTGAGCTCATAGTGTAATGGTAAAGGTAAGAAAAAAGCATTTATACACTTACATTTCAGTCTCCACCTTGGAGGAGGGAGACTGTCTGGCAGGATAATAGTTAACTCACTATTAACTTGGATGGCTAAAGGACCTGTGTGATGTAACGATCATGTGACCATAGTGGGTGGAGCTAAGCGAGCAAACTTATGTCCTATGGGGACTTAGCTCCGCCTATTGTAGTCACATGGTTGTGACATCACATCAGGTCTCCCAACATGTTCTAACATAAGGCTGAAATGTTAACTATTAATCTGCCAGATAGACTACAGTCTCCAAGATGTAGACTGTGCCTCATTAATATGAGAAAATCTAAGTGTATAAAGGCTTTTTTTTCACCATTCACATTATAATCTGAGCACAGACAGGGATGATTAGAATAGTATTATAAAACTGCAGCTACAGACAGTGATAGCTGGGGGCATAAACCAGCTGACAGATTCCCTTTAGAGCAATGATCTGTGCTGCTCTCACCTTTCCCCAATTACCAAGATCAGCGCTGGTAACTCACAAAAGCTTTATGAAAGTTAAATAGTGTTTATTGCAAAAACAACTTTATTTCTGGTCCGTTTTTCTAACGATGGAGTCAGGGGATGGAGTTGTTATGGTGGGTTTACACACACCAATTTATCTGTTCAATATCTGAACCAATCTCTGGTTGCAGTTGCATGGATACATTGCTCCATTTTGTGGCTGTGTACAACATGGAGCAATGTATCCATGATTTCACTGCAACCAGAGATTGGTTCAGATATTGAACAGATAAATTGGTGTGTGTAAACCCACCATTAGGCAACTCAACGCCCAGTATTTGATGCTTACCACTTACGGGCCCTGATTCGAAAGCTCCAATGGGGCCCCCCCAATTATTACAAATCCACATTAGTCTTTTTCTATAAGCCAAAATGATGTTTGGGGCCCCCTAGGCTCCCGGGTGTGATTGCAACCCCTTGCACCTATTTTAGTTACGCCCCTGATTACACTGGTTTGGTGTCTGGAGGAGAAAGACGACAAAATAAAAATGACAACTCAGCACCTCCATGTTTTGCATTCTGTGTCCACAAGGGATTGAAGTCCAAAGGTTGGAAACAACTTATCACCTTGTACCATAAGCACATTGCAGAGATAGACGGACAGAAAAGTAGGACTAGGGACCAGGACTGAACCGTCAGCGAGCGTTACTGGACACACTGCCAGATAATCATGTAGTGTAATGAGGCTGACGATCATCACGTGAGGAAATCACTCATTCACCGGATTTTTAAAACCCGCGAAATAATATAAATTTAAAAAAAAAAAAAAAAAAAAAAGATTAATAAAATAAAAATCTGTATCTGCAGCCTGTGTAAGCAGGACACATGCTGCCGATAACATCATGTGTATCTACACAGAACAATCCAGTACTAATCATTCAGTGCACACCAAAGCGGTGTTCAGTCTGTAAACAGGTGATATGACATTACAAGTGTGACTGAGCATTAATACGCTGTGCACACAGTGCGGTTTTATCATGTTTTTTAGTGCAGTTGTCACAAAACTCCATGCAAATCCTTGTGCTAAAGTCAATACGAATCCTTTATACCCCCACCTATCACTGTCTGCACCTGCACTATTCTAACCATCCCTGTCTCAGCTCAGTGTAATGCTATAGGTGAGAAAAAGGCATTTAGACACTTACATTTTCTTATGTAAATGAGGCAGTGTGTAGTCACCTTGGAGGACATAGTCACTCTGGCAGGTTAATAGTTAACATTTCTGCCGAATGTCAGAAGATGCTGTGGGACCTGTGTGATGCCACCATCATTTGGCTATAACAGGCGGAGCCAAGTGTCCATAGCCCGTAAGGATATGGCTTGCTTAGTTAAGCCCAATATGATCACATGATCGGGAAATCACACAGGTCCTTTATACAAAGAAGTTGAAAATGAGTTAACTATTAACCTGCCAGTGACTACGTCCTCCAAGGTGTAGTCACATTTTCTTATGTAACTGAAGCAGTAAGTGTATAAATGCTTTTTTTCACCTTTAACATTACACTATGAGCCGCGGAGGAGGGGCCCCGGCCAGAGAGCAGAGGGGGCCCAGCCGTGTTCCCTCATACAGAGTGCAGGAGTGCTCAGCCAAGTGTTCCTATGTATTGGGGAGTAGCAGTCAGCCGAGATATGGCTGACATCTATGTAAAGGCCCTGTTACACGGCACGATATTAACGATATTGTTTAAACGTCACTGATTTGGAGTCGTTCAAATGACCTCGTTAGGACATCGTTGCGTGTAACACAGAGATTCAACTACGATAAGTCGTTGGATCTCTGATGTTGTCAAATCGATCCTCAATCAGCCAACCTGCTGCATCGTTCAGTGTGACACCACGATAATGATGCCGTTCACAACTTCGCCCATTCACATCAGTGAACAAGGATCGTTCGCTGGGTTGTGCGAATGATCGCTGCTCACTACATCGTTGGTGCTTCGTTCACGATATCTAGATGTGTGACATCTCACCAACGATGTTGACACAATGTCGGTATCGACAGCGCGCCCATGAGATCGTTCCCGACATCGCTTCAACATCGTGCCGTGTAACGGTACCTTAATGTGCATGAGTACACTGAGCAATAGACATTGTCAAAGTAGATCATGCTTTAATCCTTACTTGTATAAAAAGAGAAATCTCGTCGGAATAGTTCCCGCTTTTTACTTTTGGTTCAGTTTTTCCCATTTAATATAAAGCTGGACAGGTAGATTAGATACTCGTCTCTCCATACACAGAGCTGCAGACAGGATCATCCGGCAATGGAGATCTCTCCACTGCACCAAACATTGAAGAACGTATCTCCACCTGCTCTAATCTTATTTCCCCCAATTTAATCTATCAGTAGATAATCAGAGAGGTCCAATAGATACTGATGGCCAACCCCCCCCCAATCCATACTGATGGCCAGCCCCCCCCAATCCATACTGATGGCCAGCCCCCCCCCCCCCCCCCCAATCCATACTGATGGCCAGCCCCCCCACCCGATCCATGCTGATGGCTAACCCCACCATCGGTATTGTGACTTCAGGTGACTCTTCCTGAGTGTTTATGGGGACCTTCAAGCAAGAGTGAAATTAAAAAGGGTAGGAAAAAAAAAAAATCTAAATAATAATGACTTTACAAGACGTGTACAGTTACTTTAAAGAACTTCATAGAAGTTAGATGGATGTGAACCCCAGAGATGGGGATGATGAAGTGTCCGCAGATGGGTGCTCTGCTCCAGGCATTTGTATGGGACTTCCGAAAAGTGACAGCATACTATGCTGAGCAATCTCTGGCGCTCCCATGTAATGAATAAAGGGTGCACCGGAGGCCAAATGAATTTCTCTCTGGTATCACTGCTCGTCAGGGCCTCGATCCGAAGCTAGATGTGAGTCCTGGTAGTTCCCACAATGCACTGCTCTCTGGTTATAGAAAATCAGTGCGAAATTATAATTTTGTGTTCTGTCCAATCTAAGATAATTAAGAAGTGAAGGACAGTGAGAGGCAGCGCCTAAGCGACATCCCACAATGTGTGCAGCAAGGGAAACCCTCTGAACAAAGTGGAGTTTTCCTTTAAGAGTCGTGACCTTGAATCTTCTTGGAATATTCCATAGGTAGAAAATCCAGTCCGGGAATGACATCACTTTCCTCACAAGACTCCACAATAGTCAAAACGTCAGGTTTCGTTTCCTTCTGTGTTTCTTATCTGAGGTTCTTCACATAAGGAAGGAGGCACAATCTGTTGCACACACACATTGTTTACTAAACATTGCAGGATGCAAATAGTTAACTCCGTGGTGGAGGAGACCGCTACTCGTCATGGGTCCGCCGGCCACGAATACGGGAAAGCCCGCCGGCCACGAATACAACGGGGCTCGTACCAGGGCCCGACGGGAAGGAATACAACGGGGCTCGTACCAGGGCCCGACGGGAAGGAATACAATGGGGCTCGTACCAGGGCCCGACGGGAAGGAATACAACGGGGCTCGTACCAGGGCCCGACGGGAAGGAATACAACGGGGCTCGTACCAGGGCCCAACGGGAAGGAATACAACGGGGCTCGTACCGGGGCCCGGCGGGAAGGAATACAACGAGGCTCGTACAGGAGCCCAACGGGAAGGAATACAACGGGGCTCGTACCAGGGCCCGACGGGAAGGAATACAACGAGGCTCGTACCGGGGCCCGGCAGGAAGGAATACAACGAGGCTCGTACAGGAGCCTAACGGGAAGGAATAGAACGGGGCACGTACCAGGGCACGATGGGAAGGAATACACCGGGGCACGTACCAGTGCCCGACGGGAAGGAATACAACGGGGCACGTACCAGTGCCCGACGGGAAGGAATACAACGGGGCACGTACCAGTGCCCGACGGGAAGGAATACAACGGGGCACGTACCAGGGCCCGACGGGAAGGAATACAACGGGTCTCGTACAAGAGCGCCACAGGAAGGAATACAACGGGGCACATACCGAATATATACAGAAACATTCATGGCACATAAACCCTCAGTTCCCATGTATATCTATCTGTTCCTGGGAAATCTGGGCGACGACCCACATGGCAGCAATTATGTTAGGGCTACGAGGAGACTATGGCCATGACATGGGTCAAGTGGCTAAAAATGTGTGTCGGCAGCCTGGCAATACAGATGAATGCAGTCACTTTACAACCCCCAAAAAATAAACTGTGTGACTTGCTTATAGTTATTCCTTATATGCAATATGACTCCATTCTCTAGTACAATGTTCGGCCGCCTGACCACCAAAGGTGCGGTTGTAGCACTAGCCTTGCAGTCCTTAAAGGGACTGTTCGCACAGAATGACTGCTCAAACCAAGCACATGGGACACTTTTTTTAATCTATCTACCCATCTGCTTGTTTTCCCTCTATCTCCCCCTTCCTTGATTGACAGCTCAGGCTTCATAGAGCAGAGAAGGGAGAGGATAGATGGAAAGGTATATAGATGTTCAGCTGCTCCATGGTGCGCCGTGCGTCTGTACTTGGTTTGAGCAGTCAGTCTGAGACCCTTAACATGCGGCACACGTCTTACATCAATGGTTCCATACAGCCAGACTCTGCACACCTCAAGGTCAAGACTTAGGCTGTATGAACTGTGTACCACAGGCAGAGGTCATAGGTCACTCATGAAATCCTATTGTAAAGAAAAGGTATATCACATAGTAGACATCTTGATTGACAGTTTGCAGCAGTGGTGACTTTACGCCCTCCCACATGTGGCTTATGAAACATCATGGGAGAAGTGCAGAAGCGGATAGCGATCCCGACCCTCCACAGAGCAGCACTCACAAGCTCTTTATAAGCACTGCTCATGGTCAACCATCATCTGCCAGGCTGCAGCGGAGCCCGGTCCTTTGGTTACCATTAAAAAACTAAAATGTGACTCCTTTCTTGAGAACACAAGTAAAATTGCAAATCATTTTGCCATTTTACACATCTAAGAAGATGGAAATAAGCCTTTAAAGAACCTGTGTCAGCGCAAAATATCTTCAAACCAAGTACAGGCGCTCTCAGTGCACCATGGCGGGGGTCAAACACTTATGTGACCCTCCCACCTGCTTGTTTTGCTGTTATCTCCAGCTCTCCTCTGAGATTGACAGCTCTGGCTTTATACAGGTGGAGATAGAGAGAAAGCAGATGGAAGGGGCACTTAGTGTTTGGCCTCCGCCATGCTGCACTGAGAGACTGCACTTGGTTTGAACAGTCATTCTGTGCTGACAGAAGCCCTTTAAAGGGAACCTGTCAGGTGGTTTATGCCCTCCAGCTATCAATGTCTGTACCTGCAGCTTTATAATACTATTCTAATCATCCCTGTCTGAGCTCATAGTGTAATGTGAAAGAAAGGCATTTATACACTTACATTTCAGTCTCCACCTTGGAGGAGGGAGACTGTCTGGCAGGAGAATAGTTAACTCACTTTTAACTTGGATAGCTAAAGGACCTGTGTGATGTCACGATCATGTGACCATAGTGGGCGGAGCTAAGACAGTAAACATATGTTCTATGAGAATTTAGCTTCGCCTATTGTAGTCACATGGTTGTGACATCACATCAGGTCTCCCAACATGTTCTAGCACAAGGCTGAAATGTTAACTATTAACCTGCCAAACAGTCCCCGTCCTTCAAGCTGGAGACTGACTGCCTCATTACATAAGGAAATATAAGTGTATAAATGCTTTTCTTTCACATTACACTATGAGCTCAGACAGGGATGATTAGAATAGTACTATGAAGCTGCAGCTACAGACAGTGAGAGCTGGAGGGGCACAAACCACCTGACAGGTTCCCTTTAAGAAAATCTCCAGATGAAGTATGTCAGTGTGATTATTACTGCATCCTTCATATTTTGTCCCCCATCTCTTGGGTGAGTGACAGAAACCCAATTAGGAGAGGCTTTTTTCTTACAGATGTTTTCACTTTCTCCTGGAGTGCAAGATGTTGCTTACAACCGCACCCCAGCATTGGCAACTGTATAGTCATGCAGGATTTTAATTAGGCTGTAGATTTGGAAAGAGTATGGGGGTGATCACCACTCTGCCAGGAAACAGTGCACAGAGGCCAGGGACCACGCCGGGTGCCAGGGCACACACTGGGCGCCAGGAGGCCAGGGCACACACTGGGGGGGGGGGGGGAAGGGGTGGAAGAAACAGGGCCCACTCCGGGCAGAAGGAGGCCAGTGCCCATGCCGGGCACTAGGAGGCCAGGGCACGCACACACAGGGGGGCGGAGCCACACTGGGCACTAGGAGGCCAGGGCACGCACACACAGGGGGGCGGAGCCACACTGGGCACTAGGAGGCCAGGGCCCACACACAGGGGGGCGGAGCCACACTGGGCACTAGGAGGCCAGGGCCCACACACAGGGGGGCGGAGCCCACTGGGCACTAGGAGGCCAGGGCCCACACACAGGGGGGCGGAGCCACACTGGGCACTAGGAGGCCAGGGCCCACACACAGGGGGGCGGAGCCACACTGGGCACTAGGAGGCCAGGGCCCACACACAGGGGGGCGGAGCCACACTGGGCACTAGGAGGCCAGGGCCCACACACAGGGGGGCGGAGCCACACTGGGCACTAGGAGGCCAGGGCCCACACACAGGGGGGCGGAGCCACACTGGGCACTAGGAGGCCAGGGCCCACACACAGGGGGGCGGAGCCACACTGGGCACTAGGAGGCCAGGGCCCACACACAGGGGGGCGGAGCCACACTGGGCACTAGGAGGCCAGGGCCCACACACAGGGGGGCGGAGCCACACTGGGCACTAGGAGGCCAGGGCCCACACACAGGGGGGCGGAGCCACACTGGGCACTAGGAGGCCAGGGCCCACACACAGGGGGGCGGAGCCACACTGGGCACTAGGAGGCCAGGGCCCACACACAGGGGGGCGGAGCCACACTGGGCACTAGGAGGCCAGGGCCCACACACAGGGGGGCGGAGCCACACTGGGCACTAGGAGGCCAGGGCCCACACACAGGGGGGCGGAGCCACACTGGGCACTAGGAGGCCAGGGCCCACACACAGGGGGGCGGAGCCACACTGGGCACTAGGAGGCCAGGGCCCACACACAGGGGGGCGGAGCCACACTGGGCACTAGGAGGCCAGGGCCCACACACAGGGGGGCGGAGCCACACTGGGCACTAGGAGGCCAGGGCCCACACACAGGGGGGCGGAGCCACACTGGGCACTAGGAGGCCAGGGCGCACACACAGGGGGCGGAGCCACACTGGGCACTAGGAGGCCAGGGCCCACACCGGGAGCCAGGAGGTCACACCGCTTCAGCTGCCAGGGCCACATACTGGCACTGTGGCTCCCAGGGGCGTAACTACAATAGGTGCAGGGGTTGCGATCGCACCCGGGCCCCAAAAGTCCCTTTGGCCTATAGAAAAAGATGAATACTATTAAAGATTTCCAAGAACTGGGGGCCCTATTGGAGCTTTCGCATCGGGGCCCCTGGGCCTGAAGTTACGCCACTGGTGGCTCCACAGTTCTGGCGTAACATAAATGAGTCTGTCCATAGACCACAGTGACACCCCGGATGGGTCACCAGGCGTCATCACCTGCTACAAACCTAATGCCCATATACCAGGGGGCACAACTTACTGCACACTGCCAACTCAACAATGCTGCAGATATCATACATTGTACTGTACTGACCAGGGCAGAGCTGGCAGCACAGGGGTGCAGAGCCCCGCCCACCCCCGGGCACACAGCACACCATGCCCACCCCCGGGCACACCGTGCCCCCCAGCCCCGCCCACCCCCGGGCACACCGTGCCCCCCAGCCCCGCCCACCCCCGGGCACACCGTGCCCCCCAGCCCCGCCCACCCCCGGGCACACCGTGCCCCCAGCCCCGCCCTCACCCGGGCACAGGTCACGTGACAGTGATGAGGAAACCTCCGTACACAAGTGCGCGTCTCCCTCCCTCCGTCCCCGCTCATGACCGTGAGGTAGAAATCCCCGGAGATCCGCCCCGGACTCACCTGAGAGGCGGCGGCGCGTCCTCCCGGCCCCGGACTGCAGTCCCCGGTCCTCAGGTCTCTCTCACCTGCCCGGGTACAACCAAACCCAACAGCTCAGCAGCGCTCAGGCACCACCCAATCACAGCGCCGCCTCCCAAACCAAACAAAGCCGCGATTGGCTAATCGCTCTGTCCTTCTACCATTAGACCCCTCCTACCAAACGCCTCTATTCTAAGTCCCGCCTCCACACTCCTTAGTTACCGGACCCGCCTTCACAGCGCCGTGATTGGTTCCTTTAGCGAGAACTCAGCGGTGATTGGCTCCCGGAAGAGACTGTCAAAAGTTCGCGGAGGGCGGGCACTTCCGCTATGTGTGCAGGGTTTGGTTGAGCCGCGGTCTTGATACACCCGCATGTGGGCGGAGCCTCAGTGCCCGGGGCTGTGGGCGGAGCTTTACCGGGAAGGTGGCGGGGGGGGGGAAGTTTTTATTGCAAAACACTTGGCATGATGAACAATTTGCAGCCACAGTAACCGGTGACCGGGGATATTCTGTGCATTGTCCCAGTCATTCTCCGGGGTGAGCTGCATTATCATCACTTTGGTAACACATACTGTTATCAGCTCTTCCTGGCAGAGAGGTGACAGCAGCACAGCGGACTCTTGTGTGGGTTGTGTTCACACGGTGCGGTTTTGATGCGGTTTTTTCCATTACAATGCAGCAATCATCAATAATTGACTTTTGTTTTTGCATCTTTGGGCAGTTTTTTTTCTCATCAGTTTTTGCAGCCAAAACCAGGAATGGAAAAGTGTAATGGAAACAAGGGCCACACTTCTGTATTACATAGCCACTGCTGGAACTGGCTACAAACACTGATGAGCAAAAACCGCACAGTGTGAATGAAGCCTGTGCAGTATTATCATTTATTTATTTAGCGCCATTACATTCCATGGAGCTTTACATATGGAAACGGCAGACGAGGACACGTACAATATGTCTGGACAATCGAATCGTACAGGTACAGGAGGGGAGAGGACCCTGTCCGCGAGGACTCACAGTCTACAAGGGACGGGTGGGGGTACATTAGGAGGGACAGTAGCGTAGCTAGCGGGGGGCGAGCGCCCTGGGCCCCCCGGCATGAGGGGCCCATTGCCTGCCCCCTGGGGGGCCCCGCACCCCCTTGGGGGCCCCGTGCTGGCAGCCGGCCGGAGAGGAGGGAGGACGGGACTTCCTGTCCTGCAGCTCTGCCCGCCCCTCCTCTCCTCCTCCCTACTACAGACGCACGGCGGCCGCGGTGAGTGTGCAACCGCCCCCCCCCCCCTCCCGGGTCCTCAGAGGATGGGGTAGCATGAGAATTCTCTTCTCTGCTAGCACCAAAGCCCCCCCCCCCCCCCTGGTCCTCACATGGGGGGCCTGGGTGCAGATCTTGCACCCGAGCCCAGAGCAGGCTAGCTACGCCACTGAGGAGGGAGCAAGTACCAAACATGGGACGGTGCGGGTGCGGTGGACCGGGTCTCATTGTAGGTTGTAGCCCTGTCAAAGAGGTGGTTCTTCAGGTTTCTTTTGAAGGTTCCCAGGGTAGGCGAGTGCCTATGTTGGGAGAGAGGGATCCAGCGTATAACAGATGCACGGGAGGAATCTTGTATGCGGTTGTGAGAGGAGGGGAGTAGAGGAGAAGCTCTTGGGAGGATCGTAGGTTGCGTGAGGGTAGGTATCGGGAGAGTATGTCACAAATGTATGGAGGGGCCAGGTTGTGGATGGTTTGTATGTCAAGGTTAGGGTTTTGAACTGGGATCTCTGAAAAGTGGGGAGCCAGAGAAAGTCTTGGCAGAGGGGGGAGACAGGTGGATTACTCACGCAGCAGAGTTTAGGATAGATTGTAGTGGTGCAAGGGAGGTAACGGGGAGGCCAGTGAGCAGGAGGTTACAATAATCGAGGCGGGAGATAATGAGAGCATGAACAAGTGTTTTTGCAGTGTCTTGGTCAAGGAAAGTGCGGATCCAGGAAATGTTTTTGAGCTGGAGGCGACAGGAGGCGGCGAGGGCTTGGATATGAGGTTTGAAGGAGAGGGAGGAGTCGAGGATAACCCCTGAGGCACTTGGTGTGGGGGACTGGGGAGAGTGAGCACTCGTTGACAGTGATGGATAGGTCTGGTAGAGGGGGAGAGCGACTTGGGGTGAAGATGGTGAACTCAGTTTTGTACATGTTCAGTGTTAGAAATCAAGCAGAGAAGAAGGATGAGATGGCGGACAGGCATTGTGGAATTTTGGATAGTAGGGAGGTGATGTCAGGTCCAGACAGATAGATCTGGGTGTCGTCAGCGTAGAGATGATACTGAAGGCTGTGGGATTCAATGAGTTGTCCCAGGTCAAGGGTCTAGATAGAGAAAAGTAGGGGTCCACGAACCAAGCCTTGGGGGACACTGACAGATAGGGGGTAGGGCAAAGAGGAGGTGTGGGAGTGGGTGACGCTGAAAGTCCAGTCCGTTAGATATGAGGAGATCCAGGAGAGGGCGAGGTCAGTGATATCAAGAGATTCCAGGATCTGTAGCAGGAGGGAATGGTCTACGGTATCGAAGGCGGCGGACAGGTCAAGGAGGAGGAGGACGGAGTAATGTCGCTTGCTCTTGGCGGTCAGTAGGTCATTGGTGACCTTGGTTAGGGCTGTTTCGGTGGAGTGATGAGATCAGAATCTGGATTGTAGGTGGTCAAAGAGGGAGCAGGAGGGAATACCATAGAGCTATAGTCCTGGAGGAGGCTGGGTCTTGGTGGCGTAGCCCTGACCATCTCAGATGGGTCTCCATTGAGACTTCTCACCTGAGGAGTGGCACTCTGGGGGACCTCCTGTTGGCGGAGTCAGTTCGGCCAGTTGCCCAGGCTCGTCAACTCGAGACTTCCCAAGCCCTCTTACACTGTTGGAGGTCGGTGCCGCGGGCCTGGACCCGTGCTCCATCGGAGAATGTGCCTATTAGGGCGCTGCGCCTCCTTGTCCCATCAATCCAGACGAAGACCTGGGAGGATATAGGATTGGGGTCCCTGGGAGACTTTTGCCAGGAAGGGACATGGCCCACGTTTGAGTCCCTGTGTAGATGGTTCCCTGAATGTCGTTCGGCATTTTTACAATTCTCCCAAATAGACCATCTTTTGCGTAGGGCCTTGTATGTCCCATTACCTGTGCTCCCCCCCCCCCCGGTACCGTTTCTCCTTGGTGCTGTTCAAACGGATCCCCCTAAACCGCGAATGATGTCCAGAATTTATAGAGGATTAGTATCCGTGGCTAGCGAGATGAAACTCCCATACATGAGAAAATGGGAAGGTGACCTTGGGTTCACCTCAGAAGTCGAGGACTGGCACGCAGCATCTAGAGAGGTGGGCAGGTCCACCAGATGTGTAAATCATCTTGAAAACATAAAGAAGATCCATCTTAGATGGTACCTCTCTCCTGTGCGCATTGCCCACTTCACCAAAGACCAGTCCCCGCAGTGTTGGAGACTGTGTGGAGAGAGGGGTAACCTAGCGCACATGTGGTGGTCCTGTCCAAACATACATCCCTTTTGGACTTTGGTCCAAAGCTTAATCCAGTCAGTCACGGGAATTAGACAAGATTTAACATCGCAGCTGGCAGTTCTGAATATTGGTATTCAAGATTTCCCCATCCCGCTGAGAGGGACAGTATCATATATTCTCATTGCTGCCCGTCTGTGCCTAGCCGCAAAATGGAAGGCTCCCTCATCTCCTTCCTTAACTGAATTGCTCCATAAGATCAATTGGATCTTTCACCAGGAATATCACTTAGCACTAAATGGACCGACCAGACGGACGATTTACGATAGATGGAGTGTTTGGGCCTCCCACCCGGGAGCTGCACCGGTCCCTTGGGGCCTCCTCCAGCCCTCTTGCCCTGCGGGCCCACCGAGTTAGAAGAAATGGCTAGAAGAACCGGTCTCCCCTGTGAGATGCCTGTTCAGAGGAAGTCATCACACATAATGTTTTCAGCTTAATCGGATCCTTTGATACCCTACATATAACTAGAGAGTAGAACGTTCCTCGGCTGGTGCGGCAGTCATTGCGAGTTTCCCTCCCTCCCCGTCTCACCCCCATCCCTGGTTCCGAACTCATCCCCCCTCTCTGCTTCCCTTTCTCTTATCTCTTTTATTCTCTTTATCCCCTTTATGACCTTTGATTGTTATATTTTGGTATTTTATATTGTCTTTCTGACTGTTCTCCCGGATATGATTCCGACAGAGAACCACTACTGTTATGTATGTTTGTTGCTCAATTTATGCAAAAAAAAAAAATAATTTTTCTTTCAATAAAAATTTAATGTTTAAAAAAAAAAAAAAAGAGGGAGCAGGAGGACAGGTGGGGGGACAGTTCAAGATGGACATGTTGTTCTAGTAGTTTTGAGGAGAAGGGGGAGAAGAGATATGGGGCGATAGATAGGAGGTGAGATGAATGGGTAGGATAGAGGGAGAGAGCACTACTTTATTACTGGGTAGAGGAATTAGTGAGGTTAGTAAGAAGTGAGGTAGTATGGGAGTGAAGGTGAAAAGAGGAAACATTGTAAGCAGTAGCTATGGATCCAGCACATCGAGGTGAGATGCAGCAGGGGGTGAGATGCAGCCGGGGATGAGATGCAACATGTGCAATCAAACGTATTACTATACAGTTGAAACTCCCTCCCACCTCATCCCAAATCTCACCACAGTCCTCATCCCTGCCCTAACCCACCTCTTCAACCTATCACTCACTACCGCTGTCCGTCCCTCATCCTTCAAACACGCCTTGTCTCACCCATCCTCAAAAAACCCTCCCTCGACCCATCATCTGTCTCCAATTACCGCCCCATATCTCTTGTCCCTTTCGCATCCAAACTACTTGAACAACACGTCCACTCTGAACTGTCCTCCCACCTCTCCTCCTTCTCCCTCTTTGACCGCCTACAATCCGGTTTCCGACCTCATCACTCCACTGAAACAGCCCTAACCAAAGTCACCAACGACCTACTGACCGCGAAGAGTAAACGACACTACTCCGTCCTCCTCCTCGACCTTTCTGCCGCCTTTGACACTGTCGACCACTGTCTCCTACTTCAAATTCTAGAATCCCTTGGTATCACTGACCTCGCCCTCTCCTGGATCTCCTCATACCTTACATACCGCACTTTCAGCGTCACTCTTTCCCACACCTCTTCCTCGTCCTACCCCCTGACTTTCGGCGTCCCCCAGGGATCGGTTCTGGGACCACTACTCTTCTCCATCTACGGTACACCCTCCTGCGCTCCTACCAAGAGCTTCTCCTCTCCTCCCCCCTTATCTCATCCTCCCACAACCACATACAAGACTTCTCCCGCGCCTCCGCCATACTCTGGAACGCTCTCCCCCAGCACATCAGACACTCACCTACACGTGGGAGCTTCAAAAAGAACCTGAAAACTCATCTATTCCAACAAGCCTACAACCTACGATGAAACCCAGCGCCACTCCACCAAACGCTTGGCCCTTCCCCTCCTATTGTGTCTTCTCCCACCCCTGTAGACTGTGAGCCCTCGTGGACAGGGTCCTCTCCCATTGTGTATCAGCAAGCCTTGATCTTTCATATGTACTGTATTTGTATTTGTCCTTGTTCTCCTCCACTTCTTATGTAAAGCGCCATGGAACCAATGGCGCTATATAAATAAATAATAATATTTAATATTTAAAATCAAGTATTAGAACCTTGTAGTGGAAAGTTAAATCCACTAATTTAAGACTTAACTTTCCACTATAAAGTTCTAATACCTGATTTAAAATATTAAATATAATTTCAACTGTATAGTAATACGTTTGATTGCACATGTTGCATAACTCAGCATTTTGATAATCATCCCGAAAAAGAGTCAACTACAACTTTCTGTGTACACTCCTTTGCTCGTAGCTATAATCAAGGGGTAAAGCGCTTAGCCTATAAGTTACAGATTAATCATATTGTTTTAATAGGGTTTAATACACACGGTGCTACCCAAGGTATATAGTAGCAACTCCACAACACACGCTAGTGATAAGACGCAGCCAGGGATGAGAGGCGGCCAGGGATGAGAGGCAGCCAGGGATGAGAGGCAGCCAGGGATGAGAGGCAGCCAGGGATGAGAGGCAGCCAGGGATGAGAGGCAGCCGGGGATGAGAGGCAGCCGGGGATGAGATGCAGCCAGGGGTCTGAAGCAGCATGAAGATGTGTGAGGTTGATGAGGTCATACCAGGGTGCTGGCCATAGGGATGAGATGCGGCCAGGGATGAGTTGCGGCCAGGGATGAGTTGCGGCCAGGGATGAGTTGCGGCCAGGGATGAGTTGCGGCTAGGGCTGGGATGCGGGCAGGGATGAGGTGCAGCCTGGGGTCGGAGGCTGCGTGAAGATGTGCGAGAGTGCTTAGGTCATATCAGGGTGCTGGTGGTTGCCTTTGTCCAGCTGGTGGTGGTTGTCGACGGAGGACTGCGACTGGTGATGGAGCTGGCCTGATTTGCTTGGGGACAATTGTGCCTGTTGCCATGAAATTGCTACGAACTGGCGGCGTGTAAATAGGGCAGTTTCTCCCGGTGTCCTGCAGTTCCTTCGAATACCTGTTGCTGAGCCGTGCTCAAAAACAGGAAGGCACAATTGCTATGGTAGTGGCGTGTAAACGGGGCACAGGCAAGGTATTTGCGTTGCCTACGAATTCCCAGGGGCGTGCCACAGTGTCATGGATACCACGCCCCATCAGCGATCATTGGTGGAGGCTCCTGCGTTACGATTGGCTGTCCCTGCACAGGGTGCCATATTTAAAGAGCTATCCATTCACAGTCCACAATTGCAATGGCGTCATGTATTAGCCAGCCTTCCAGCGCAGGCTGGAAGATTGGCTGTCCCTTCACAGGGCGCCATATTTAAAGAGCTGTCCATTCACACTACACAATTGCAATGGCGTCATGTATTAGCCAGCCTTCCTGCGCTGACTGGCCAATCATGACTCTATTGCGTTGTCCAATCAACGCTTGTGCATCATGGAACACACAACTCTGTCACGCCTATGAACTTGCGGCGCGAAATATGTACGCCCATATTCCTTTGTGGTAGCGGCGTGTGAAGTAGCGAAGGTATTCCACAGGAAGTTAGCCGCGGCACCCGTCGCCACTTCCGGGGAACAAAGATACCTTCAGTGGAGAACGTAATGGCGGCGTGTATATGCGGCATCAGCGATCGGTATCCACCGTTAAAAATGTGCACGTGCGGTGGATACCTGTTGCTAGCCACAGTGGCGGCGTGTAAAGGTACCTTTAGGCTGCATTCGGACGCACTGTTTTTGTTCTTTTCTGTTGTGGTCTGTCTTTCAGATGGAGAACTGATCAGTTTTCCAAAAAAAGCACCACCAGTTCACAATGTGCGTTTTTGGTATGTTTTTCTTGCTGTGTTTTTTTTTCATATTTAGAATAGTGCCTTATGGGTAAAACGGAGGCGAAAAACGCCACAGCAACTAAGGGTACTTTCACATCAGCAATTAATGTAAATGTCAAAACTGAGATGACAACAAGGTACAAGATTGTCAGGCAGGAGAAGCGTCCTAAAATCAGGCTGAGTTCAAATAGGAAAAACGTATTTACAGCAGGCGACCAACAAGACTTACCGTATATACTCGCGTATAAGCCGAGTTTTTCAGCCCAAAAATTGGGCTGAAAAGTACCCTCCTTGGCTTATACGCGAGTCAGTGACGGCTTGAGTATACAGCAGCCCCAGCAGCCTCAGTAATTCAGGGCCCCCCCCCTCGCACTCCGGAAACCTGTAAAGTAAAATCTTTATACTTATCACTGTCCTGTCGCCGCCGTCCCTGCCGCTATCACCCGGCTTCATCCGTCCGTCTTCTTCCGGCTTCCTGTTCGGCGCAGGCAATGAGGTCATTGCCTGCGCCGAACAGGAAGCCGAAAGAAGACGGATGAAGCCAGGGGAGCGCGATGTTGGCAGCGGCGGGGACGGCGGCGACAGGACAGTGATAAGTATAAAAATTTTACTTTACAGGTTTCCGGAGCGCGAGTAGGGGGGGGGGCCCTGGATTACTGAGGCTGCTGGGGCTGCTGTATACTACCACTGGGGCTGCTGTATACTACCACTGGGGCTGCTGTATACTACCACTGAGGCTGCTGTATACTACCACTGGGGCTGCTGTATACTACCACTGGGGCTGCTGTATACTACCACTGGGCCTGCTGGGGCTGCTGTATACTACCACTGGGGCTGCTGGGGCTGCTGTATACTACCACTGGGGAGGCCTGTATACCACTGGGGGGGGGCCTGTATACCACACTGCTGGGGGCTGTATACCTGTGCTGGGGGCTTATACACGAGTCAATAGGTTTTCCCAGATTTTGGGGGCAAAAGTAGGGGGGTCGGCTTATACACGGGTCGGCTTATACACGAGTATATACGGTAATTAGGGAAGCAAAAGCTATACCTGGCAGCTTCCAGTAGAAAGCTGGAAGCTTAAGGTGTTGTGCCCTCTAATAGGCTGAAGCCAGGAGTTGATTACTTCAGCTGGATAGCACACACCCACTCTGAAAGGCCTCTTTCACACATCCGAGCCTCCGACACGTGAGCCGTCCGTGCCGACACATGCCGGAGATACGGACAGCAATATTACTCTATGGCCCCATTCACATGTCCGTGATACCGCACGTATTTCCGTGTGGAGTAAACTTGTGTCCATATGCACCACATGGCGACATGTTCGTTTTTGGCCAGTAGCACGGACCGCTTTTGGATGAAAACATCTTGCACACAGATGTCCTCCATGTGACATCCATGTGCATGGACCAGAGCCAAAAGTTTTAAAGCTTAAAAATATAGAATTTCATACTCACCTCCCTCCAGCGCTGCCTGCTCCTCCCTATTCCGGAGCCGCTCATTAGGTTCATGAATATTCACTGCACTAAGAGCTGCAGCGGCCCCGGAAGAGAGAGGAGCAGAAGCGCTGGAGGGAAGTGATTATGAAATGACAGGCTGTCCGTGTGCTAAATGTGTCACGTGTGTGACACACGAATACACGCCCCCTCAACAACGGCCTGTCACACACATCCGTGTGATGTACGGATGTGTGAAATAGGCCTCAGACTGTGAAGTACTGCAGGTCCCAGCCACCCTGCGCTCTCCAGAGTTCCTGGCTTTGACCTTTTATCCACAGCGCCGCCTACAGAGTGAATACGGCGGCGCCTGGGGACAGAAGCAGTTATGGCAGGAGCAGGCTCTGCTGGGATGTGACTGTGCGTATCCGTTGTCAGGTTCCCTTTAAGTAAATGAAAAAAATGCCCTAAACATGTTCATATCCTGGAACTGGAAAGAATTTTGTATAACGAATCAATTTTTTCCACATAACTGGATAAGACACGTTAAAAGTTATATTACGTATTTTAAGTTCTATTATACTGTTACGCTGTTATTCACCCAGTAGTTCAATTCTGAACATTGGGTTATTCCCCATATGTGGCATAGTTCCTGGGGTCTGGTAGAGGGGTCACTAACCATGGTGAAGCCCACCCGAAGTGACCGCCATTCTTAAAGGGAACCTGTCAGCTCCTCTTAGGCCCCTAAATTGTCATTTTGGGTCCTTTAAACATGGACAGATTTTTTTAGGCGTGTGTGACTTGGTATTTAGGCTATGTGCCCACTGTGCGTATTTACAGATCCAAAGGACGAAGCATTCAAAGCGATCCGCCCTGCTATATAAATGGAAATGGACCAACATCTTTAAGGAAACAGTGTTTATGTCAACGCGTTTCAAGGCTGTCCCAGCCTCTTCTTCAGGAATACACCAAGAAAGAATTTCTCACCCTCCCCAAGGGATCCCACGGTGATCCATGGTCAGAAGCTGTGTTTATTGATCTTCCAGATCCTGCACACCATGTGACAGGCTGTCATATGGTGCAAGGTCCTGGAAGATCGATAAACACAGCTCCTGCCGGTGCACGGAGAAAGAATCACTGGGGGACAGCGAGTATTGGAGCGTTTATGTTTTGGAAATACTGTAAAAAAGCACCACAAACCGACTGTGGTAATACCCATCTGTTTGGGGTGCCTTTTTGGGTCTATGGGGACCAAAAATGGACAAGTTAATTGCAGGGGCATTAAAAAAACGTTGTTAATTTCTGCAACAAAAACGCAGCACCCAAACATGTGGACACATCTTTTGGAAAACACATTGACGGCAATATTAAAGCCATCGCCGAAGCAATCCCGTAGACGTCCCTGGGCGTAGTTTCAACCTGGGCCGGTGTGCGGGGATTGGTGGCAGCTCTTGCGTTCCGATTGGTAGTCCTTGTCCAAGGCGCCATATTTGATGATCTGTGCGTTCATCAACAGACTCATCTTCTTCTCCAATAGTGCTGAAAGGGCTTGTAACAAGGAGCGGCAATACAAGTCTGCAGGCCATTGATGTGGGCTGTATATGTGTGCATCTTCTGCATATTAATATGGACACAAACATGGGCAATACCATTGTTTGGGAACACTACACATCACTGACCAGGCACAAATGTATCTGCACACACATAGTTAATCCAGGCTCCAACAGTATCCATACACAGATCTCAAGAGTGTTGTGAGTACGAGACGTAGCTGAACTAAACACATACCCATAACCATAATTGGCTTAATACAGACAGCACCACGCCAGCGCTCCTACTTTACACTTTGGCGACGCAACAGTGTCTAACCAACAAGCCGCCACACATCACATGAGAGTTGAATGAGAAGCCAACAACCGCACATGCGTTGGTTAAAATCCATATTTGACACACACAAAAGAGCTCAGCTTCAAATGCAGCTGTAGCGACTAATCACAGTGTTATGGGCGTCAAAAAACACACTGTGGCACGCCTACCTCCTAGCCGCGCCCCCCAAAAAAAACCCCACTTTGCTCATGTGGTTGCCCTGTGTGACGCGGCAACGTCCACCAGCGACTTCAACTCCCAAGTTGCTCAGGCGATTCCTGCATCGCCACATCGCCCGAAGCTGAAAGAGACATCGCTACGTGTAACAACGCCAAAGCAATCTTGGCAACATTGCCAAAATGTGCGCGCTCCCGTGAGTTGCTGGCGATATCGCCGGCGGTGTTGACACGTGTGACGGTACCTTAAAGGTACCGTCACACACAGCAATTTTGCTAGGCAATTTCACTGATAACTTACTGGTTACGTGAAATCATGGACACATTGTTACATTTGTACACAGCAACAAAATAGAACAATGTGTCCATGATTTCACTGCGACCAGCAAATTGCCAGTGAAATTGCCTAGCAAAATTGCTGTGTGTGAAGGTACCTTAAGGGTACCTCTGACCGGCAATCTGTTGCCCCGTCACCATCGCCGTGAAATTGCCTCTCTATGAAGGCTATCACACAGCGTCACTGAGCTGTGTGGCTGTGAATCCTGCACTAAATTGAGATAAAACATTTATTACAAGCTCCAGCAGGATCTGTCTGCCTCCCACTGTGGGCTCCTCACTCCTCCAACCTACCTCCCTTCTCCATAGAGTTTAATAGGAGCAGTAACCTGATACTTCAGTGAGTTGACAGTCTTGCTGTGACTTAAAGGCAACAGGTTTTTGCTATGTATGCAGAGGACTGCATGCTGTAAGGGCTAAAAAACAAACAAAAAAAAAAAAAAGCAACTATGCCTCTCTTATCAGTGTGTGTGCTGTTGTCTATTTAAACTAAAGGCTTTATCACCTGGTGATAACCATTACAGGACTAGTTTGTTATACGCACGGCAGTCCAACACACCCCTGCTGTGACTGACACCTCACTGTCAATGCAAAATCTCTATAGAGAGCCCGGTTTGGGCGGGGGCAGCTCTCCCAGCTCTGCTACGTATCTAAAACTGAATGCTTTGATTGTGACAAAACGTCTGGAGCCAGTATTCTATATGATACATTGTTGGATCCAGGGTTTCTTTGTCTACATCATGTTGCTGTCAGATAAGGTAGAAAAAAACCTGCTGACAGATTCCCTTCAAGATAAGATGATTTGGAGTCAACAGGTCCGATACATCAAAACTGGCATTGTTAATGCTTGTCTTGATGAAGGGGTGTATGTCTATTCATGAAATAGGAGAACCGGATGAGCGCCATGCATCTCTGTGGTTGCCTTGCCACAAATCCTACTCCAGTCCTTGCTCTTATCCTGCCCACTTTGTTGGAGTTGTGCGAAAATGGAATGAAAATATGAGTGAAAATGCGAAAAATCCCCAATTTTAGCATAGCTGTGAGTTGTGTCAATATGTTACAAATGTCAAAACTTTTTTTGCTATTAATGGGTAAAAAAAAATTAAATAAATCCAAAGTTTGTCCTACTTTTCTTGATGATCATTTATTGGCTTTGACATATATCAGTAATTAAATTAAATTGGAAATATGTTAAATTGGAATGATTTGTGCAGGCATCTCATATATCAATTTTAATTTTTTCGTTTACTTCTTACTTTGAGAGAAGGTGTAGACAGCTTTCATCAATTGCCTAAAGCAGGCAGTAAAACATTCAATAGCCCGGCCTGAGGTATGTGACGCACAGTCAGAGGGATTTGCACCTGTTGAACACCTTTCCAGAAATGTCTTAGTTATGGCATACTGTATATATCAAGAAGAAAACTGAGATACTTGCAAGACAAAAACTTTGGTGCTCCTTTATCTTATTAAGGGATTTGTCTAAAGCATTAATTTATTTCCTTGTTCATCAGTTCTAGGATGTGCTAATACTTGTCCATTTGACAAGCATGGGAACCTTGTCACGGAGTAATAGGGGATCGCAGGGAAACCCGGAACTACTAGGCTGCCCCTTAGGCTAGGGTACCTCTAACTGTCCCTTATCTCAGAGATACTTCTAATTGTGAAGATGTCTGGGCCACCAGCCTTGCCCTTCTCCTGGTCAGCCCTGGTCTAATACCTCTTCTCGCTCACCTCAAGGGAGGGCTGGGACCGAAGTGGTAAAACCCCACACAAATAGACAAACAGTCCTCCCCTCCTGTGTGCCTCCCCTGATGTCCACCGCAAATATGGGTAAAACCAATTAACGCCTTATGGGATGGTCTGTATTGGGATTTAATGCTGTAGTGGCCTCTGTTAGACATACCAGTGTTGGTTATCTTTGCACTCTGTAAACTTTATATGTACAAATCAAGTGTATAGCACAAATGTGAACCTGTTTGGGTCAGTGCAATATATATTGGGATGTAAACTTTGTGTACCAAGAGATTATTTGGGTTGTTGCCATGTAATTTTTCTGTACCATCTTGCGGATTTATAATACCCTTTATTATTTTGTATGTGGATGGCACTTGACATCATCCTTACTGTCCGTCCTTGTTATGTAATAAATTATAACTTTTGCTAATTGTGAAGATGCCTGGGCCACCAACCTTGCCCTTCTCCTGGTCAGCCCTGGTCTAATACCTCTTCTCCCTCACCTCAAGGGAGGGCTGGGACCGAAGTGGTAAAACCCCCACACAAATAGACAAACAGAGAAACCGAAAACTCAACTACCAGCAATCACACACAGAGGTATAAGAAAGATCGTGAACAGAAGGAAAGAAAGAGAAGGGAGGAGATAACCAGACGATGAGAGGATTTCCACAGCATGCCAAACAACACTCAATAGGGCTCCAGGAACTGGATCACAGCAGCACAAGGACCGGTATAGCAAAAGCTATAGTCGGTATCCACCATCGTAAAAGGGTGAGAAATGACTGTGATAGGTCTCCCAGAATATGTGATCCCAGAAGTAATCAGTCGGCTAGCAGAGATCAACTCCTGCTAACCCGATCACTAATGAGAACACAGGAGATCGATGTCCGAGCCTCCTGTGCAACTCAGAAGCACCAGAGAAACCACAGTGTAGTGTGTCAGAGTCTGTAGTGTGATCAGCACCAATTGCCGACATGACACTTGGCAAGTCTTGGGCCTAACCTCTTGACATTTTCCTTGAACATTAGCCACTCTTAGTTACCTGAATTGACTGAAACTGATTTTTCATGCATTATGAGAGTCTTAGGGACTGTGTTTACAACAACCACTTTGATTAGCATGCATACACTGTTGGTTTTCCCACTCAGGATTGAGAAAAACAATGCAGACAGACACGACCAACAGTTTAAGATTAGGAGGAAATTAAATTTATGATTACAAAGATGTAACAGTCTTGAATATAGGTAGAAAGATTGTTTACAACAACAAACACATCAATCTTCTTATGCTTGTGAAGCTCTGCTGGCAAACACCTCAGCAGCCCTTCCTTCACACATACACAATATCTTTGTCTCCCTCACAGTGCAGCATACGTTCACAGTGCTGGTCAAGGCCACCTCTTTTGTTGCCAGCAATGTGTCTACCACTACCTCCATGACTCAAGTAATGTGAAATAAAAAATAGAATAGCACAGTAGACATCCCATGTGTATTCCAGGGTGGAGTTCCTGTGGGTCCGGGATTGATTGCCCCTTATGGTGGCCAGTACGCACTGTTGTCTATACCAATAGCACACTATATAGCCTCAGTGGCCACAAACACCTCAATCTGGTCATGTGTCATCGTATGCAGAACTTGTAGTTCCTCGGTGAGGTCAGTAGCTGGTTTGAGGTTTCCTGGCATAAAGCTGTTAAGGAACTACTGTTATCAAACATACCATTTTTTTGGAGACTGAAATCTATAAACATGGGAGGTGTTTCAGGATACAATGGGCACCTCATTGCTGATATGTATAAGATAGATGCATAACGTATGCTTGAGGGTTTAGCCAGATTTGACAATTCTTTTGAAGATGTTTATAATAAAGTATATTTGGATTAATCTTTGAACAGCTGTAACCTTTCATTGGGTTTATCTTTTTAGCTAAAATGAAAAAAATGCAGAACATGTATGAAAGAATTGCTAGTGTTTCTGTATTCCTATGTGGTGAATTATCAGCTGTGCTACAGAGATCATCTACTCTACACCATGTTCCAAATTATTATGCAAATGTTCTTTTTCTCTGATTTTCCTAAATGGTCGGTGCAGATGACAGTCAGTGTAATAAAAGTCATCACCCGTTACAGTATACATCGAATTTTATTGAAGAAACCTCCCAATGATAACAGTATAATCTTCAAAATTAAAAAATAACCTCTAAATGCCCTGTTCCAATTTATTAGGCACAGGAGAGTTTCTAAACATTTGATACGTTTGAAAGAACTGAAAATGCTCATTTGTTGAATTTTCAGCATTAGGAGGTCACATTCACTGAAATAAAAACCTATTTAACTCCAAAACATCCAAACAGGCTAAGTTACATGGTAACATAGGAACCCTTCTTTGATTTCACCTTCACAATTCTTGCATCCATTGAGCTTGTGAGTTTCTGGAGAGTTTCTGCTTGTATTTCTTTGCATGATGTCAGAATCGCCTCCCAGAGCTGCTGTTTTGATGTGAACTGCCTCCCACCCTCATAGATCTTTTGCTTTATTATACTCCAAAGGATCTCTATAGGGTTGAGGTCAGGGGAAGATGGTGGCCACACCATGAGTTTATCTCCTTTTATGCCCATAGCAGCCAATGACCCAGAGGTTTTCTTTGCAGCATGAGATGGTGCATTGTCATGCATGAAGATGATTTTGCTCCTGAAGGCACGTTTCTGCTTTTTGTACCATGGAAGAAAGTTCTCAGTCAGAAACTCTATATACTTTGCAGAGGTTATTTTCACACCTTCAGGAACCTTAAAGGGGCCTACTAGGTGTTTCCCAATGATTCGGCCCAAAACATGACTCCCACCTCCTTGCTGATGTCACAGCCTTGTTAGGACATGGTGGCCATCCACCAACCATCCACCAGGGATAGTTGCTCAGCACTCATCAGTAAACAAGACTGTTGAAATTTAGTCTTCATGTATTCTGGGCCCACTGCAACGTTTCTGCATGTGTGGCCTGTTTAGGGGTGGCCGAATTGTAGGTTTATGCACCACAGCAAGCCTTTGAAGGATCCTACACCTTGAGGTTCGAGGGACTCCAGAGGCACTTGCAGCTTCAAATATCTGTTTGCTGGTTTGTAAGGCTTTTTAGCAGCTGCTCTCTTAATCTGATGCACTTGCCTGGCAGAAACCTTCCTCATCTGCCTTTATCTGCACAAACACATCTGTGCTCACAATCAGCCACAAATCTCTTCACAGTATGATGATCACACTTAGGTTTTTGTGCAATATCTAATGTTTTCATCCCTTGTCCAAGGCATTGCACTATTTGTTGCTTTTCGGCAGCAGAGAATCCTTTTTCTTCCCATGTTACTTGAAAACTGCGGCCTGCTAATATTGTGGAATATCCAGTTTTCCTTTTATTGGGCTCACCTGCCAAACTAATTATCAAGATATCTGTGCGCTCCTGAGAAGCCCTCTATCACTCCGGTGTCGTAGTACAGCGGTGGACGTCTGTACTGCCTCGGAACCGGTACTCTGGGTGGACAGGGCTCGGGTATCTTTTAACCCGTTACTTGTTACTTGGCGCCCCCTTCACGTCTGGGTCACCGCTTCTCGGTGCCCTCTCTGTTAGATTCTCTATCTCGACTTTCGTCCTTGACCTTGTCTCTCCTACTTTCTAACTTCTTCCTGCTCGTTCCCCACACTGAACATCTCACACTCCTCCCACCAGGACCTGATTGGTCCTCTGCCTCTGGATGTTGCATGTGGTGTATGGAGCCTTGGGGTTAACATGTTCATCACTGAGACTGAGAGTACTGCACCTTCAGTCAGGGGTGCAGTACCCTCCTGTGACGCACTCGTTGCGGGGCGCCACATATTTGCAGTGGATTCCTTTTGCCATGTCATGTGAACATATTTTACCCAAGTTTTTACAAAAATATGTGGAACTGGTTTGCTTAAGTGACAACCGGCCCCGTGATTTTCCTGGACTGTGGTTCATGGTGTTTGCTTTGTTCTCTAGTTCATATATGTGTATGCGAGAAAAAATATATCATGCCATGTAATTTCACAACATCCTGTCCTTACAGAATTCTCCTGAATATAATCTACTTTTGCCTTCTGGGTTATTTATCATGAAAAGGATTATGTTGTAAGCAATTTCTCAGCCATCTGTTGCAGTGTGGTGATCCGCTTGTGTAACGTGGAACAGACACAATATTGATTTAGGTTCTAGATTTTTGTCCACAATGAATGTGCTTCAGATAGCGTGATGTATGTTTGGTATACGCTAAAATATGAAGTGATAAAACATATATAATAAAAAAAAACAATAATGTCTTTATTTAATGTTTAACCAGTGTGAATACCCAGCCATAATACAATCAGAGATTTGGCCCAAAATGTCACGTGTCGCACCCTGCTGAGACTTCATGGCATTTGACTGATCGCAGGTCCTCTTTAAAGCCCGATCGGCAATTATGCATAAGTTAAACGGGATTGTGTTCTTTTCTTATCCTGCTGAGAATCGTTGCAGCTTTAATCTCAGCTGCTAATCCCTATGACCACTCCCTTCTCTATAAACACTCCCAGCTCTCTCCTATGCCAGTTATAGATCTTCTATGCTGACCTTTCTGGTAAAGTTGTTCCAGTAGAAGCTGTGTAGTTCTTTCCAGTTGAGGATGTAGAATCCCTTCCATGGAGATCCTTTGTTTCTTGTTTTATTTCCGCTTATTTGCCCCTCTCCCAGTGTTGTGTTGTCATAAATAGTAAAACTAGTGTCTTGCTGTCCTACGCAATGGTTAGGGCTAGCCCAGGAACAGCCAGGGCCTAGACACATTATCGCACATATGGGGGGGGGATAACGATAGGGAGCTCAGGGTTTAGACTCAGGTGAGTGTTAAGAATTGACCCCCCTTTTCCCTCTCCCAATCGCCAGGGTCTTCCTTACCTTTTCCTTGGTGTTCCCCTCTTGGTGCACCAAGTGTGTCCTCACTGCGCCGTGACACTGGTTCATCCAAGAGTTTTTGCTAGATTTTTGATGTAGAAGGCTGTAAAGTCGCAAAATTGTTGTGCAACTCAAAGCGTACAACATTTTGCTAATTTTAACATTTTCACATCATTTCTGGTCAGATCTGCCAAAGTAAGCAGAATTGGGAGGACGGACGGGGCTTGGCATCACCCACTTGACAAACTCATGAAAAGTTGTGTTACACCTTATCCAGAAATGTTACTACAGTCCTGTTACACCTGTGATGAGATGTGCCTAATCCATTAAAAGGGTTGGCCACTACTTTTTAAGTCCCTTTCATGCAAAATAATTGTCATAGATGACACTTTCCTAATTGCTTAGCTTTTTCAAATCCATCTGTAACATAAGCTGTTCTCCTGGTCACATTATCTCTGTGAAGAACCCCCCCTCCTCCCCTTGGTCTCTTATCATGTCAAAATCTCACTGAACTCCTAGCTCTAAGGGTGGGTCAGTGAACGCAGCGTTTTGGACACAGTGTCTTGCCGCTGCTTGTACAGTAGCAGGATAGAGTCATAGTGGATGAGATTTCAAGAAATCCCATCCTTACTATGCTTCACCCAGCTGCAGCGTTTTGACAGCTACGGTGCGGGTGTCCGCTCTTCCTCCGCATGTTAATGTCATTCTACTGCCAAGTCGAAGCGTCTGCCATCGGGTGCACGGAGAGGGATGCCACCCTGCAGCCACCGCAGATGGTAAGTACCTGACCATGGGTGTTCAGCGCTCATTTTGTGGGCGGGGCTTACCCTATGGGTGGGCTTGTCTTCATTCGGTAGCGCTCATGGCTGTTCCTGTGCATACTGCTGCAAACAAGTGATGGGCATTCCGACTCTTTTTGTTGGTCTGGATCCAGGGGCGTAACTACAACAGGTGCAGGGGTTGCAATCATACCCAGGCCCTGGAGCCTAGGGGGCCCCAAAAGTCCCTTTGGCCTATAGAAAAAAACTATTGCTATTAAGTATTTGCAATAATTGGGGGGCCCATTGGAACTTTCGTATTAGGGCCCATTATTTTCCAGTTACGCCACTAAAAGAGGCGGATCTTTTTGGATCCTAAATAACTAATAATTATGTGTTGACCCCAGGCGAACACATATTTAACATGAGGTTTATCCCTTCATATGACTGAAACCACTCCCACTTGCAGCCCAAACCCCACCCATTTGTAAAGGACCAATTCAATTGAGGAGTGGGCCGGGTTTTGTTCAGG
This sequence comes from Allobates femoralis, assembly GCA_033576535.1. Classification (NCBI taxonomy): domain Eukaryota; kingdom Metazoa; phylum Chordata; class Amphibia; order Anura; family Aromobatidae; genus Allobates; species Allobates femoralis. Next base: position 20,404,405 of record JARQOC010000012.1, read on the forward strand.
TGGGAGTGGTCTCGTCCCCCGAACACTGGATTTTATGCAAAGTGAGATCTATTAAAAATGCATTTCTATAAACTTATATTCTTAGTTTGCATGTCTTAGCATTACAGAGTGCTACTGTCTGTTTGTTATAATATGTTATGTTCGGTTATGCACCTGTTCACACCACATGTTAGGGAGTGCCGCAGTCTTTTCTTGTTTAGATTATGGGGTCATACCTTCTGTCTGTGCACACATCCCCCATTAACCTTAGGGGATTTTATCTATTAGCAGGTTCCTGCTCACCCATACAAATAGAGGGTCTTTTTAAAACCCGAGAGAGGCATTACAAGATACGCGCACGAGTCTCACATGCCTCACCCAGGACGGCCGCTGCCTCTCTGGACAGGAGCGTGTCAGCTGCATAGAAATCCATACAGCTGATGCGCTCCTGTCCAGAGAGGCAGTGACCGGGCTGGGTGAGACATGCAAGACTCGTGCAAGTATCTCACATGCGTCTCGCTTTGTCTGTCTCCGGCCTTAGAATAGATCCTGCAGAGATCCATTGGGTCAAAAGTTGTGAAGGATCCATTTTTTTTAAATATTGGAGCCTATGGAGAACAGAAACGGTAACTGATTGCTATTCATCTTTCATTTGTAACTGCTCGGGTTAGCAAAAAACGGATCCTTTACAAATGCAATAAAAAACGGAGGCTAAACAGCAATCCACTGACAGGTCCTTTGTTCCATAGACTTCAATGTTAACAAGTCCCTTTTCTTTGCTTAATCCTGATATGTAGATTGCACTTCTATCTATATAGCCATTGCTCAAGGCATACACATATATATAAATATGTATTGTCAAAGGCTCTGTAACAGTAGTGCATCAGTTGCAGGGCCGGGGTACTCGACCATCCGATGTCAGACAGTTCAGTAGTCATGGTGGCGGTCCCGGAGGTCGTGGCCCACACCGAGCAAGTTAAGGGAAATTATTTAAAGGGGATAAAGTTTGTCGTGACGCCAGCTGAGGTTTCTGGTCAGGGATGATCAACGCTGCAGATAGTAGTTCCAGGGGATAGATGGTGATGCAGCTAGTTGGAGCACTCCACTCAGCAGGAGCGGGCCCCTGGGAGTAATAGTAGTTGCAGAATAGAGGAGATGCTAGGGGTTGTAGTGCAGGGCAATGGCTCTGCAGGTGGATGTAGGTAGGCGCATGAAAGACTAGATACACACATTTTTCTTGTAGTTCTTACCCTTTTACTTGGTTCTCAAGCAGGCACAACCCAGCTGGGGTACTGTATTCACCAGGATTGCAACCTGGCCAGTTCACAGGTAATTAAGGTCCACTTTGCTGAGACACAGGGAATATGGCCTTCTTTGCTGCCCTTTTCTTCCTGATACTGCTACCTCGTGTCCTCCTAGTGTCCTGTGGTTGCCAGTCACAGCAGGCAGGTGACTGCGCGTTCTCTGGGTTACTGACTTGCTAGTCCTCTTGACCCTATATAGTTCCTTAGCCTTGGGAGGGTTCACTATGGTAGTCACTGTACATGCAGCCCAGTGACCTCCAGTTTCTCGGCTGGTCCTTAAGATATCCAGACCAAATTGGAGCTGGTACCTCTTCTGCTGTAGCTAGTTCCTACCTTGAACAGCCGGCTGCAGATTCGGGTCCTCGGGCCTGGAACCAGCACTTCACTCCACGTGTCTATGCTGCTTCATCACTAGCTCCCGACTTCTCTAGAACTGTGTCCTCCATTTGCCTCCCACCCCTAACCTAACTACTCCCTCCAGCCAGTAGATATGGACTGTTCTGATTGTGAGTTTATTCCGCCCAGCATCTACCTGACTTGGAGTTCAGATTGTGTTGGGTGTATGTTGGGGGTTTCAGCAAAATGTTCCCTTCTTACCTATGCGCATGATGCCACACCTATTAGATAGGCAAAGTACCATAGTGGTGGCCAGACCGCAGGGGCGCCACAGTAGTGTATCTTGAAGCTCATGGACCCCAATGCGAAATCTCCAACGGTGCCCTCAATTATTGAAAAACTTTAATAGCAATAGTCTTTTTGTATAGGACAAAGGGACTTTTGGAGCTCCCTAATCTCCAGGGCCCGGGTGCGATTGCAAACCCTGCACCTGTTGTAGTTACGCCTCTGCTCTTTGGAGCTGTACCATTGCTTTTTTTTTGTCCAAATTAAAAGTTTGTCCACTTTTTGATATTCCTATAGTGTGCTGCCTGTGTGTGTGCATTGTGAGGCACCGCCGGCATGTTCCGCATGGCCGGGGTACATCACATGTAGGATCAGAGGATGATCCTGGGCACACTGGCCGGTTTTCCTGTGATGATAATACTGTGTGAACCAACCTGAACACAATGAGGTTTCAAGAGCCTAATGAGCGGCAGTGAGAGTGAGATGAGATCGAGGAGTCCATGAGGAATAGGATGTAATGAGTGAGTGCTGACAACCCGGAACACAGGGAGTTAACCTGAGCGGTGTGACAGGCTGATTACAAGCAGCTGAGGGGGTGTGTCCAGGTGGGAGTGGCTGGCACGATAAGAACCGGCCACCTGAGTGACTGAGATTGGATTCTGGAAGCTGAGATTGATTCAGATGGAAGCTGAGACCAGCCAAGTGCAGAGCAGTCTAGAGGCTCTGAGTACATGATGGGAGCATGCTAGCTCCATGCCGGTGCCGAGGTCCGTGGTCGTGTCCGCACCTGGAGGGGGAAGCCGTGGTTGACCCGTGGACGCTAGACCGGACGTGGTTCACCTCACGTCCGGGAAGGAGCCTGTGGCGATGCCTGGTGGAACCTGTGACACAGGTAGCGAGACCCGGATCCGTGCCCGGTAAGAAAGCAGTTCCCGAGCGATAGTGTGAACTGTGCACCTTGTGTGCGTAAATCATGTTAGGCGAGTATAGACCGCCCTTGGGACCGACTCAGTGGAGTCCGTTAAAGGTCCTGATGAACCGGAATGTATGTAGCCCTTGGAGGCAATTGTATGTAGTGTGCCAGGCGGGCATAGACCGCCTTTGGGTCCGAGTCAGAGTACTCAGTTAAGGGACCCGATGAACTATGTGTATGAGGGCTTAGGTAATGGCCCTGAATGAGAGATGATGACCGATGTAAGACCCATGTATAATCATGTGGAGAGACAGTGACCCAGCTGGTATGGATGATGTTGGAGGCGTTCCATCCTTGGGACGAGAGGGAGGCTTGCCCTGCTGCATGCAGAGGGTACCTGATCCCTCAACCACGACCTCTAATGGTGTGGGTGTGCCTGTGGTGCCAGACACAGGGGTAATAGGGCTCCTAGTAGGTATCGGATGTGGTTCCCGTGTACTATGGTTTGCCAATCCCTGTAATGGGCCATGGAGGGGCCACAGTCCATGGATGTGGGCTGTGAGCAGGTGTGTGATCCATGGACGTTTGAATGATGGATCACATACGGTGTGTAAGGTCCCGGTCAGGCAGGATTCCTGACTACGGGTGAATGTATATCATCATGCTGGGGTGACTAAAGCCAGGCGGCAGGTACCGCCATTGGGACCCACAGGGCCCGTTGAGGCGTATGTAACGAAGGTCAGAAGCAGGGGTTAGAAGGGCTCCCGTACAGGGTAACGCGTGGTTAGGCCGGAGGCCGCAGCCCCACGGGTTACTAGGGTTTGCCAATCCCTGTTATGAACCCGGAAGGGTCATCATCGTACTGTAACTTATGTATAGTGTAAGTAGGCCGGAGGCCGTAGCCACCATGGGAGCTGTTAGTAGAGCTCCAATGGGGACAGAGATGGTTACAGGTCCCGGGTTACTATAAAACGTTATGTGCAATATAAGTGTTATGTGATGTTAAATGTAAATGTATGGTGTATTTATGTAAAGTGTTGTTAATCAATGTGATATGTGTCAAACATGCTACCCGGGTTATGTGATTAATATGTGAAAATAAACGGGTAGACATTGGTTAACCTTATAAACACGTGTTCTTGTCGTTTTGCAAGCGGGTTCCCCGGTTGCTACCTCACAGCATGTATATGTGTGTTCGTGTTCATGTGTGTGTGTGTGTTCGCATGCATGCAGAGGTGTATCTAGGTTTTCTGGCACTGGGTGCAAGAATTCAGGTTGCAGGCCCCCCAAGTGGTCTGAGTAGTCGTCATGTGACCAATTATTCATATGCGATTTTCACACTTAGGCACATGCCAACGAGCTATTCTGCCTAATTCTCTCAATGTTCAGTGAAAAAGTATATTACAAGTTGTTAGGATTGGGATACAGGGCTTAATGTTATAATTAAAGGGCTTGTCCAGGTTTGAGATGCAAGTCTGTAGTCCCTCTAGGTGACTGCAGGTCTCTGAAGTCTCACAGCACGTGCGCTGCACACTGTCAGGATTCACCCGTGCCAATGGCAAGAGTTAATGGTCATGTGAGCACAAGTATGCGATTTCAGGGCTGGATCCAGGTTTTTATAGGCCCTGGGCGAAAGAGTCTCAGCGGGCCCCCTTTAAACATACTGGCTGTATATATATACTGTAATATAAAGGTAGCGAGCCGTAATATATATATATATATATATATATATATATATATATATATATATATATATATATATATATATATATATATATATTCATATTCATATTCCCCACAAATATAATCCCTCTTGTGTTGTGACTCCCCCGTGTGCTGTCTCCCCTCTCTTTGGGCTGCCTCCCCCCTGTGTGCTGCCTCCCCCCTGTGTGCTGTCTCCCCTCCGTGTGCTGTCTCCCCCTTGTGCGCTGTGTCCCGTCCCTGCCTGTCTCCTCCCTGTGCGCTGTAAACCCGTGTGCCTCCCCTCTCTGTGCCGGTCTCCCCATGCTCTGTCTCCCCCCTCTGTGCTTTCTCCCCTCTCAGTGCCTTGTCTCCACCCTGTGTGCTGTCTCCCCTCTGTGTGCTGTCTCCCCCTTGTGCGCTGTGTCCCCTCTCTGCCTGTCGCCCCCTTGTGCGCTTTGTCAACCTGTATGCTGTGTCTCCCCTTCTCTGTGGCTGTCTCCTCATGCACTGGTTCTCCCCTCTCTGCCTGTTTTCCCCTGTGTGCTGTGTCTCTCCCCTGCGTCTATCTCTCCCCTGTATGTATGCAGAGCACTGTGCACACATGATCTACAGTCTGCAGAGCTCTGCGTACACATGATCTGCAGTCTGCAGAGCCTTAGTGCACATGATCTGCAGTTTGCAGAGCCTTAGTGCACATGATCTGCAGAGCACTGTGCACACATGACCTGCAGTCTGCAGAGCACTACGTACACATGATCTGCAGTCTGCAGAGCACTGTGTACACATGATCTGCAGTTTGCAGAGCCTTAGTGCACATGATCTGCAGAGCACTGTGCACACATGACCTGCAGTCTGCAGAGCCTTAGTGCACATGATCTGCAGATCATTGCGCACACATGACCTGCAGTCTGCAGAGCACTGTGTACACATGATGTGCAGTGTGCAGAGCACTGTGTACACATGATGTGCAGTGTGCAGAGCACTGTGTACACATGATGTGCAGTGTGCAGAGCACTGTGTACACATGATGTGCAGTTTGCAGAGCACTGTGTACACATGATGTGCAGTTTGCAGAGCACTGCGTACACATGATGTGCAGTTTGCAGAGCACTGCGTACACATGATGTGCAGTTTGCAGAGCACTGCGTACACATGATGTGCGGTTTGCAGAGCACTGCGTACACATGATGTGCGGTGTGCAGAGCACTGTGTACACATGATGTGCAGTGTGCAGAGCACTGTGTACACATGATGTGCAGTGTGCAGAGCACTGTGTACACATGATGTGCAGTGTGCAGAGCACTGTGTACACATGATGTGCAGTGTGCAGAGCACTGTGTACACATGATGTGCAGTGTGCAGAGCACTGTGTACACATGATGTGCAGTGTGCAGAGCACTGTGTACACATGGTGTGCAGAGCACTGTGTACACATGATGTGCAGTGTGCAGAGCACTGTGTACACATGATGTGCAGTGTGCAGAGCACTGTGTACACATGATGTGCAGTGTGCAGAGCACTGTGTACACATGATGTGCAGTGTGCAGAGCACTGTGTACACATGATGTGCAGTGTGCAGAGCACTGTGTACACATGATGTGCAGTGTGCAGAGCACTGTGTACACATGACGTGCAGTGTGCAGAGCACTGTGCACACATGATCTGCAGAGCACTGTGCACACATGATCTGCAGAGCACTGTGCACACATGATCTGCAGAGCACTGTGCACACATGATCTGCAGAGCACTGTGCACACATGATCTGCAGAGCACTGTGCACACATGATCTGCAGAGCACTGTGCACACATGATCTGCAGAGCACTGTGCACACATGATCTGCAGAGCACTGTGCACACATGATCTGCAGAGCACTGTGCACACATGATCTGCAGAGCACTGTGCACACATGATCTGCAGAGCACTGTGCATACATGATCTGCAGAGCACTGTGCATACATGATCTGCAGAGCACTGTGCATACATGATCTGCAGAGCACTGGTGCTCCCCCTTCTGCACCAGTATATCAGGTGATGTGCTGTCTGATGGCTGGGGGGCCCTGGACGCAGTGTATTCGTACCTGACAGGGGCCCCCTGTCCTGTGTACAGCCCCCCCTTCTCCCTCCTAACCTGATGCTGATCGCTGACGCTGTGGCCGACTAAACTGAGACTGCACTGAGCCGGAAGCCGATCTCTATGATCTGTAGGAGGAGCAGGAAGTGAAGGGAGATAGAGATCCGTACAATCTCAGTACAGCTGGTCACTGCGATCAGCGGCTGGTTGGGAGGAAGAACATGACACAGGGCAGGGGGCCCCTGTTAGGGGCGAATACACAGCGCCCAGGGGCCCCCAGCCATCAGGGGGAGGAGGCAGTGTAAGGCTAGGGTCACATTTGCATTATGACCCTTGCCTGACGTTAGTACTAAAAGCTTAGACATTTCTGCCTCAGCTAGGCTATTGCTCCCTATGACAACCCGATGTTTACCTTGCCAACCGCTGGCTCCATTCAAAGCACCCAGATGTGCACTTTAGGACAGCGCACAGGAAAACACTGCAGACCGCGTTAGCAAGGTAAACATCGGGTAGTCATAGGGAGCAACAGCCTCGCAGCGCACAGCGTTACCTGCCCTTACCTGTGTGCAGAAATGTCTAAGCTTTTAGCACTAACGTCAGGCTAGGGTCATAATGCAAATGTGACCCTAGCCTAAGTGAGGGCAGGGGACATTGTCCTGCTCCAGACAGCGTGGGCCCCTCAGACACGCAAGGTCCCCGACACTTGCCCGGGTGCTGACGCCGGCCCTGTGTGATTTATATACTTCTGGACACATTCTGACTAGACGTGTCCAGCCTCACTCAATTCATTGTCATTGATTGAGGCCTCGCATGTCTCTTCAGCATGTGACTGCATGTAAATAAATCGTATATTTACGGTTACATGACCTCCCACTCTCACCACTGGCACCAGAGAATCCAGACAGCGCTCAGTGTGTGCACGGTGAGAATTCAGAAGTCTGCAGTCACATAGAGGGACTGTAAACTCATCACAAACCTGGGACATCCCCTTTAATGCTCCTAACAAATAAAAATATAGAAACCTTAAATTGTCAGACAGGACAACACTTTATTAACATAGCCATGGATCACATAATCTTACAGGTTATGCATTGTTACATGTGTACAGGATCAGAGCCAATAACAGCACATCACTACATCACCAGAGATACAGAAACAGATTCATATAACCCCCATCAGTACAAAAACACAGCATCACAACCCTCATCAGTACATAAACACATCACCAGACCCACCAGAGGTACAAAAATGCATCCATATAACCCCCATCAGTACAGAAACACTGTCAGAATCCTCATCAGTGCAGAAATACAACACCAGAGGTACAGAAATGCATAACTAGAACCCACAAGTACAGAAATCAAAACCCTCATAAGTAACAAATTTCATCTTCAGAACCACCAGAGGTGCAGAAATACATAACTAGAAAACCCATCAGTACATAATATTTATTCATTTATATAGCGCTATTAATTCCATAGCACTTTACATACATCAGTAATGCTGTCTCTCTTGGAGCTCACAATCTAAACATCCTATCAGTATGTCTTTACAATGTGGGAGGAAACCGGAGTGCCCAGAGGAAACCCACGCAAACACGGGGAGAACATACAAACTCCTTGCAGATGTTGTCCTTAGTGTCCTTGGTGGGAATTGAACCCAGGACGTCAGGACCCCAGTGCTGCAAAGGCTTCAGTGCTAACCACTTGAGCCACTGTGCTGCCCATCCATATAACCCCCATCACTATAGAAACACAGCATCACAATCCTCAGTACAGAAATTCACCATCAGAACCAACATCAGTACATGGCAAAACAATTGTAATATCAGGTCAGACTCATACACATTTGTCCTGCATGAACCTACAACTCCTACTACATCCTTAACACAATGGTAAGGAGATACTGCGAGTTGTTGTTACCAGCCATCATCAGATCATACAGGAACTACAGCACTGATGAAAATTAGTCAGTATCCCAGTACTAATAATAACAAATAATCATTTACATCTGGGTACCTTATAGATGACCTTGTCTCTGTTCGGGGTCATCTTTTTATTTTCTTCATCTTGACCAGACACCATGATGACTTTTCACATCCACGTTCATCTTCTCTGGTCTTCAGCACATCCCGACATGATCCTCTTAAAAATAGCAGAATTGTCAAAATTTTCCTAATTTAAAATATCTGCCATACACTGTCCCAGAATAAATAATTGCTCCTCCTCACTGTTCCCTGCACAAAATAGGATTTACACACTGTCCCTCTTCTGGCGCATGCCCTCCACACTGCCCTCTCCTTTCCATACTGGGCTCCCTGATCATACTGTCCTGTCACACTGTGTCCCCCTATACTGCCCACTGTTTATACTGTGGTCCTTCATCACACCCCTCTCCTTGTCATACTGTCCCCTCCTGGTTGTTGCCTCACACTGTCCATGCTTATTGCCCCCTCTCCATACAGCCCCACACTACTCACTCTCTATTCTGTGCCCCTTTATATTTTTGTCATCCCCTACTATTTCCTCACTATCTCACTCCACATACTGTGTTTACACCCATCCCCCTCACTCCACATACTGTGTTTCACCCATCCCCCTCTTATTCCACATACTGTCTCGACAGCCATTCCTTTCACTCCCATACCGTGTCCACACTTTCCCCCCTTCACTCCACATACCGTATTACAGCCAGCTCGCCTCACTCCACATACAGTGCCGCAGCCAAACCCCCCACACCTCATACTGTGTCCACTCCGATCTCCTCCTCGTTCCACATAATGTGCCGCAACTATCCCCCTCACACCTCATACTGTGTCCATACTCTTCCCGCCTTACTCCATATACCATACAGCAGCCATCCCCCCTTACTCCACATACTATGTTTACACTCATCCACCTCTCACTCCACATACTGTGTCAGCAGCCATCACCCCTCACTCCAATACCGTGTCCACACTGTGTCCCCCTCACTCCACATACCGTACCGCAGCCATCCCCCTGTCTCCACATACTGTGCTGCATGTGCTGCAGCCATTCCCCTCACGCCTCATACTTTGTCTACACTGATCCACCCTCACTATATTATACTAGATCCTAAAATCTACCCCTTTGGTTCACATATACTGCCCCCACCCTCTCCTTCCAGTATGGCTCACATATTCCCCCCCACCCTCTCCCCCCAGTTTGCCTCACATATACTCCCCCCACCCTCTCAGTTTGGCTCACATATTCTTCCCACACCTTCTATCCCCAGTTTGGCTCACATATACTCCCCCCACCCTCTCTCTCCAGTTTGGCTTCCATATTCCCCCCCCTGCCCCCCAGTTTGGCTCACATATTGTCCTTCCACCCTCTCCCCCAGTTTGGCTCACATATATTCCCCCCCCATCCTCTCCCCCCCCAGTTTGGCTCACATTCTCCCCCAACCCTCTCCTTTCCCGCCAGTTTGGCACAAATAGTCTCCCCCAACCGAACCCTCTCCCACCCCAGTTTGGCTCACATGTTGTCTACCCACCCTCTATTCCCAGTTTGGCTTATATATATCCCCCCCCCTCTATCCCCAGTTTGTCTCACATAAATTCCCCCCCCCACCCTCTCCCTCCAGTTTGGCTCACATATATTTCTCCCCTCACCCACTCCCCCCAGTTTGGCTTCCATATTCTCTCCCACCTTCTCCCCCCAGTTTGGCTCATATATTCTCCTCCCCCACCCACCCTGACCCTCCAGTTTGGTTCACATATTCTCCCCCCACCCTCTCCCCCTTCCCCTAATTACATCAATCTGTTGGATCCTCAGCTCCCATGGAGCACTTTACCCCATCCTGCCGCCTGTGCAGAGCCGCCGAGTTACATCAGGAGCGTGATCAGATGACCTGATCAGTAGCGTGATAAGGTGACCTGATCACTCTGATGATGTCCCCTGCCCTACCCTGACCTGGAAGTGTGGGGAATCAGGGCGGCGCTTCCACTGTACAGGCATCTGATAGACACTTTGTACAGTGGATTGCAGGAGGCGGCGCTGCAGATTCTCTGCTCCTGCTGTCAGCTAGGAGTGGGAGCAGAGAATGACCGGCTCCCATGGCGGGGCTGGCACACCATGCAGCCAGTGGAGAGAGACCTCAGGTGCTGCAGCAGGAGGCCCGACGGCACCCCCCTACCTGCTGCGCCCAGGGCAAATACCTTGCCAGCCCCCCTCTAGATTTGCCACTGCGTGCACGCATGTGCGCGTGCATATATATATATATATATATATATATATATATATATATATATATATATATATATATATATATAATATTTTTACAGTCACAGTCACCAGTCAATGAATTAAAATGTTTTAGTGGAAAATCTATAAAGATATTAAAGACAGAGCTGAGTACAATCACTGCCTTCACTAAGCCTGCTGTATCAGTTTGACACTTTTGACATCACACTGATCCCACACTGACATCTAGTGGCCATCTTTGGTATTTTTGTGGTTCCTGCTGCAGCACAAGAATTATTTTTTTGTTTATTCTGCATGTCTTCTTGCAAGGAATAATGCTAATATTAGAGGAAATATCCGGTGCTTTCATAAAAGCAGTGCATCACTGTAAAATGACCAATATATTGCTTAGGTTATCTTGTTTTTTTTCACAAGTATCGCAGTTTCCATTACTGGGTCCTGATATTTTTTATAACAATTGTATTATTATGAATAAATGCCAGATTCCAGACAGGAACCCAGTGGATCAATTAATAAGCTGCATCAGGAATAGTCGTTTCAAAATTATATATGGCATAATAAGGGTATTGGCTTTGTTATGACTTGAAGCCATAGGGCTGGTGTGAACAGAGCCTTAGTTATGTTATTTTTTTCAGGTTTTTGTCATCTAATCTGAGAGCTGTATAATGTAGAGACAGAGACCCTGATTCCAGCGATGTGTCACTTACCGGGCTGCTCAGTGTAGTTTTGATAAAATCACTGTCAGCATTAGCAGTAGATTCTCATTAGAGGACTACTTGGCCTCTCTTACTTTGGAGACTTGTGACAGTCTTGGGACCTGTGCCTTACTCCTGTATTGACACTTAATATTCAACGTGTTTCTATCCGTTGGTAGTTTAGGAGTTAATGTCCGTTTTTGTTGCAACAAGCTAGCTAGTTCTTTATCCTGGTGTGGCTACTCTGTGATCACTCCCATCCCATCTATATGATCACATGGTTCCAGCATCCTTTGCTGATTGGACTAATTCCTAGCCAAGCTTCCTGAGGCAAAGGAGGCTCTCTGGAGAGCTGACTACTGCCAAGCCGTCTGTTACCAAGAAGCGTGGCAGCAGGCGTGAAGTTGTTTGTTGTTCCCCTGTCTGTCTAACCTTCCCTTTTCTCTTGTTTATTGCAGCTGTTGGGACTAGTGCTTCCACTGGCCATTCCCTATTCAGGGCTAACATAAGGGCCAGCGAAGGACTATGTATCCTGCTCGGCGACGGGTTGAAAGAACCCGTATAGGGACAGTAGGGATATCAGGTTACAGCCGTAAGCGAGTGCAGGAGGTCACCGCTTCCCCGTTCCCTATGAGCAGGGCCCTCCACTATATTTGTCTCCCCATCTGTTGTTTTTTTGTAGTGTGCCGGACATCGTTGCTCGTTGCTCCACTGTAACGCATGGTGGCCGGACACCCCCTTAGTCCAGCGTGACACTACTTGACTACTGCCAGGTAGTTCAGCATATTCATGAACTGCAACATCTGCAGCAGAGAAAACAGTAACTTTATCAAAATGACAGCAAGCAGCTTGATAAGTGACACATCGCTGGAATCAGGGTCTCTGTCTCTACATTATGTTGCTCTTAGATGGGATGCAAAACACTTGGTGACAGATTCCTTTTAAAGACTGGAGGAGCATAACCTGGTGCAGTAGTTTGACTAATAATAAATAAAAAAGAAACTGGATTAATCCATTAAGGTCAGGCTCCCATGATGAACTTTTGATGCTGTGTAATTTCGCTGTGCAAAAAACTGCACCGTCTAAAGCTATGTTCACACACTTAAGCAAAAATACAGCAAAACCTTAGGGATTTCTAGTGTATCCAGATTTCTTGGCAGGCGAAAACCTGCATTTTTTGCTGCATTTTTGCTGCGTTTTTGCCCATAGAACACTGCAAAAACGCAGAAAAGAATTGACGCTCATTCTTTATAAAACGCAGCAAAACCTGTGCAGGTTTCTGTTTCTGCAAACAAATTAAACCAATGTGTGCAGACAACTTTTCCCTGAATAGGTTTTGCTATCATAATAACTGAGCACAAAAAAGCAGCAAAAATGCAGCAAAAACGGAATGGGTGACCATTGCCTAATGGTGGGTTTACACGTTTCAATATCGGCGTCCAGTTTCAATGAAAAGTCACGTGGTTCGATCGTTGGAGCCGATATCGTTCCTGCGTTGTATGGTGTGAACGTCCAATACGATGCAGGAACGATGTCAATGCGATATCGGGGATTGAATGAGCGTGCTCTCCAATGCTCCGATATTGAATAGCGATTGAAGCCGGATCGTGCTGTGTAAACGCCCAACTACGATGCGATGTTCAACGTCACCCATTCACTCCCATGTTAAATGGTCCTTCCTGGGTTGGGGGGCGTAGACATCGCACGGACGTTGGATTCCTAAATCGCAACGTGTAAACCTCCGATGCGATGCGGGAGGAACGTGCACTAAATGCGCACTCCCGCGCCATTGAGTTGCGATATCGCAACGATATTGAAACGTGTAAACCCACCATTACAGTTGCAGCACAGTGGATGGATTTAATGGAAGAGAGAGGAGAGAGCAGCACGTCTGTGAACAGGAGAGGCAAGTGCTCACTGCAATGCTGAGGTGCTCTAAGGAGCAATGTACAATAGAGGAAAAATAAAAAGTTTTTTAAACATAAACATAAAAATACACATATTTGGAATTGCTGTGTTCAGAAATGCCCGATCTATCAAAATATAAAATCAATTCATCAGATCTGTAAACTGCATAATGGAATAATAAAAAAGTCCAAACACTGAAATTAGATGTTTTTGTTGCTGCAGCATTGCAATAAAATGCAATAACGGGCGATCAAAACTTCATATCTACCCAAAAATTGTATCATTAGAAACATCAGCTAAAGACGCAAAAAATAATCTGTCACACAGCCCAGATCCCGAAAAATTAATACGCTATGGGTCATGGAAAATGAAGATAAAAGAGCAATTCTTTTTTTTTTTTTAAACTTCAGATTTTTCTTCACCACTTAGATAACAGTAAAAGTAACATGTTTGGTATCTACAAACTCGTACCGACCTGAGATATCATACTGACATGTCAGTGTTACGACGTAGTACTGACCCGAGGCATCATACCGACATGTCAGTGTTACCATATAGTACTGACCCGAGGCATCATACCGACATGTCAGTGTTACCATATAGTACTGACCCGAGGCATCATACCGACACCTCAGTGTTACCATATAGTACTGACCCGAGATATCATACCGACACATCAGTGTTACCATATAGTACTGACCCCAGACATCATACCAACACGTCAGTGTTACCATATAGTACTGACCCCAGACACCATACCAACACCTCAGTGTTACTATATAGTACTGACCCGAGGCATCATACCGACACATCAGTGTTACCATATAGTACTGACCCGAGGCATCATACCGACACCTCAGTGTTGCCATATAGTACTGACCCGAGGCATCATGCCGACACATCAGTGTTACCATATAGTACTGACCCCAGACATCATGCCAACATCTCAGAGTTACCATATAGTACTGACCCAAGGCATCATACTGACACGTCAGTGTTACCATATAGTACTGACCCGAGGCATCATACTGACACCTCAGTGTTACCATATAGTACTGACCCGAGGCATCATACTGACACCTCAGTGTTACCATATAGTACTGACCCGAGGCATCATAGTGACACGTCAGTGTTACCATATAGTACTGACCCGAGGCATCATACAGACATGTCAGTGTTACCATATAGTACTGACCCCAGACATCATACCAACACCTCAGTGTTACCATATAGTACTGACCCGAGGCATCATACCGACACCTCAGTGTTACCATATAGAATTGACCGAGGCATCATACCGACACGTCAGTGTTACCATATAGTACTGACCTGAGACATCATACCGACACGTCAGTGTTACCATATAGTACTGATCTGAGACATCATACCGACATGTCAGTGCTACCATATAGTACTGACCTGAGGCATCATACAGACATGCAGGGGCGTAACTACAACAGGTGCAGGGGGTGCGATCGCACCCGGGCCCTGCAGCCTAGGGGGGCCCCAAAAGTCCCTTTGGCCCATTGAAAAAGACTAATACTATTAAAGACTTTCCATATTTGGGGGCCCCGTTGGAGCATTCGCATCGGGGCCCCAGCACCTGAAGTTACGCCACTGCAGACATGTCAGTGTTACCATATAGTACTGACCCCAGACATCATACCGACACCTCAGTGTTATCATATAGTACTGACCCCAGACATCATACCGACATGTGAGTGTTACCATATAGTACTGACCCGAGGCATCATACTGACACCTCAGTGTTACCATATAGTACTGACCCGAGACATCATACCGACACGTCAGTGTTACCATATAGTACTGACCCCAGACATCATACTGACACATCAGTGTTACCATATAGTACTGACCCCAGACATCATACTGACACATCAGTGTTACCATATAGTACTGACCCGAGGCATCATACTGACACATCAGTGTTACCATATAGTACTGA
The DNA here is from genome assembly GCA_033576535.1 of Allobates femoralis. Lineage (NCBI taxonomy): Eukaryota > Metazoa > Chordata > Amphibia > Anura > Aromobatidae > Allobates > Allobates femoralis. The sequence continues at coordinate 20,419,772 of JARQOC010000012.1, forward strand.
CCCCAGACATCATACTGACACCTCAGTGTTACCATATAGTACTGACCCCAGACATCATACCGACACCTCAGTGTTACCATATAGTACTGACCCCAGACATCATACCGACACGTCAGTGTTACCATATAGTACTGACCCCAGACATCATACTGACACGTCAGTGTTACCATATAGTACTGACCTGAGACATCATACTGACACCTCAGTGTTACCATATAGTACTGACCCCAGACATCATACCGACATGTCAGTGTTACCATATAGTACTGACCCGAGCCGTCATACCGACATGTCAGTTTTACCATATAGTATTGACCCAAAGCATCATACAGACACGTCAGTGTTACCATACAGTGAATAAAAAAGGCAAAAAAACAATCATGTAATTGCACTGTTATTGCAATTTCACCACACTTTGAATTTTTTCCCCCTATTTTCCTGTACACCATATGGTAAAATAAATGATTTAATTCAAAGGTACAACTCGTCCCGCAAAATACAAGCCGTCATATGTCTACAGTATATTGATGAGAAAAATATAAAAGATATGACTCTTGAAAGAAGGGGAGGGAATAACGGAAAACGGAAAATCGTCGGTGGGTGAAGGGGTTAATATTGATTTTATTTTTTTGGGGGGCCATCAGTATCTAATTAGCAGAGTTGATCATATTCTTCTGATTGAAAGAGGCTGCGGGATACTGAAATTAAGACCCTTCCATTTATTTCACCGATGATGACCTCAACCAGGACCCATGTAGAAGATCTCTGCACTGAAGGCTGAAATCAACAAGGCTCCTGAATCCACAGTTACTGTTCTCCATAGAACTCTATGAGCACCAATTGTCATCTCCTATCTTGTGAAGGTAATGTAAGTCTGTATTCACTGAAGTCAGATTTTACCCATGCATTAAGAATTGTGCATTAAGGACCAGTCCATTGATTTTCATGTGTAATATTGACTTAGGGGGCCGCAATAAAATGACTTTTATTTAAAGGGAATCTCCCAGTAGGATCACCCCTGCTAAGCTATCAATATGGGCAACTACATGAGGCATCTCAATGAATCAGAATGTCATCAAAAAGTTCATTTATTTCACTAATTCAATACATAAAGTACAACACATATATTATACAGAGTCATCACACACAGATTGATCTATTTCAAGTGTTTATTTCTGTTAATGTTGATGATTATGGCTTACAGCCAATGAAAACCCAAAGGTCATTATCTCAGAAAATTAAAGTAGTTGCGATGTGAATCACTACAGTAATAACTAGTCCCAGAGGTGAAGAAACAGACTGCAGTAACGGAAAGTAAATATAAAAATAATACCACTTGCTGGAAGTAAAGGGAAGTCAAACGATCCAAGGTCAGGCTTAGGAAATGGTGCAGTAAAAGCAAGGGGTAGTCAGAGAGGAAGTTCAAGTCTAGCCGAAATCAGGAAAACCAGAGGGACAAGACTGAATACAAGGAGCAGGCAAAAGAGTAGTCAGGTCACAGGCAAATGGTCAAAGTCCAGGTAAGGGAATAAAGTCAGGCTGGGTCAGGCACCGGGCACAGAAGGATCAGACCTACACAGGCAAAAGGAAGTGTACGATTGACACTGCATGGAGGAGCTAGCATGCTTAAGTAGAGGCCTAATTAAGGGAAGTGAAGACAGGTAATTGCAGCACAGAGTAAGGCTGGCTTCACACTGCGGTCAGATCAGGTCAGATCAGGTCAGGTTTTGTGTTTCAAAACCAGGGGAGGAACTTGCAGAGAAAAAGTATAATTGAAAGATTGACACCTGTTCTAGGTTTTGGAGTCACTCCTGGTTTTGGCACACAAAACCTGACCTGACCTGACCTGATCTGAAACCAGCCTAAGGGTACAGTTACACGTCGCAACATTGCACGCAATTTCACTGGCAATTTGCTGGTTGCAATGAAATCATGGACACATTGTTCTATTTTGTTGCCGTGTACATATGGAACAATGTGTCCATGATTTCACTGCAACCAGCAAATTGTCAGTGAAATTTCATGCAATGTTGCGACGTGTAAAGGTACCCTTAGGTCAGAGTGGAGATCGTGACAGTAGGAAGGATGAAGAATCAAAAACTGCGCTGCCATATTCCACAAGATATCAAAGTGTGAATATAATATTGAGTTATTAGTTAACATGTTTCATGGCTCCCTGCCCCTTCCTGAGGACAAATCAATATCAAATATTGCCATGTTTCAGGGAACCCTGAAACACGTTGACTAATAAATTAATATTATATTCACCCTTTGATGTCTTGTGGAATACAGCAGTGCGGTGTTTAACCCTTCATCCTCCATACTCTATATGCACCACGCTGGGGACTACAGCAGCTGTGATGTGCTTTTATAGTGGTTGTGAGTGTCACAACCACACAAAGTGAAGCCTCTGATACCTATTTAGGGAATATTTAGGTCCTCGGAGGGGAGTATACCTCTTGGATCTAAACTAACTTCTTATAAAGTGTTCACTTTGGTGTCCAGGGGAGAAGAGGGATATGCGCCAACTTCACAAAATGCAGCATAAGCGCTGCTGAAGGTGGCTTTTTAAGGTGCCTCATCTGTACCACCCCCTGTGCTCACTTTCTGCCCCCTCCCCTGTGCTTGCTCTCGCACCCCCCCCCCCCCCTCCCATCCTGTGGTCGCTCTCTCAGTGCAGGGCTGAGTGCAGGGTTGAGTGTGTGTGTAATGAGTGTGGGGTTTGGTGTGTGTATGTGGTAAGTATGGGGCTGAGTGTGTGTGTGTAGGGAGTGAGGGAGTGTGGGGCTGAGCGTGTGTGTGGTGTGAGTGTGGGGCTGAGTGTGTGTGGGTGTAGGGAGTGTGGGGCTGAGTGTGTGTGTGTATAGGGAGTGTGGGGCTGAGTGTGTGTGTGTGTGTATAGGGAGTGTGGGGCTGAGTGTGTGTGTGTGTGTGTGTGTGTGTGTGGGGAATGTGGGGCTGAGTGTGTGTAGGGCGTATGGGGTTGAGTGTGTGTGTTGGGAATGTGGGGCTGAGTGTATGTGTGTACGGAGTATGGGGCTGAGTGTGTGTGTAGGGGGTGTGGGGCTGAGTGTATGTGGTGAGGGAGTGTGGGGCTGAGTGTGTGTGTGTGCGTGTAGTGAGTGTGGGGCTGAGTGTGTGTGTAGGGAATGTGGGGCTCAGTGTGTGTGTGTGTGTGTGTGTAGTGAGTGTGGGGATGAGTGTGTGTGTGTAGTGAGTGTGGGGATGAGTGAGAGTGTGGAGATGTGTGATGTGTGTTGGAGTTGAGTGTGCATGTACTGAGTGTGGGGATGAGTGTGTGTGTGTATTGAGTGTGGGGATGAGTGTTGGGCTGACTGTGTAGTGAGTGTGGGGCTGAGTGTAGTGAGTGTGGTGTGTGTGTAGTGAGTGTGGTATGTGTGTGTAGTGAGTGTGGTGTGTGTGTAGTGAGTGTGGGGCTGAGTGTGTGTAGTGAGTGTGGTGTGTGTGTAGTGTGCGGGGCTGAGTGTGATGTGTGTGTGTGTAGTGAGTGTGTGGCTGAGTGTGTGTGTAGCGAGTATGGGGCTGAGTGTGTCTGTGTAGTGAGTATGGGGTGGAGAATGGTGTGTGGGGGGGGGCTGAGTGTGTCAGTGGGCTGCAGTGCCTGGCTGCTGCTGTCTATGCTCCCCCAATCTATTCAGTTTAAAGAGGACCTGTCACCAAACCAGGCATGGTGATCTAATTACAGCACTGGATACAGCATGTCTGCAGCATCCAGACAAGGGGTCCCCCAGCACTTGAGCGGCCCTGTACCCCGCGATAATACACTTAGAAAACTTACATGCTCCAGCCACTAAGGAGGTGGCTAGGGGCTGCAGCCAAGGGCAGATGCTCACCCCCTGCATGTGTAATCTGCCCACCGCTGCCAATCATCCTCTCCCTGTCTGCAGCATTTCAACACAGTTTTTTTTTCTCTCCCGTGTAGCCCGCCCCCCTGAGGGGGAGAGAATGATTGGCAGCGGTGGGCAGATTACACAGGCAGGGGGTGTGAATCTGCACTTTGGCTGCAGCCCCTAGGCACCTCCTTAGTGGCTGTAGCATGTAAGTTTTCTAAGTGTATTATCTCGGGGTACAGGGCTGCTCAAGTGCTGGCGGACCCCTTGTCTGGATGCCGCAGACATGCTGTATCCAGTGCTGTAATTAGATCACCATGCCTGCTTTGGTGACAGGTCCTCTTTAAGGATCTGAGGTGATGTCACACTCATGTGACCTGGCTCCACCCGTGATTGTGATATCACCACAGGTCCTGTAGGTAAGGTTTAGCTTATCGGGGGCTGCCGACATGGGGGTTGCGGACTGCTGGGAGCAGGCATGGAAGAGCATGCATCAGACTGCGGTTGGAAGCAGAGGTGGGTGCAGCAGGGGTGTTGGGCAGTGGAGGTGTTGGCCGGGAATGCGGTGATCGTCATATTAAGAGACCCATCACTTGGGTGTTCCAATATGGTGGTGCACTTCCGTCTAGCACGGTGGATCGTGGGGTTCGGGGACGTCCGACAGAAGTCAGGCACAGACAACATAAGGCAATTATACATAGAGATTATTATTTTTATTATTTATTTATTGCAGTCTGATACACTTTGCTGCTTGGCAAAAATTGACCCATTGTTAGCACAAAACGCAGCACTAAAAATGTATCCTTCAACTTTTAAAAATTTATTAGGGAAAAACCGGATGACACACATGGGAGAAAAGCGGTGTCAAATGGATATCTAGTGTTTAATAGACCTTTTGTTGAGTTGGTGAATATGATTGCAAATAAGGCGAAAAACGATCATTCCCCTTCCCCCAACCCCCCAAAAAAAAACCCCAGACATGTAAACAGCCCCATTGACTATAGCTGATTCCCGGAGGACGTATTCTAAACAGAGCATGTGTGTGAAGACCGGATCTGTTCGGGCTTGTGATCACGCTGCGGGGTTTTGCAGCGCTTTTGTTGTGGATTTTGATGCAGAAAAGGTGCAAAGTTGTATAAAATCCACAAACCAGCAAAGTCTATGGGAATTCTGTAGTGTTGTGCCCATGCTGTGTTTTCCCCCTGCAGAAAACGTGCAGATTTTGCAGCGGCAAATCTGCATTATGTGAGTTCTTGCAGCATTTTCCAGCCATTGACTTGGTGTTTGGAAACAGAGGGCACAAATCTGCACCTTTTCCGCACCAACAACAAGCCGAATTTGCAACATGTTTTTGGTGCGTTTTTCTGCCACAAGATGCCGATTTGGTGCGGAAATTTCTGCAACAAAATATTCAGTGGCGGCACATACCCTGATGAATGGAGATTTATTGTTACAAATGGCTCATCTTATTCCTATACACAACAATGAATCCAGAAAAGAGTGATAAAGAGCTGGAATCAAATGCCGCACTGACCACAAGCGCGGCATTTGATTCCAGCTCTTTATCACTCTTTTCTGGATTCTTCAGTTCTCAGCTGGGAGCCTGCAGCAACCTCCTGTGTGCTTTTATTGTAGTTGTGACACTCACAACTACATCAGGTGAGTTTAACCATTTGGGGTCTGAGGGACCTGTATAATAGCAATACTACTCTATGTGCGCTTCCTTTCTCTTTTAATTTATATACACAACAATGGGCTTTGCAACAAGTGAGATGTTCTCACTGGATCTGGTACTTCCATAGGCGGCAGTACAGAAACAGCTCAAAGTAATGCAGGTGGTATCTGCCTGGAAAGTTCTGATTCTGATTCTACAAACTGACCACAAGAGGGCGCAATAAAACTAGTCAGAATGTCAATTTCTTTTACATTATTAATATTATTAATTAATAAATAAAATAATCATAATCGATTACACAGATGCAGTACATTCCCATATAGAAGGCATAATAAATACTCTCTAGTAGTCATGTTGCTTCTCTCTAAAATCTGCCAAACCTTTGGTGATTCCATCAGAAAATTAAGTGTTATGGAAAAGACGCCTATATAGCGTGTGTAACCCCAAATTGTAGGTAATATTCACATAATGTTTCAGGTTATTGTCAGTGGCTCCATTAGGTCTAACGTAGTAAATGGAATCTGTGAGCAGGTTTTTGCTACCTAATCTGAGAGCAGCACGATGTAGGGAAAGGGAGCCTGAATCCAACGATGTATCACTTGGGTTACTGGATGCAGCGGTTCTGAAGATTTTAGATTTAATAATGCAGAACCCCCACTCAAACCAGGCTCTGTATGTACAAAGTCTGTACACAGAGAGGTGCTAATCAGAGGGGCAGGGAGCATGGTCGGGCTATTGTAGCAAAAACACAGGCCAAAAGACATACACACAGCGGGCACATAGCCTAAGATAAGAAATCTGAGTCTTGATTGCAGAGTAAGGGTGGCTTCACACTGCGGTCAGGTCCGATCCAGGGCTGTCACGGGTGAACCTGACAGCCCCGGACCGGATCGGCACACAGAACCGGAGGGCTAATATGCCCTCCGCTCCGGTGTGCATCCTGCCACAGCTGCCGCTGCTGATTATTCAGGACCGCTGCTTGCAGGGAGCTAGCCGCGGTCCTGAATTATAACAGCGGCGTGCAGCCGCCAGTGTCCGGTTCCCGGATCCTCCCGGATCGGGGCAATCCGACCCCATAGGCTCCCATGTTAAGGGAGTGCCGGATTACCCCGGAAGGATCCGGGGGAATTCGGGAGGATCCGGGAGACACCAATTAGGTGCAAATCGGACTCCCCGGACACAAAAACGTTTTTGGATCCGGGAGAAAAAAACCCTTCTCCCGGATTCTTCCAGCAAGATGGATCCGGCTCCATCCGGCCCCATAGGATACTATGGGGCCAAAATCCGGTCCGGGGCGGTCACCCCTGACAGCCCCGGACCGGACCTGACCGCAGTGTGAAGCCACCCTTATGCTTCTTTAATCTTTCAGAAATGGCGTCATTGGTGCAGTGTCTTCAGCATCGGGGAGAGACTTTGTGGGTCGGGTTCCTGGAATCATTCCTCCTCCTGTCTTGCCTCCTTTTCTTTATTTAAATTTTGTGCAGCCTCCATTACTGCTGTTGGCGGCATGTGCCAAATTGCTATTGTGACTTTGTCCTCAATAAAATGGCGCTGAAATCGGCACATGAGATCTCTGCCGCCATTTTACTGAAGACACTAAAGACACAGCTGCAGGAATAGAGGAGGCACTGACAAATGGAAAACAACGCCCATAAGGCCGGACCGTGACGCATACCAGAAGTATATGAGGCATTTTAGGGGGAGGTCAGGGCTTAGGCCTCTTTCACACATCCGTGTGGACGCTTGAGGAACGGACATACGGAGGCTCATTATTTTCTATGGCCCCTTCACATGTTTGTGGTACTGCGTGGGCCGTGTCTCCGTGTGGAGCAGATGCGTGTCTGTGTGCTCAACACTGCGACATGTCCATTTTTTCCGGCATTATGAATCGCTTTTGAGCCAAAACGTCCTCCACACGGATGTTCAGTGTGACATCCGTGTGCACGGACCAAGGACAAAAGTTAAAAACTTAAAGATAAAGTATTTTATACACATCTCCCTCCAGAGCTGCCTGTACCTCTTACGTCTGATGCCACTCATTAGGCTCATGAATATTCACTTCACTGAGCCCGACAGCGGACCGGAAGTGAGAGGAGCAGCTGCACTGGAGGGAGGTGAGTATGCAATGACAGTCTGTCCGTGTGCTATTCACTGATCCACGGATAGCACACACACAGCACATGTGTGACACGATCCGTGGCACATGATACAAGCCCTGCCCACAAACAGCCTTGTCTCACAAGTCTGTGGTTTGCACGGTTGTGTGAAACAGGCCTTAGATACAGGTCCCTGAACTGTAAAATAGACAGAGGTGGAGGCTTTACTTTCTATAGGGAATGTCTGGTGACAGGTTCTGTTTAAGTCCTGGAAAACGGTATTCAGACGTTTGCACTGGGGCCATTTCTAGAATGATGCAGATGGAGGCGCTGTGTGCTCTGTTGACAATTTTTGGCTTCAGAATTGGCACTAGAGGACAGTTGACCAAATTTTGGTGCCTAATTCAGCAAGACGTATGGCTGAAAGTTACGACAAGCTGCGTTGTACCCAGCACTGTGGAATCGGAGTCAGTGTCCATTTTGGTGCAGTCGGATTGAGGGAAATTGAAGAGTCAGAGTCGGATTTTTGTTCTGGTTGTACCCAATAGTACGGAGATCACTAAGACTCCACGGCGTCCCCTCATCAGGACCGATGTGAACGTTGCCGTTCTTGATAAATCAGGGCCTGATTTTTTGGGGAAGTTTTTGGAGTAGGAAACTAAATAGAACCTGTAGGAATCCTCCTAAAAAAACTAGTTACCGCTCAGTTACTGCTTGAAAAACTCAGTGAAAAGACTCTGAGGGCTCTGTGCAGATTTAAAGATGCATTCTTTGTTTTCTGCTTCTCATTTGTGAAAATAAGTTCCAATGTTCCTCAGTGTTCAGTCAATGTGTCCACATTTACCCTCAGTGATTTTCTTGTACACCATTAAAAAAAAAATTACAAGCTTCTCCTCTCCATTAAGGGGTTGGTCTTTACTTACTTCTTAATTTTTGGGGCGCACTGTAGACTCAACGACATCTTAATCTTGCAGAAAAAATCATGCCTGATTTTACTTCAAGGCCTCGTGCACACGTTGTGTATTTGGGGAGTTTTTACCTCAGTATTTGTAAGGCCTCGTGCCCATGTTGTGTATTTGGTGAGTTTTTACCTCAGTATCTGTAAGGCCTCGGGCACACATTGTGTATTTGGTGAGTTTTTACCTCAGTATCTGTAAGGCCTCGTGCACATGTTGTGTATTTGGTGAGTTTTTACCTCAGTATCTGTAAGGCCTCGTGCACACGTTGTGTATTTGGTGAGTTTTTACCTCAGTATTTGTAAGGCCTCATGTACACGTTGTGTATTTGGTGAGTTTTTTACCTCAGTATCTGTAAGGCCTCGTGCACACGTTGTGTATTTGGTCAGTTTTTACCTCAGTATCTGTAAGGCCTCGTGCACACATTGTGTATTTGGTCAGTTTTTTACCTCAGTATCTGTAAGGCCTCGTGCACACATTGTGTATTTGGTGAGTTTTTTACCTTAGTACCTGTAAGGCCTCGTGCACACGTTGTGTATTTGGTGAGTTTTTACCTCAGTATCTGTAAAGGTACCTTTACACGCCGCTACGGAAGGTTAGAAACCACCGGGTGTCGGGGACAATTGTATCTTGTACCGTCAAAACACCACGAGGTACCGGCGTGTAATTCAGGTTGTTGCCACCGGTCACTGTCGACACCTGTCTTTCAGTCGTGCTCAAAAACAGGTAGGTTTAAACCCTATGGTAGCGGCGTGTAATCGAGGAACAGGAAGGTATTTTCGTCACCTAGTGAACTCCCTGGGGCGTGACAAAGCCTCCGGGATACCGCGCCCAATCAGCGATCATTGGTGGAAGATCCTGTGTTACGATTGGTTGTCCCTGCATAGGGCGGCATATTTAAGGAGCTGACCAGTCACACTACACAATTGCAATAGCATCATGTATTAGCCAGCCTTCCTGCGCTGGCTGCCCAATCATGATGTTATTGCTTTGTCCAATCACCGTACGAGCGTCTCGTAATCCACAATTCTGGCACGCCTATGTGTTGTCCCTGCTGCCCCAGGTCCTCCCATATTGCCTTGTGGTAGCGGCGTGTAAATGAGGGAAGGTGCTCTACAGAAGGTAACCTGCGGCACCCGTCGGTGCCTCCAGGGATAGAAAAAACGTTCTGTAGAGCACCTTGTAGCGGCATGTAAATGTGGTATCAGGTATCGTTAGCAACCATTGGAACGTGCTCGTGCACGTGAGACACCCGGTTGTTTCTAACCTTCTGTAGCGGCGTGTAAAGGTACCATTAGGGCCGCTTTACACACACCAACTTCTGTGTCCAACTTCTGAACAGATCTCTGGTTGCAGTGAAATCATGGACACATTGCTCCATTTGTACACAGCCACAAAATGGAACAATGTGTCCATAATTTCACTGCAACCAGAGATCTGTTCAGAAGTTGGACACAGAAGTTGGTGTGTGTAAAGCAGCCCCAATGGCCACTTTACATGTCCAGATATCGGCATCCAACTCCGATAAAAAGTCACGTGGTTCGTGCGTTGGCCCCGATATCGTTCGTGCGTTGTATGGCGTAAATGTCCAATATGATGCACGAACGATGCCAAACCCATATCGGGGATCAAATGAGCCTGCTCTCCAACGGCCCGATATTGGTTGGACGTTGTGGCCGGATCGTGCTGTGTGAAAGCCCAACAACAACTTGGAGTACAACTTCCCCTATTCTCTCCCATGTTAAATGGTCGTTCCTGGGTCGGCCATACAAGGGGGCGTACACATCGCTGTTGCGTTGCCTGCCGATATCGCGCTGTGTAACATCTCCTGTGCGATCTTGGAATTCTGCCCAGAAAAAGCGCGCTCCCACGGCGTTGTATCCAATATCGGACCGCTGTTGGGACATGTAAAGTGGCCATAAGGCCTCGTGCACATATTGTGTATTTGGTGTTTTTTACCTCAGTATATGTAAGGCCTCGTGCACACGTTGTGTATTTGGTGATTTTTTACCTCAGTATCTGTAAGGCCTCGTGCACATGTTGTGTATTTGGTGAGTTTTTACCTCAGTATCTGTAAGGCCTCGTGCACACGTTGTGTATTTGGGGAGTTTTTACCTCAGTATCTGTAAGGCCTCGTGCACACGTTGTGTATTTGGTGTTTTTTACCTCAGTATTTGTAAGGCCTCGTGCACACGTTGTGTATTTGGAGAGTTTTTTACCCCAGTATCTGTAAGGCCTCGTGCACACGTTGTGTATTTGGTGAGTTTTTACCTCAGTATTTGTAAGGCCTCGTGCACACGTTCAGTATTTGGTGACTTTTTTACCTCAGTATATGTAAGGCCTCGTGCACACGTTGTGTATTTGGTGAGTTTTTACCTCAGTATCTGTAAGGCCACGTGCACACGTTGTGTATTTGGTGAGTTTTTACCTCCGTATCTGTAAGGCCTCGTGCACACGTTGTGTATTTGGTGAGTTTTTACCTCAGTATCTGTAAGGCCTCGTGCACACGTTGTGTATTTGGTGAGTTTTTACCTCAGTATCTGTAAGGCCTCGTGCACACGTTGTGTATTTGGTGTTTTTTACCTCAGTGTCTGTAAGGCCTCGTGCACACGTTGTGTATTTGGTGAGTTTTTACCTCAGTATTTGTAAGGCCTCGTGCACACGTTGTGTATTTGGTCAGTTTTTTACCTCAGTATCTGTAAGGTCTTGTGCACACGTTGTGTATTTGGTCAGTTTTTACCTCAGTATCTGTAAGGCCTCGTGCACACGTTGTGTATTTGGTGAGTTGTTACCTCAGTATTTGTAAGGCCTCGTGCACACGTTGTGTATTTGGTGTTTTTTACCTCAGTATCTGTAAGGCCTCGTGCACACGTTGTGTATTTGGGGAGTTTTTACCTCAGTATCTGTAAGGCCTCGTGCACACGTTGTGTATTTGGTGAGTTTTTTACCTCAGTATCTGTAAGGCCTCGTGCACACGTTGTGTATTTGGTGAGTTTTTACCTCAGTATCTGTAAGGCCTCGTGCACACATTGTGTATTTGGTGAGTTTTTACCTCAGTATCTGTAAGGCCTCGTGCACACGTTGTGTATTTGGTGAGTTTTTACCTCAGTATCTGTAAGGCCTCGTGCACACGTTGTGTATTTGGTGAGTTTTTACCTCAGTATATGTAAGGCCTCGTGCACACGTTGTGTATTTGGTGAGTTTTTACCTCAGTATCTGTAAGGCCTCGTGCACACGTTGTGTATTTGGTGAGTTTTTACCTCAGTATATGTAAGGCCTCGTGCACACGTTGTGTATTTGGTGAGTTTTTACCTCAGTATATGTAAGGCCTCGTGCACACGTTGTGTATTTGGTGAGTTTTTACCTCAGTATTTGTAAGGCCTCGTGCACACGTTGTGTATTTGGGAGTTTTTTACCTCAGTATCTGTAAGGCCTCGTGCACACGTTGTGTATTTGGTGAGTTTTTACCTCAGTATCTGTAAGGCCTCGTGCACACGTTGTGTATTTGGTGAGTTTTTACCTCAGTATCTGTAAGGCCTCGTGCACACGTTGTGTATTTGGTGAGTTTTTACCTCCGTATCTGTAAAGGCCACGTCACACGCATCAATCTTATGAGCGATATCGCTTAAGCGATCTGCTTTTTTGATCGCTTAAGCGATATCGTCTGTGCATCGCTACGTGTAATCAAGCGATTTTACAATGTAAAATCGCTTGATTGATTGATCGCAGATTTGTGAGCCGGAGCTCAAATCAAGCGATAATCACTTGATCAATCTGCATCATCGTGGTGTGTGACACCACGATGAACGATCTCCCAGCGGCAGAGCCTATGCTGGGAGATGGTATCTATGGTAAACGTCGGGTTACTAAGCGCCGCGCGGCGCCTAGTAACCCGACGTGTACCATAGTTACCAGCGATCTCGCTGCTCCACATCGCTGGTGAGTCTGTCTGTGTGACATCTCACCAGCGATGTGAGCGATATTGTTAGCGATCGCGCGTGCACGTGATCGCTAACAATATCGCTCATAAGATTGATGCGTGTGACGTGGCCTTAAGGCCTCGTGCACACGTTGTGTATTTGTTGAGTTTTTACCTCAGTATCTGTAAGGCTTCGTGCACACATTGTGTATTTGGTGAGTTTTTACCTCAGTATATGTAAGGCCTCGTGCACACATTGTGTATTTGGTGAGTTTTTACCTCAGTATATGTAAGGCCTCGTGCACACGTTATGTATTTGGTGAGTTTTTACCTCAGTATTTGTAAGGCCTCGTGCGCACGTTGTGTATTTGGTGAGTTTTTACCTCAGTATCTGTAAGGCCTCGTGCGCATGTTGTGTATTTGGTGAGTTTTTACCTCAGTATCTGTAAGGCCTCGTGCGCACGTTGTGTATTTGGTGAGTTTTTTACCTCAGTATATGTAAGGCCTCGTGCACACGTTGTGTATTTGGTGAGTTTTTTACCTCAGTATTTGTAAGGCCTCGTGCACATGTTGTGTATATGGGGAGCTTTTACCTCAGTATATGTAAGGCCTCGTGCACATGTTGTGTATTTGGTGAGTTTTTACCTCAGTATCTGTAAGGCCTCGTGCGCACGTTGTGTATTTGGTGAGTTTTTTACCTCAGTATTTGTAAGGCCTCGTGCACATGTTGTGTATATGGGGAGCTTTTACCTCAGTATATGTAAGGCCTCGTGCACATGTTGTGTATTTGGTGAGTTTTTACCTCAGTATCTGTAAGGCCTCGTGCACACGTTGTGTATTTGGTGAGTTTTTAGCTCAGTATCTGTAAGGCCTCGTGCACACGTTGTGTATTTAGGTAGTTTTTCCCTCAGTATCTGTAAGGCCTCGTGCACACGTTGTGTATTTGATGAGTTTTTACCTCAGTATCTGTAAGGCCTCGTGCACAAGTTGTGTATTTGGTGAGTTTTTACCTCAGTATCTGTAAGGCCTCGTGCACACGTTGTGTATTTGGTGAGTTTTTACCTCAGTATCTGTAAGGCCTCGTGCACACATTGTGTATTTGGTGAGTTTTTACCTCAGTATTTGTAAGGCCTCGTGCACACGTTGTGTATTTGGTGAGTTTTTACCTCAGTATTTGTAAGGCCTCGTGCACACATTGTGTATTTGGTGAGGTTTTGTTGTGTATGACATAAACCTCTGCCATGTTGCGTCTTTTTAATGTCTGTACCGTATTGTCGGGTGACATTCGTCCCTCCTGTCTCATCTCTCCTCAGACACCGGGACATGTTGTCAGGTAACAGGACGCCGAGGTGTTTCTCTTGGTTACAGAAGCCGGCACCTCAGACACACCCCTCCTATCGCTGCACAGTGGCAGCTCCCCAATGGGCCGGACCAAACCAAAACACACAACATGGGGGTGGGCGTGGTATTGGACTGTTGCGCGCTGCGGAGGCTCCTCACTCCGGAGGACGGCGGCTCCGTGCACGGGCGGCTCAGCCGGGGGCCACAGAGAGGGGCCACAGAGAGGGGACATGAGGCTCCGCAGACGCCACAATGGCCAATGTCAGGGTCGCGCTGCGGGTGCGGCCGCTCAGCAGGAGGTGAGTGCAGCTGTGGGGAACTACTACTCCCAGCACAGCCCGGGCATGATGGGAGCTGTGGTTACACATGTGCGGGTGGTAATGGCAGGAGATCATCCCTCCCTGTGTGAGGAGCTGCTGTATCCCCTGCAGGGGAGAGTCACAGAAACTTCTATCATTAAGTGTCTGTCCTCCTGCTGCTGGGATGTGTGTAGAGATCAGCTCATGTATAATACCAGGACTCCCCTTCCGTGCAGTCCCCGGGGTCAGGGATCTGCTCCAGAGGTGGTGACTGCGCCTCCTGGACATCTCAGGGCCGCTGTGATCGTCTGCAGCGGTCCGGGGACCAGGCTCAGGTCCGCTGTGATCGTCTGCAGCGGTCCGGGGACCAGGCTCAGGTCCGCTGTGATCGTCTGCAGTGGTCCGGGGACCAGGCTTAGGTCCGCTGTGATCGTCTGCAGCGGTCCGGGGACCAGGTTCAGGTCCGCTGTGATCGTCTGCAGCGGTCCGGGGACCAGGTTCAGGTCCGCTGTGATCGTCTGCAGCGGTCCGGGGACCAGGTTCAGGTCCGCTGTGATCGTCTGCAGCGGTCCGGGGACCAGGTTCAGGTCCGCTGTGATCGTCTGCAGCGGTCCGGGGACCAGGCTCAGGTCCGCTGTGATCGTCTGCAGCGGTCCAGGGACCAGGCTCAGGTCCACTGTGATCGTCTGCAGCAGTCCGGGGGACCAGACTCAGGTCTGCTGTGACTGTCTGCAGCGGTCCGGGGGACCAGGCTCAGGTCCGCTGTGATCGTCTGCAGCAGTCCGGGGACCAGGCTCAGGTCCGCTGTGATCATCTGCAGCGGTCCGGGGACCAGGTTCAGGTCCACTGTGACCGTCTGCAGCGGTCCGTCCGGGGACCAGACTCAGGTCCGCTGTGATCGTCTGCAGCAGTCCGGGGACCAGAGCCGCCTCCTCTGACAAATCTGCACACACCTGAGCACTCCATCATGGAACATTCAGGCCATGTTCACACAGGGTGGTGTTACTTCATTTTTCTGCTTCAAATCGTGATGACTTAAGTTACCGTCACACGCTACGATCTAGTGAATGACATTGCTAACGATGTCTCGTGACTGCTGTCGTTTCAGCATCGTTAGTGCGGTGTCACACGCACGGATATCGTTAACGATGTTAAATTCCGCAACGTGCCGGCTACTTCGCGAACAACTTAGTGAACGATTTTACAAAGTGGAAGGAATAGGACAATTTTGAACAACATCGTTGAAAAAGGAGTCACACAGAACGATGTTGCAGGTTGACAGAACGTTAATTGATCGATGAATGACGGATTTGAGATAAGGATCTCACATTTTTGATGATCGATCCAACGATTTCTCGTTTCTACATCGTACGTTTACAAGCTGCGACGCACAAATGATGTCGTTTGAACGATCAAAAAACCATGACGTTTCAATGATATCGTTACCGATATTGTAGTGTGTGAAGTGGCCTGTAGACTTTAGTAGTAAAGATTTCTTGCAGTAAAGTCCCTGGAGTTGATTTTATTTGTCTGTTTAGTTTATTATCCGGTTTTGCTGCAGTTCTCTCTCTTCCTCTCTGTCTCTCACTCTCTTGTCTCTCTCTTGTCTCTCTCTTGTCTCTCTCTTGTCTCTCTCTTGTCTCTCTCTTGTCTCTCTCTTGTCTCTCTCTTGTCTCTCTCTTGTCTCTCTCTTCTCTTTTCTCTCTCTCTTTCTCTTTCTCTTTCTCCTTTCTCTTTCTCCTTCTCTTTCTCCTTCTCTTTCTCCTTCTCTTTCTCCTTCTCTTTCTCCTTCTCTTTCTCCTTCTCTTTCTCCTTCTCTTTCTCCTTCTCTTTCTCCTTCTCTTTCTCCTTCTCTTTCTCCTTCTCTTTCTCCTTCTCTTTCTCCTTCTCTTTCTCTCTCTCTTCTCTTTCTCTTCTCTTTCTCTTTCTCTTCTCTTTCTCTTTCTCTTCTCTTTCTCTTTCTCTTCTTTCTCTCTTCTCTCTCTCTTCTCTTTCTCTTCTCTCTCTTGTCTCTTTTTTCTCTCTTGTCTCTTTTTTCTCTCACTCCTTTCACCTCTTCTTCTCTTCTCTCTTCTCTCTCCTCTTCTCTCTCTTCTCTCTTTCTCTCTTCTCTTTCTCTCTTCTCTTTCTCTCTTCTCTTTCTCTCTTCTCTTTCTCTCTCTCTTTCTCTCTTCTCCTTCTCTCTTCTCCTTCTCTCTCTTTCTCTCTCCTCTTTCTCTCTTCTCTTTCTCTCTTCTCTTCCTCTCCTCTCATTCTCTGCAAACATAGGCTTAGGCGGTGCTGATCGATAAAAAGGTCTGTGCTGGATCCTTGCTGGTGGCAGGGTTACAGTTATGTTGAGACCCTGGAGACTAGCAGTGGTCCAAAATGTCCCATATAACTTGACTGTTACTATCAAAGACCCCTGATAGTTGGATGCCCCTCTGGAGTTTCAGGTTACATCTTTTATTCCTCCATTAGGTATTTTATAACTATCCATGGCTAAGAAAAAATAAATAAAATTACCACCAGACAATTCTTTTTAACCAGAAATTACAACGGTTTTCTCTTCAAAATTTAGTGATGGATTAATGACCGAATTGAAAATCGCAGCTTTAGTGGTCTGAGTCCCGGCTGTGCTATTTCCCTTTTGCCCAATCCTCAACTTACTGGCTGTCATTGATCCCAAGATCAATGCTGTGGGAACCAGACTTGACTTGAACAGGGTTGTGGAGTCAGAGTCAGTGTCCACTTTGCTGGAGTCGATGTAAAATAGACTGACTCTGACTCCTAAAATATTTAATAAATTGGGTACAGTAGTTAAGTGCAGAATGTGCTGAATATTATTATGAATTCTTATTATGTTTTATCTAAATATCTTGATTATTGTATCATAATGATGAAACGCCTGATGTTCACATTGTACTACTATAAACTTATCACTTAAACATGAGCCGTGTATGAGGGAGTTGTGGAGTCGGAGTTTGAGTTGCAGTCGGGGAAATTGAGGCTTGGCTTTCGAACTCCACAGCCCTGGTCTTGAATGCAGCGGAAATATGGATTTATGAGCCCTGATCGCAGGACCACGAGTGTCCCAGTAGTTGGACCCCCAGTGATTAGTAAGATATATTCCCTAAAAAATTGATAGGGGATAACTCAATGGTTTGGGAATACCCGATTAACTCCCTCTAGCCCTTTTCTTGCACCTGAGGGAGAGTGCATATCGGGAGACCCCTGTCTTGACAATCGTTGGGGATCCCGGTAGTTGGACTGGTACCAGTCTAACAATTAGCACTTATCTAGTTTCATACTTTTTAAGGTTGAAGATAGACTTTACGTCCATTTAGTTCAACCCGTAGCCTAAGATATTGTCCTGAGGAAAGCAAAAAAAAAAAAAAACCTTTTT
The DNA here is from genome assembly GCA_033576535.1 of Allobates femoralis. Taxonomy (NCBI): domain Eukaryota; kingdom Metazoa; phylum Chordata; class Amphibia; order Anura; family Aromobatidae; genus Allobates; species Allobates femoralis. Next base: position 20,437,294 of record JARQOC010000012.1, read on the forward strand.
CCCCATAAACTCTGTATTGGGGAAAAAGTGGATAGGTCATGTTTAGCCCAGTTGGTTACATTTCACCCACAGGTGATTACTTGTCTGTGAAGGATACAGCTCAGCAGGAGGGTCAGAGCTTTCTTTTCTATCAGGGTACGTGCCCATGATCAGGGTTTTGTGGCATTCTGGATTTAGCATGTTTCCTCTGTGTTCTCCCTCATAGGTGACTGAAGCATCTCTGCACGAGAAATTGACATGCTGCAGATAGGAAATCTGCACCGCAGGTCAATTTACGCAGCAGTAAAAAGCACAGAGGGCAGGAGATTTCTATAAACCCATCCACTGTGGCTTGTACAACGCTATAGACGCAACAAAAGTATGCTGTGTCAAAAATACTATTTATCCTGATCGGGGGTATATTGGTGACAGAAATGTTTCAGACAGATGTCATCCTGTACAGAAATTTACTAGACTCCCCAAAGGTTTCTCCTAAACGTGTAGGGCTCGTCACAATATGATCAAGTCTGTGGTCACTATCGAAAAAACCCTGCACCCCGACACTGTGAAGCCAGAGACGTAATGTATTATCTGTTGTTTTTCTACAAAGCGTCCCACATTTGGAGAATCTGAGAACGAGGCATACTTCCTTAAAATCCATTTCCTGTTGCTTTTCCAGTCCCCTCGTCTGGGTTTTAAATTGTTATGTGAGTAGAGCCTCTGGGATGGGAGAGATCATGTGACTTCCACCCCCCTTTCTTCTCCAAAAATTAGCCCTTCTGTCTGAGAAAACCAGGGAATAGACAGTGCCTCCAGTGAAGATATCTGATGTGATGATTGCAATTAGAATGTCTTGCAACTTCTCACTCTTTATGATGTTAGGAAAAAAAAAATATATATATATATATATGTATGGTATATAATTTTTCTTTTGTGTGTGATTACTGTAATCAGTAGCTGATTTCACGTTGCTTTTTTTTTGGGGGGGGGGGCCAAACTGCTACAGATTTTTTGGTTTTCAGTGAGGCATACACCAGATTGCTGCTGTCTAAATTCTTGTTCTGTAGACTGTTAAGGCCGCTTTACACGTCGCAATATCGTTCTGATATTGCATACGATTTCACGGGAGCGCGCACGTTTTTGGCATTTGTCCAAGATCGCATAGGAGATGTTACACAGGGAGATATCGGCAGGCAACGCAACTACGATGTGGTACGCCCCTCTTGCACACTTTGTCCGAGCAACTCAGGGAACGACCAATTAACATTGGAGTGAATAGGGGAAGTTGCGCTCCAAATCGTAGTTGCGCTGTCACACTCGTTGATGAGATGTCACACGTGTAGGTATCGTGCACAACGCACCAACGATCCAGCGAGCAGGTATTGTTCGCACAACCCAGCGAACAATACTTGTTCATTGATGTGAATGGACAAAGTAATGAATGACCTCATTATCGCGGTGTCACACGCAACGATGCAGCAGGTTGGCTGATCGTGGATCGTCTGATTTGAGAACATATTCTCAAATCTGCGATCAACGATCCAACGATTTATCGTAATTGATTCTCTGTGTTACACGAAAGAAAGGACGTACTAACGATGTCGTTTGATCGACTCCAAACCTGTGACGTTTAGGCAATATCGTTTATGATATCTTATCGTGTAACGGTACCTTAAGCCAAACATCTGACTCCAACTCCTCAATTTCCCTGAATCCGGCTCCACGACTCCAACTCTACAGCCCTGTTTTTTGGTGAAGGTTGTGGTCATGCGTTTTTTTTCTACTGTAGTCAATAGCTGGGAGAGCTACAAAATGCAGCTAACAATTGACAGATAATTCTTTTGTCTTGATCACAATCTGCACTGAAAAAATAAGCATTATTGGCACAACACTTCAGAGTTCTCGTAGACTTTGCTGGAGTAGGAATAAGCATGCAGTTTATGACAAGAAGTGACACAAAAACACAGCGTCGGCACAGGGCCTTATCCTTCCCAAGTCTCTCATACAGGTGCTAGAATCTGCCAAGGATTCATGTGCTTCTAATGGGGGAAAAGGGAGAACGGTACAGCTATAGACTCCAGTGGTAACCTATTTTCCCTGAAAATAAAAGTATCAAACATAGAAATTCCAATTGTTAGGCTACGTTCACACATCGCGTATTTTGCGCGTTTTTTTACGCGCGTATTTGCTCCAAAAACGCATGTGCGTCTGCGTTTTACAGCAAAGTGAATGGACATTCACTTTGTGCCTTTCAGACATCGCGTAATTTTACGCAGCGTTTTTGGAGCAAAAAACGCGCGCGTAAAAAGAATGAACATGTCAGTTCTTTGCGTTTTTTTACGCGCGCGTTTCCATAGGCCCCATTATAAAAACGCGCGTAATAAAGCGCGATTGAAGTAGAACCGAGTTGTTCTCGCGCGTATTACTATCGCGTTTTTTTACGCGCGTTTTTCCCTTGAAAAGACGCGCGTAAAAAAACGCAATAAAATACGCGAATGTGTGAACGCAGCCTTAGATCCTTCTCTCCTTGAATTCATCTGCCTTGGGCCAGCAAGTAGTTTTTGGTGACAATTCCATGCCCAGTTTTGTGTATAGGGATCTTTTTTTTTTTGTCATAACTGTTTTTTATTGAAAAGATATATTTGCATAAACAATCAAGTACAAAGGCAACATACTGCCGCAAGTAAATATCCAGCACATAAATTGGAACATAGACTGGGACATATGGAAAATCATGCCCCTTGATGAAGGAATCTCCGAAATGCGCATTGGGCTGACGCTCGGATGATAAACAGGATTGAATAATCAGGTACATGCTGGTTTGGCTCTTCCTGACACCCTTGTTGTGCATACATTGCGGTGCCCTGTACTATGATGCACTATACTGACCCATAACATGTGGAGGTGGCTTTCTGACTGCTCTCCTAGAGTATATATAATGTAGTGGGGAACTCTACACGTATAGGGATCTTTGTAAATCCACTCTATATGCTGTAGAATCTTCTACTAATTTAGGATGATACCAGCATCGCATCATCTGCTGACAGATTTCTTTGGAGGTGATGGGGTCTTCCTGCATTTCTCAGAACACCAGTCATTAGAAAATGACTAATTAAGCAAAGGTCCCCAACTTTTCTGACCTTGAAGCGCTACATTCAGCTCTGAGAGAGGGTTGTGAGCCACATCCACCTCCCTTACAGGAGTGACATCCAGAACCCCATTTACCGGTATAATGACAGCCAAAACATTTCCGCCGGAATCACATTGAAGTGTTGTACCAAGATGATAATAATAATTTTATTTATATAGGCCAACATATTCCGCAGCACTTTACAATTCAGAGAGAACACGTACAGACAATATGAGACAATACAAAAAAAAATAAATAAATAAATAAATAAAAATTCAGATACCATGAGGAGTGAGGTCCCTGCTCGCAAAATTACAGTCTATGGGGAAATAGGAGAGGCAAAAAAGGTAAGTGGTAAAAAGTGCCATCATATATGGTCCAGCCATCAATATAATAAATGGGGGATTCATATAATGCTGTATGAATTGGTCACCAGCCAGGATCGGTACAAGTGCAGATAAAGTGCTATATAGTCCATGGGGGGTGCAGACACAAGATGCCAGATTTGGTAAAAGGCAGAATGAGAATAGTTAGATAGGTGAGGTGATAGGCCACTCTAAAGAGATGTGTTTTTAACGCTCGCTTAAAGCTATGGATATTTGGAATTAATTGAATTGTTCTTGATAGACCGTTCCAGAGAATTAGGGCTTCTCGTGAGAAGTCTTGGAGACAAGAGTGGGAGGTTCAGAATGTAACTGATGTTAGTCTTAGGTCACTTGTGGAACGGAGGGCATGTGTAGGGCGATAGAGATGAGGGAGGAGATGTAGGGCGGTGCAAAACTGTGGAGGGCTTTGTGGGTCAGAGTGATAATTTTATATTGTATTCTGTAGCGGATGGGCAACCAGTGCAATGGCTGGGACAGGATAGAGGCATTGGTGAAGCAGTTGGAGAGGAATATGATCCTGGCTGCTGCATTCAGGATAGACTGGAGAGGGGAGAGTATAGTAAGGGTACCATTACATGTCGCAACATTGCATGCAATTTCACTTGCAATTTGCTGGTTGCAGTGAAATCATGGACACATTGTTCTAGTTTGTTGCCGTGTACAAATGGAACAATGTGTCCATGATTTCACTGCAACCAGCAAATTGCAAGTGAAATTGCATGCAATGTTGCGACCTGTAACAGTACCCTAAAAGTTTAGTAGAATTAGTAGAGTTTAGTTCCTACCTTACCTGAATTCAGATCTGCTCTACTATATGGGGCAACTCGCAAAAGTCACCATCTGGAGACCTGCTCTTCGTAGCTGTTTGCTAGACGTGGTGCTTATGCACCAAGTTGGAAGAAAGCTGCACATCATTATTATTATTATTTATTTATAGAGCACCATTGATTCCATGGTGCTGTACATGAGAAAGGGTCACATACAAATAAGTTACAAATACAACGAGCAAAATAACAGTGAAGGACTGATACAGAGGGGAGAGAGAGGACCCTGCCCTTGCGGGCTTACATGCTACAGGGCAGTGGGGAGAGAGACAGTAGGTTGGGTCTGCTCTGGTGGTGGTTGAGCGCCGGGTCCAATGGTGGTGGAGCACTGGGTCCAATGGTGGTGAGGTGGCACTGCGGCCATTGCAGGTTTTAAGCTGTTCTGAAGAGATGGTTTTTCAATTTCCGCTTGAAGGTTTGAGTGTAGGGGATAGTTAGACGTGTTGGGGTGCAGAATTCCAGAGGATGGGGCATGCTCGGGCGAAGTCTTGCAGGCGATTAGATGAGGAACGTATAAATGTGGAGGAAAGGAGGAGGTCTTGGGAAGATCAGGGGTTACTAGTTGGATGATATCGGGATATTACTTCAGAGATATATGGGGGGAACAGATTGTGGACGGCTTTGTAAGTCAATGTTAGGAGTTTAAATTTCATACGCTGGTGTATTGGGAGCCAGTGGAGAGATTTAAAGAGCAGAGAGGTGGATTAGTCGGACAGCAGAGTTAAGGACAGATTGGAGAGGTGCAAGAGTGTTGGCTTGGAGACCACAGAGGAGGAGGTTGCAGTAGTTGAGACGGGAGATGATGAGGGCATGCACTAGTAGTTTAGTAGATTGAGGGTTGAGAAAGTGACGGATTCTGGAAACATGGGCCCATGAGGCACATGTGGCTCCTGAGCTACAGGTTGGGGATGATATTAGCACCATGCAGGGTTGTGATCACTTGTGCATCGGAGACTTCATTACAGTCACTTCTAATGGATGCTCCAGGGGTCGGTCCTTTGTGTGACAATCTTGCACTGTGTTGTGTTTTGATTTTATAATGGGAACCACGGTGCAAATGTGAACAGAGGATTAGAGGATTACTATTTATGCTGGTCCCGCATACATATATCTTGTAATCTAGATGTCGCATAGTTCAGTTTGTATGAAATTACGTTCACAATTTGAGGAATGTGAGAATCTGTCCCTCATGTGGTCTGGAACAGATCTGTGCTGTGTTATGAGTAGTCCGGATGCATGAGTGAGCATCCTGCACAATGCGTCTCTTGAGGAGCTGTTTTATCTGTTGTACCGTAATTTCCCATTCACTGTAGGAAACATTCAAAATTAGAAAGGAAGGGGTGTTTTTTAATTTAATTAATGGGATGACTACATTGTGCCCAATATAGAAATAATACTTATTTTTTATAGATACTTTCTACTACATGGTACAATAAACACTTTCCCCACATCTTGCTCAATCTCAAGAAAGGAGAGATTTTGATTTCCAAAGTTCTGCTTGTTGCCACTGTTATCAGCCACCTCAGAAGTGGGCAGTCTCCGAATCTGGACAAGCATGCACTTTTCTCCTAGGTCAGCCTCCGTGTCCCCTGCTCTTGTCCCATGATGCCTCCACTAGAAGCCTTGGAAAGCAAGGTTGTGGAGTGGGTAAGCCTAACCACTAACTCCGACTTCTCAATTTTCCTGGCTCTGACTCCGACTCCCTCATACATGGCTCATGTTTAAGTGATAAATTTATTATAGTACAATGTGAATATCAAGATTTTAATCATTATGATATAATGATCAACTTATATAGATAGAACATAATAATAATATAATATTCATTCATCGCCAGGCTAGTTTTGCGTTTCTCGGGCGGTTGTGGCTGTACCAGTCTTGCCTTTCCCCGGCGATTGTCGCCAGGCCGATCTTGCCTTTCCCGGGCCATTGCTGCGAGGCCGGTCTTGCCTTTCCCGGGCTGTTGTCGCTGGGCCGGTCTTACCTTCCCCGGACGGCGGTCGTCGCCGGGCCGGTCTTGCCTTTCCTGGATGGCGGTCGTCGCCGGGCTGGTTTTGCCATCCCCGGACGGCGGTCGTTGCTGGGCCGGTCTTCCCTTCCCCGGATGACGGTCGTCGCCAGGCCGGTCTTGCCTTTCCCGGATGGCGGTTGTCGCCGGGCCGGTCTTGCCTTTCCCGGATGGCGGTTGTCGCCGGGCCGGTCTTGCCTTTCCCGGGCCATTGCTGCGAGGCCGGTTTTGCCTTTTCCGGGCCGTTGTCACTGGGCCGGTCTTGCCTTCCCTGGACGGCGGTCGACGCCGGGCTGGTCTTGCCCTTCCTGGACCGCAGTCATCGCCGGGCCGGTCTTGCCTTCCCCGGACAGCGGTCGTTGCTGGGCCGGTCTTGCCTTTCCCGGGCCATTGCTGCGAGGCCGATCTTGCCTTTCCCGGGCCGTTGTCGCTGGGCCGGTCTTGCCTTCCCTGGACGGCGGTCGTTGCTGGGCTGGTCTTGCCTTCCCGGATGGTGGTTGTCGCCGGGCCAGTCTTGCCTTTCCCGGATGGCGGTTGTCGCCGGGCCGGTCTTGCCTTTCCCGGGCCATTGCTGCGAGGCCGGTCTTGCCTTTTCCAGGCCGTTGTCACTGGGCCGGTCTTGCCTTCCCTGGACGGCGGTCGACACCGGGCTGGTCTTGCCCTTCCTGGACGGCAGTCGTTGCCGGGCCGGTCTTGCCTTCCCCGGACGGCGGTCGTTGCCGGGCCGGTCTTGCCTTTCCTGGACGGCGGTCGTCGCTGGGCTGGTCTTGCCTTCCCGGACGGCGGTCGTTGCTGGGCCGGTCTTGGCTTCCCCAGACTGTGGTCGTCGCCGGGTCGGTCTTGCCCTTCCCGGATGGCGGTTGTCGCCGGGCCGGTCTTGCCTTCCCCGGACATTGCCACAAGTCATCAGACATTATAACTTTGTCACAACAGGGGGTTGTTGTGTGATATTCTCATTGTTGATCGATGAACATGGCAGGTATATCTGAGGGACATACACATATAGCATGTGTAGGATGTGAGTGCAGCTGCTGTGAGTTTTATCATTATTGCTGTCAATAATAATCATGGTAACTTGTTCCTTTCAGCAGATGGGAGCTCTGTGATTGAGACTAGTAGTCACTTACCCTGACGGATCCCTCCAATCTTCTCCAGTACTGGTTATTCCTGTTTCCTCTGTTTTACTCTACATCATTGTAAGCTTTACCTTGGCTACTGTTAATATCTAAGTCCTAGTTTACTGTGTCCAGGGACATTGTGATTGTTCTCCGGTATGATTTACTTGTCTTTCTGTATTTACTTACTGTCATTTTGCAGCCATTCTTCTTGTATTGTGATGTGCTTTAGGCGTAATAATACTATGAGTGAGAAGTGTAATTTACTGAAGGCTTCTCCTTTCTCGTAATTGACATAATGCTCCCTCCAGTGGCGTACCTTGAAGCTCATAGACTCTAATGCAAAAGCTCCAACAGGGCCCCCAATTATTGTAAGTATTTAGTAATTTTTTTGGGCCCCTTAGGCTCGCCCCAGGTGATCTCAGCTTGTTTTCTACCAAGTAGTATCTCTATTGTCCCCTCAGTATAGAATGACAACCCTCGCAGTCTTCTAACTCGCTGACCTCAGTAACAGAAAGGATTTTCTCAGGTACCGTACATTGAAGAGGTGATAGGAGTTATAAAGGCAAAGGAACACTAAAGAAAATCTGTGCCACCCGGGGTACATCACTCCACTCCCCTTTTACATATCTATTTCTTTTGACTCTCATTCTGCATTCAAATTCCACTCACTTTATATTTCCATCCTATGTGACTCTATCTACCATAGATTAAACACTTTCCCCCCCCCCCCTTATACATACATACAGTACAAATCCAATCCATGCAACTCTATCCTCTGGGACTCTTCACAGGGTACAACACTCTGCTCCCCATGTATGTCTCTATCCTCTGTGATGCTCTCCACCCTGATACAGCACTTTGCTCCACATGTATGTCTCTATCCTCTGTGACTCTCAACCCTGAGTACAACAATCTGCTCCACCAATACATCTCCATCCTATATGTCTCTTAACCCTGGGTACAACACTCTGCTGCACCAATACATCTCTATCCTCTGTGACTCCCCACCCTGGGAACAACACTCTGCTCCACCAATACATCTCTATCCTCTGTGACTCTCCACCCTGGTTACAGCACTCTGCTCCACCAATACATCTCTATCCTCTGTGACTCTCCACCCTGGGTACAACACTCTGCTCCACCAATACATCTCCATCCTATATGACTCTCCACCCTGGTTACAACACTCTGCTCCACCAATGCATGTCCATCCTATATGACTCTCTGCCCTGGGCACAGCACTCTGCTTCATCAATTCATGTCTATCCTACATGACTCTCTGCCCTGGGTACAACACTCTGCTCCACATCTGCAACTCTATCCTCTGTGACTCTCCACCCTGGGCACCAAATTTTGCTCCTCAAATACATCTCCATCCTCTGACTCTCTCTCCTCCTAGTACAACTATATCCTATATTTATCCTATATGACTCTCCATCCTGAATACAACACTCCGCTCCCTCTATACATCCCCATTCAGCATGGATCTTTTTTTGGAACATGTCAATGAAGTGTAAAATTCCACATTTTGTTGCAGTATCTTTGTCAAGTTTGCAGAATCTATAAGTGAACATGGCCTGAATTTAACTTGTTTCGCTTAAAACGTAATCTCTCATTAGCTTTTTGCTTTGTAATCTGAGGACAACACGAGATAGGGGTTAAGACATTGTTTTCAGCTATGTCACTTATTAGGCTGTGCAGCTCTTTTAATACAATTAGTGTTTTATCTACAGGAGACTATCACTGTTGGACTAGCTGCCTCATGTGTCCTAGACCAGCCACACACCCCAGCAGTGATGAGTAGATCACTATCAATAGTGGATGTACACAGAAAGTTGTAGTGTGGGTGTGTTTAGCTTTCTGAACACTGCTACATGCTAGATCTATAAAGTGATTGTATCACAACTGCTGCACCCAGTACACTAAGTGATGCATCTTTGGAATCAGAATCTCCTTTTCTACATCATGCTACTCTTGGATAAGGTAGCAAAAACTTGCTGAGAGGTTGACTTTAAGTTGAAGCAAAGGGAAACCTTAATGGTGGGTTTACACACACCAATTTATCTGTTCAATATCTGAACCAATCTCTGGTTGCAGTGAAATCATGGATACATTGCTCCATGTTGTACACAGCCACAAAATGGAGCAATGTATCCATGATTTCACTGCAACCAGAGATTGGTTCAGATATTGAACAGATAAATTGGTGTGTGTAAACCCACCATCAGTCTATTGGGCAGAAGTCGGGACAGGAGAGAAGGACACAGCTTTTTCCAGTAAAAGTAAATTCATAAAATGGAAAATCCATATCTCTGAGCGAGTAAGATCTCTGTAAGACGGCAGAACTCTAGGCTGTACGACCGTTACTTGTGCGGAAATACCAGTGTTTTGAAGCTGTGGGACCAGATGTTTCGCTGGATGAGAGCCAACAGAAATAACAGAGTATCTCAGTCCTGACTTAGCCTCACTGCCGCTGACATCTCTCCAAGATTTTCTGCTTCTTTTATAGCAAGATAACCCAAAGCGTTTGTTTGGATTCTGTGTTTCCTTCTGCCTAATTCTTTATAAGGCTTTTTAATACGAAGATGCACATAATTCTCAAAATAATCTCATGACTTGATCTAACAATTTATTGTGTTGGCGTCCACATGGCCACTTCTTGGTGACCACTTTTTATATCCACATCCTCATGTCTCATTTCTTTAGTGAGACCCTTCGTATTAAATGTGTTTTCCTTAAAAGAAAGGCTCAGTTGAAGCGCAAGCACCGCGCAAAACAGCATCCGTTGTCCGACGTCTCTGCTCGCCCTCCCCATCTTACCTATGCAACACTTGGATGCAATAAGGTGAAGATTTCACATTGATTAGTGAGGGCCATTCTTCTCCATTTTCTCTTATGCTGGATGGTTTTCTGTTGGTACTCAAAGGATTAATGGCAGTTTTGCTGTCAACAGCTACTTGGTAGTTCTGTTCAGGTGTGGCTACTCTGTGACCACTCCCATCTCCTCCAAATAGTCACATGACCCATCAGCTAGTGCTGGTGATTGAATCTCATTCTTTGCAAGCCACCTGGGTGGAAGGAGCTAGTTGGTGAACTGACTGGTGCCAAGCCATCTGCTGGTTAGGAGTGCGGCCGCAACCGTGAAGTCTCTGTTTATCTTTTGTGTTTTCCCTTGTATGTTTTCCTTCCCTTCATATTGTATTAGAGCAGTGGTGGGACAAGCTCTCTCGCCGGCCAACTCCCTAGTAAGGGATAAAAGCAGGGCTAACGAGGGACTACGTTTACTGCTCGTCGATGGGGTGAGAAGTAACCCTTATAGGGACGATAGGGAGATTGGGGTACAGACCAGGTGAGTGCAGGAGGTGTCTCTTTCTCCATTCTCTACCATCAGGGCCCACCATTATTAGTGTCCACAGTGTAGCGTTGTGCGTCAAACATCCGTTGGTGCGTGCACCACTGTCACACAGTGTATTCGGACACACACCAGTCCGTGCAATACAGTAGTTATCTTTGTAGTTATATAAAACGCACATTCCTTTATGCCAAAACTATCTAATTCTCAAGGTGGTTGAGAAGATTGATCTGTGGCACTAAAGTGTTCAAAGGCTTCTTCAACTTTGTCATCTGTTTACATCTGTCTTGCACATTGAACTGTTCTTTATTTTGTAAGGAAAAAATGCTTTGGAGGGCAGGGGCTGCTATTTTATTTTTCACAGATTTGTGAGCTGGTACATGCTACTTATTAATCTATGAGCTGAAACTCCTGTCACTTGACTCTATAATTGTGAGGCAAAGTACACATTGTATTTGCGCTATACATTCAACATGTACGCCTGGAAAATATCACATCGTATGTGATAGAATCCTCATAGGCTCAGATCTCCAAAAAAGAGACCAAAAGTGTGAAAGCATGTCTGGCCGGAGTGCGTCTGCATATTGTTTATTTAACTCAATAGGAAAGTGCAGCAGAACGCAAAATAGGAAAACTTGTACTGTGCGCCTTTTTTTATGGGGTCCTAGAGGGGATGTATGCCACAGCTGCCATCAAGATGGTGACCACTGTTGGACATCTATCTCATGAATGTATTTACCAAGCATTAGGTCAAAACGCAATATGCACTTGATTCTTCTGAGGAAGAACACAGTGGGCACAGAGCTGTATAGAGGTAATGCCTGGATAAGAGATCATTTTGTAATTGCTAACTGTGCAGAACGTCTTGGGTTGATGAACTATACCAGTTTGTTTTTTCAGTACTGGAGTAGCATTTTAAATCATAAGTCCTTGTCCCTGGTCTTATACACACTTTCCAGCATCTTCATTTCTTACCGACTCCACATCGGTCCCGCAGTGCCTCCTTGGGCTGGACCGGAAGTCATTTGTTTTGTCACAAGAGCTCAATGCATCTCTATGAGACCAGAACAAGGCTCTCATAGATTTGTATTCAGTTGTGATCTCTAGCTTCATGAAACACTGGAACTGCTGGTAGGTCACAAATCCCAGCAGACCAACTGGAGCACTGCTGGAAAAAGGATGAAGGCAGTAGAGTATCAGACAGGGATCGGGGACTTAGATTTAAAGGGAACCTGCCATGTCTTTTTTTGTTTTTAAACCACCACCAGTGTTATTTAGATCATGCATTGTTCATTACTAACCTGGTTTAAAAAAAAATATCCATCTATTTATTATAAAATAGCACTTCACAAAACTGGCTTTCGGGTGGTTCTTCAGCGGGTAACAGTCACATCAATCCACTTCAGTCATACAGTCTTTAAAACATAGTGACGCCCCCTGCATTATTTGTAATATATTCACATCACTAAGTACAGAAATACACGTGCTGTGGTAGGACCGGTCTATGGTGATGTCATGACCTTGTGACCATAATGGGCAGGGCTAAGCCCAAAGGGTCTTTGACTTGAAACCTGCTTAGCTCTGCCTATTGCAATCACATGGTCCTGACATCACCACAGGTCCTTAATCACTAGCAGAAACCCTCAGTGAGCGGTGTCAATATACACTGCAGGGGGTTGTTAATAGATTTAAGAAATCTGCATGACCGAAGTAGATTTATGTGACTGATTGCCAATAACTGTTTGTGGAGGTACATAATGCACACAGACATCGGACATCGGGTCTTGCAGAAATGTCTGCTTATGATCAGCGTATCGGATCATACTCGCCAATGCAAGTCTATGGGTCAGGGGACGGCACTGTGATGCCTTGTCTATGTGTTATCTGCTTTGCACAGACTGTTCAATAGAAGACGATTGAGAAATACATTAGTTTTTATTCTGAGAAAAAATGGCAAAACTCTGATGGTAAGATCTGATACTCTCCAAACTCTGGTGATAATAATGAAAGTTTTGAAACTTGGACCATTCTTTGCATACAAGAAAAATAATTTAAAGGTAACCTGTCAGCTCGTCTTTACCCCAAACCTATCACTACCTGTCCCTGCAGCTTCATACTACATCCCTAACCATCCCTGTCTGACCTAAAACTGTCCTATAATGTTGTAAAAAATTAGTTTGATATGGTAATTAGTCTTCTAGACTGTATATGTAGTCTGACTGGGCGGTCTCCACAGCTGCATTCTCCCCACCTTGGTGCCCAGCGGGCGCGATCATTCAGTCAGGAGCGCGATCATTCAGTCAGGAGCGCGATCATTCAGTCAGGAGCGCGATCATTCAGTCAGGAGCGTGGTCATTCAGTCAGGAGCGCGGTCATTCAGTCAGGAGCGCGGTCATTCAGTCAGGAGCGCGGTCATTCAGTCAGGAGCGCGGTCATTCAGTCAGGAGCGCGGTCATTCAGTCAGGAGCGCGGTCATTCAGTCAGGAGCGCGGTCATTCAGTCAGGAGCGCGGTCATTCAGTCAGGAGCGCGGTCATTCAGTCAGGAGCGCGGTCATTCAGTCAGGAGCGCGGTCATTCAGTCAGGAGCGCGGTCATTCAGTCAGGAGCGCGGTCATTCAGTCAGGAGCGCGGTCATTCAGTCAGGAGCGCGATCATTCAGTCAGGAGCGCGATCATTCAGTCAGGAGCGCGATCATTCAGTCAGGAGCGCGATCATTCAGTTAGGAGCGCGATTATTCATCCTGAAGCGCGATTATTCATCCTGAAGCGCGATTATTCATCCTGAAGCGCGATCATTCAGTCAGAAGCCTGCACCCGATTCAAAATTCTTGTTCCTCCTTCTGGGTATAATGTGCTGCCGGCTGATCGTCATTTCCAGTCCTGCGCAGTGTGGAGGGTGTATTGATGTACAGGCCCGCTCCAGAACATGCGCAGTTTACTTTCCGAAGCCAGTCCGTACCCGTACACCCAATAATCACCCACAATGCACTTTGCTGGAAATGACGCTCGGCCGGCAGCGCGTCATACCCGGGAGGAGGAACAAGAATTTTGAATTAAGTGTGCGCTCCTGACTGAATGATGGGGCTTCGGACTGAATGATGGCGCTTCTGACTGAATGATAGCGCTTCAGGATGAACGATTGCACGCGCTTCAGGATGAATGATCACCCAACGGGGTGTGATCCCAGCAACGAGGTGGGGAGAATTCAGCCGTGGAGATCGCTCAGTCAGATCTAGAAGACTAATTACCATTCAGCCATGTATTAAATTCCTTTTTTACAACCATTATAGGACAGTTTTAGGTCAGGCAGGGATGGTTAGGGATGTAGTAGGAAGCTGCAGGGACAGGTGAGTCGGTCGACAGGGTAGGGGGGTACTCGGATACCGGGACAGGTTGTTACTTCAGTGGGGATCACGGCTGGTCGGGTACCGGTCCCATGCCCTGGACACTCAATGGCTGAAGGGAAAATTATTTGGGATGGGGGATTATTATATGTGACGCCACCTGTGGTACCTGGTAATGTGGTTACCAGCGCTGCGGTTGGCCGCTGAGGTGATGATGATGCAGCTTTGTGTAGTACAGCTCTCCACAGGCAGAGCTTTACCTCAGGGCAGCGTGGTGGATGAGGGGAGTAGTAGTCCTCACCTCTGTGATGCTATAGAGGCCCTCCGGGCGGCAGATGAAAGGAGACCAGACACCAGATCAGCTCAAACAGTTCTTTACTGACACCAGATGGAACAATAGGTGCATGGTACAGTCTAGTTTTTGTTGCCACAGGTTTTGGGGATTACCACAGAGTCTGTCAGAGGTGTCTCTACAATAACTTTCTTGGTCTCTACTCCCAGTGGCTCTTGGCTCACTGCTCTCAGCTACACTAAAGAGCCCCTTCGCCGGTCCCCAGGTCTGTTACTAAGGTACTTCTGACTCCTTTCCGGTACTGACGGGAGTGGTGAGAAGATGAACTCTCTATCCACCGGTAATTAGTCCTTCCCCTGTTAGTGTCGTGGGCCCTTTTTTGGGACAGAGGTGGGATTTAGTCTTGTGGTGCTGTGGCTCCTAATTTAAGGCCCACAGCCTGCCGGTCTGTGGTTAGTGATAAACCTTTAACTAACCTCCTTGGTTCCGGTTCACCGGTGTTGACCCGGACTTTCTCCAGCCGGCTCCGACCAGTTCTGGAGTGTCCCCTTCTGTTGTCTGGGTCACCTCCCTCTGAGAGCGATGCCCTCCTGTCACGACCGCAGGGACCCCTGTGACCATCCTCTCTGCTCTTCTGTCACTGTCTGACTGACTTCTGTCAACTGTCACTGATGTCACGTCTCCTGCTCTGCTAAGCTCCACGCCCCTGGGACCTACTGAATATACAGTCCCTGGTGCTAGGGGGGTATGATTGGGATCTTGTGGTTTTAGTTACAGACTCTGTAGCTCCCCCCCTGCACCTGTGACAATGGAGGCACTACACCTTCTGTTTGGGGTGCAGTACCTCCCTGTGGCGTCCCGCCATAGAGGCGCCAAACAGGTAGTGATAAGGTTAGGGGGGGGTAAAGACGAGCTGACAGGTTCCCTTTAATGTCTGAATGAGATCTTAGATCTAGCCAAGATTTAGGCTACGTTCACACGCTGCGTATTCGCTGCGTGTTTATGCAGTTGTGCGTTTTTACCCGCTTTTTGCGCAAAAGAGCGCAATTGCATTCACAAGCTGCGCTTTTTCCAAGCCCATTTTATAATGTTGCCAATGGGAAAAGCGCATGGAAAAAGTTAATTCTTTTTGTGGACGCGCTTTGCAGTGAAAGCTTGTCCGCAAAAAGACGCCAATATACGCAGCGTCTGAACGCATTTCAGCAAAAGCCATTGCTTTTGCTGGGATGCGCTTCCAGCATTGCGTTTCACTGCATTTACGCAAGCGCAAAATAATGCTGCGTAAATGCGCAAATACGCAACATGGGAATGCAGCGTAATGTAGAAAGAATAAAGAAACCCTCTCCTGTAAACTATTAAAAGGATTTATTTGTAATCAGTCTGTCGTGAGACTTGAAAATAAGACTTCATTTCCTCTATCAAAAAAGTAATGGCAATAATGTGAAAAGCACCACCGCGGGAGAAGGTTCGCTGTAGAGTTCATTGTCAACACTGTGTCTATTATATGTGTGCCAAATACACTGGGATAGAGATTCCCAGGAATTTCTGCTTCTCCGAGACTCATCAGCTGCTCCCAATTATTTGGTGGGGAATTATTTAAATGATTTCTGTGACCGAAAAATGCATACCGAGGACAAACAATAAATTGAAGCATGTGTTGTACTCTAATGCTGAAGTATTGTGGACGGACTGAATTGCCGGGAAAAAACTTGATGAAAAATGTGTTAAAACCTTTTATTAGAATTAATCGACTCTCTAGGCGACAAAATATATTTATTGGAAATATTTGCTATTAATGTAGTCAATTCAATGATGCAAAACATGTTGCATGTACAGAAATGTAAAATTGTTTGCAGAAAATCCGACTCTTTCATATGAACATTGCAAACATTAGAAACAGATTCAGCTTCACAATGTACTTAGAATAAAATCAGTTTATGCAAAATAGTCCAACATGCAAAGTTTATCAAAATGTTACCAAAAGCTTCATAAATGCTGCACCTTTTGGGAGTGTTTATTTGGGGCAGCTCGGCCATTTAGAGGGTTTTATTTTTTGGATACTATTGATCAATATGTTTTTTGATTGACAATCTCTCATCGCACCATTGTCCTATAAGTTATGTTACTTGTACCCCTAACATGGTACTGTGATGTGAGTTTGCATTCTCCAGAATATCACTGAAGATATAACCTAACAAAAAAACAACAACACTTTTAATCCTTTAGCTTTTGCTGTTTTTATTTTTTATTTTTTTTATTTTATTTTAGCGTTATTAACCAGCAACTTTGTGACTTTCCACTTTATTATGTAGGACTATAAATAGTATATGTTCTGGGGACTAAAGAGAGTATTGGAAAGTAAATCTGACTCCATGTGGATTGTCAAAGGTTTGATGAAGGCTAAAAAAAAAATGATTTGCCTTCATTCCCCTACATCATTTTTGTTGCTCAGCTTAAGGAGACTGGGCTGATGGCGTTGAAGATATTCAGCTGTAGTGTTGCTTTAAATCCAAGTCCCCTGCTCTCTGTATTATACTCCGATGTCTTCATCTTTTTCCGGTGCTCTGTTCAATCTCCTATGTTTAGGCAGCTCCCAGTGTCCATGGAAGTCACAACTTAATACATCTCTATGAGAGCCTCGTTCTGGGTCTCATAGAGATGCATTAAGACCTTGTGACTCAACTTCTGCCTTCCGGCCGGTCAAAGATTATGGGCACAGAATGGTACTGTGAGATCGGAGTGGCAACTGTGAGAGATGAAGCTGCTGGAAGTTGAGTATGTGACTGGGAGCAGGGGACTTAGATTTAAAGTGCCAGTCTAGCACGAAAATAAAAACACTGTAGTGGTTCTTAAAAGCTGAATGGGGCCATAATAAGGCATTAACCCAACAAGCAGGCCAGAATCTGCTGTCAGAGCCTTACAAATGGGCATAATTATCATGACTGGGCCTGGGGGTGCAGGCACCCGCCAACTTCATATTGCAGGATGGAGATCATATGGCCCGTATATACGAGGATGAGGGCAGGATGGGTCCATTTATACCAGAATGGGGACATATATACCTGAATCATCCCATATATACCAGAATGGGGACCATGTATACCAGGATGGCAATTATATATACCAGAATGGGGATCATATATACACCAGGATGAGGGACATGCATACCAGGATGGGAACCATATATACCGGGATTGGGACAGATTAGTATTGAGAGATGTATATATAGCAGGATGGAGACCATATGGACCATATATACCAAGACTGAGGACATATATACCTGAATGGGAACCATGGTATACCATGCTGGGGGACCTATATACCCGGATGATCACCTACCAGCAGGATGGGGATCATATATATCAGGATGTAGATCCTATGTGTCAGGAAGGGAATCATATATATCAGGATGGGAAACTTATGTACCAGGATGGGGAACATAAATACATAATGAAAGGGTATGGGGGCAATTCACAAGTCTTATAGGATTTAGAATGCTACATCTGACCAAAGTGCCAGGGGAGGGGGGGATTACAAAATAACCTCCAGTGGCTACTGGTGTATGTATTTTCGGCCCAAGTGTCATAAGCCAACTCAATGAGGTTGAAGTGAAGGTTTAACATCCTTAAGTGGGACCGGAGCTGACTGCCTAGCACCATTCAACTGGAATGGCATTTGCTAGAGAACACAAATTTTCAGGTCCACCATTGGTACCCAGGTCTTTTCACACTAAGAACATGTGAAAGAGTCTGGAGACGCCAGAGGGACTCCGTTATTAGTGAGTGGAATCTATCAAATGCCATTCATATCCATCACAAGAAGCCACAAACGGGAACTGCAACATTGAAGAGCACAAAGACATGAATGGTGCAGAGCTACATTACCAGACAGTCCACAACAACTTTTATAATCTACCTTATATACTCGTGTATAAGCCGACCCGTGTATAAGCCGACCCCCCCTATATTTGCCCCCAAAACCTGGGAAAACCTATTGACTCGTGTATAAGCCGAGGGTGGACCCCAGCACAGGTATACAGCCCCCAGCAGTGTGGTATACAGCAGCCTCCCCAGTGGTAGTATACAGCAGCCTCCCCAGTGGTAGTATACAGCAGCCTCCCCAGTGGTATATACAGCAGTCTCCCCAGTGGTATATACAGCAGTCTCCCCAGTGGTAGTATACAGCAGTCTCCCCAGTGGTAGTATACACCAGCCTCCCCAGTGGTAGTATACAGGCAGCCTCCCCAGTGGTAGTATACAGGCAGCCTCCCCAGTGGTAGTATACAGCAGCCTCCCCAGTGGTAGTATACAGGCAGCCTCCCCAGTGGTAGTATACAGGCAGCCTCCCCAGTGGTAGTATACAGGCAGCCTCCCCAGTGGTAGTATACAGGCAGCCTCCCCAGTGGTAGTATACAGGCAGCCTCCCCAGTGGTAGTATACAGGCAGCCTCCCCAGTGGTAGTATACAGGCAGCCTCCCCAGTGGTAGTATACAGGCAGCCTCCCCAGTGGTGTATACAGGCAGCCTCCCCAGTGGTAGTGGCTGCGGCACCTGTCAAAATAACAAACACTTTATACATCACCTCTCCGGCGCAGCTCCTCCGCTCCTCCGGTCCCGGCTTCTTCCTTCTTGTGCCGGCTTCTAGTGCTGTGACCGCGCGCAGGAAATGACGTCATCTCCTGCGCCCGGCACATGACACCGGCACAAGAAGGAAGAAGCCGGGACCGGAGGAGCGGAGGAGCTGCGCCGGAGAGGTGATGTATAAAGTGTTTGTTATTTTGACAGGTGCCGTAGCCTGGGGGAGACATAATAAGGAGGGGGGCTGTGTGTTATTGCTGGGGGCCAGTGTAGTGCAATATGCACAGCATCCCCCGCCGCTGATGGACGGGGGGATGCCGTGCATATTCATTACACTAATGAGGCGGCCCCACGTGACCGCCTGCGGTCACTGCGGCCCTCTCCTGCTTCCTCCAGCCCCCGGTCACAGCCCCCCCCCACAGTATACCGAGTGACTCACGTATAAGCCGAGGGGGGCACTTTTCAGCCCAATTTTTGGGCTGAAAAACTCGGCTTATACGCGAGTATATACGGTAATAGGGCTTGTTCACGTGCTGTTGTTCTTCCATTGAAAAAATACAGTGTTGTAAAGTACAAGCAAAGTTAATGTAATTTCTTAAATTTGATGCAAATACCTCTTGTTTTTTCATTGCGTATTTAACTACCGGTATGTCTTTTGTTGGTATACTTTTTAATTTGCAGCATGTCAATTCTTTGTTTTTGCAGTGTTTTCACCCATTCAAAGGAATGGAGAAAAAAAACACATAAATAATGCACACATTTTATGCACTGGGTTTGGTTTTTTCCTGCCAATACTCTGGTTTGTCTAAATAATAATCTGCTGCAAATACTCACTGTTAGCACATACCCTTTAAAGGGAACCTGTCAGGTTGGATAATGTTATTAGGTTTTTCCTATAGGGTTAATAT
Organism: Allobates femoralis; assembly: GCA_033576535.1. Lineage (NCBI taxonomy): Eukaryota > Metazoa > Chordata > Amphibia > Anura > Aromobatidae > Allobates > Allobates femoralis. The sequence continues at coordinate 20,457,211 of JARQOC010000012.1, forward strand.
GAAGGTGCCTAGTCGCATTATTGAAAGAGCACCCTCCGGGAGCAAAATGAACTTTATTCTTCCCAGGATCCTTCAGTTTTCAGTTATACAGGTGTGCCAATGCTCAGTACACAGTGATAAGGGGCTATAAGAATGGGGCTGACAGACAGTCAACTCTACACTGATGCTTTGTAGAGCTAGTTGTCAGTCAGCCAGTACCAGTGCATGCTTACAGTTGCCATTTTCAGTTGTGAGAGCAGTGACTGGAACCACGCTGGAATGCCTCTATAACTGAAAGCCTGCAGCTCCTGGGAGAAAATAAGTAAATTTTCTTCTGGTAGCCTAAGGGGTACTTCACACATAGCGATATCGTTAACAATATCGTTGCAATGTCACAGGTTTTGTGACGGTGCAGTGACCTTGCCAGCAATGTCGCTATGTGTGACACACAGCAGCGATCAGCCCCCCGCTGGGAGATCGCTGATTGTGACAAATGTTCTGGACCATTTTTCCATCGGCGATGTCCCGCTGGGCAGGCTGCATCGCTGTGTGTGACATGGGCAGCGACCAGCTAACCCGATGTGTTCCCTGGTAACCAGTTTACACATCGGGTTACTAAGCAGGAGAACGCTTGTAACAAGGGTAAACATCGGGGTTACTAAGCGCAGCGTTCTGCTTAGTAACCCGATGTGTACCCTGCTTACCAGCGCGCTGTGCTTGGTAACCAGGGTACACATGGGTTACTAAGCACAGCGCGCTGGTAACCAGGGTACACATTGGGTTACTAAGCAGAGTGCTGCGCTTAGTAACCCGATGTTTATCCTGGTTACCAGCGTTCTCCCACTTACCCCAGCGTAGCGGGACCTCGACATCGTGGAAAATAATATTTTATATTCTTTCCACGAGGTCGTTTCTCGGGTGGCAGATCGCTGGGGAGTCTGCCTGTGTGACAGCTCACCAGAGATCAGATAACTATGTCCCAGCGATGTGTAACGGGGCCCTTACTTTTTAGTACACTGGCCAAACACCTTCCTAATGTTATTAACCCATAGATTAACCTCATATCTGCAGGTTAAATGAGTTGTCCACTACTAGCACATCTCCAGGTTCCACTTGTTTCTCCCAAGTAACATAAAAGTCTGTACTCCCCTCCCATGCTAGTGCTGTTCCAGCGCTGTCGGTATTCGTGTTCCTGGGACTCATGGGAGCCCTGCATCCAGTTATCGCCAACTTCTTTCTCCCCACCTTAGGACATGGAAGCAAGCAACAGGAAATGAGTGGAAGCTGCAGGGTCACATCCTGTTGATTGCTTATTTGGTTTGAAGGTGGGGAGAAAGAAGCCGGCGTTAATTGGATGCGGGGCTCCCATGACGTCACAATGTCACGTGAATCCCATAACTGCAGTTACCAACAGCGCTAGAACAGCACCAGCACAGGAGGGGAGCACAGACTTTTTTTTATTTTAACTGGGGAAAATATGTGGAAACAAATGGGATTTTTCTAGTAGTGGACAACTCATTTCATAGTATTATCAGACCTGACAGGTTTCCATTAAATGTCTTAACTTCCTAAGAATGTTCTTCTATATTTTGAGTCCTTTATAAGTTGGACGAATTCTGGGCCCAGATCCCAGAAGTCATAAATAGTAATTCTGCTAATTATATGTATAGAATAAGTGTTTTCAAAGTCAGCTATTTAGTATTTTCTTTCTGATGCAAACCATCAACCACACGAGCTGTGAATTGGAGATGTATTGTCACCATGTGGAGTGAATATAAGAAATGACTCTATTGTGGTTACAAGTTGTTTGAGTTCTACTTTTTTTTTTTTTCTAACTAAAAACAGACAGTTAATCCTATCAACCTTAAAATAACTAGGATTTAAAGAGTTATTCCCATCTCCAAGATTCTATCCCAGAATATAGTAGGTGTAATGTTATGCCCACAGTGCGTGAAGATGTAGAGTGGGCTCGCTAGGCCACAGGTGGTGCAGTGGTAGCTGAATACCCGATACTCAAGAGACAGGCGAGTGACTATAGTAAAACCAAGGATATTTATTGAGGAAGATATTAAGAAAGGGGAAAGGTATCTGAGAGGAGGACCCTCTGGATGGCGGCACCAAACTCTTGTAGTGGAGCACTGGCAGAGGTAACCCCTAAACAGGGATTCACCCGTTACAACACCAGGAGGTCTAAATGCTGCAAATCCCGGACCAGAGGGGTGACCCGTACTGGACAGTAGAGATGGAGATATTGTGGAACACAGGCTCTGTTGGTGAGATGAATCCCGTGAGCTCCGTACAATCCCAGAGAGACAGACCCAGCCAGTACAGAAATCCGGACAGTTCTGTGCACATCTGGAAAAACCTGGCCAAGCCAAGGACTCTGTGGACACAGAGGTGTTAGAATAATGAAGAAAGAAAGCAGCAGTCTTCCTAGTGCAGGGCTCAGCAGAGTGTGGCCTGGGCAGAGGCACTTATCCTAGAAAATGAACATGTTGCTAAGGCACCTCCCTTAGGGGGAGGATACCTTTTATGCACAGAGCATCACAGCACAAAGCCCTAATAGAGAACAGGTGCACTGAAGTATGTGCAGGAAGCAGGATGCGCCTCCCAAGAGCATTCCCAGGAGACCAGCCAAGAGAGCGCAGGTTCCTAGCAGGGAAGAAAGCCGCCAACCGCATGAAGTCACGGACAGGGTAATCAGTACCAGTGGAGCTGTGTCGTGGGCACTGATGTCCCTGCTTAGCAGAGACTGGCCCCGCAGCAGGGATGGAGTGGGTGAGATGCATAGCGCCACGTGATATGCGCTGGTCTCCCTGTCCACGAGACACCGGCCCCACTGCCGAGGGCATGACATGTCATAGTAATAATATTAGCAAATCCTTCCAATTACAAATGTAATATAGTTCTCCTGATCATGTGCAGGTCATTGCAGCTTAGGTATCCATGGTTATGACCACTAGCATCGAACTGTCACTATATGAGTGGTCATAACCATGGATACCTAAGCTGCAATGACCTGCACAAGATCAGGAGAACTATATTACATTTGTAATTGGAGGTATTTGCTTATATTATTTTGTATTATTATTATTATTACACCTACTGCATATTGTGATAAGATCTTCGAGATTGAAATATGTCTGTAAAAACAGCGAAGAGAAATAAAAGGCTGGACAAATATGAGACCACAAAAATCAGATTTTAGCCATCCTGCATTGTATTCTTTGGTGGGGTGTCCTCAACCAAGTTGATACAAGTCTTTGACATGTCATTGAAGTTAATGGAGCTGAGCTGCGATTCCACATACAGCCCATGGTCTGTCGCACAGATGTGTCTTTCTAAACTTGGGCAATTTTAAATCAAGCTATTATATAAAATGCTTTTTTTAAATATATTTATTATTATTATTCATAGAGCACCATTGATTCCATGGTGCTGTACATGAGAAAGGGATACATATAAACAAGTTAAAAATACAAAGAACAAACTAACAGTGACAGACTGGTACAGATTGGAGAGATGACCCTGCCCTTGCGGGCTTACATTCTACAGGGTAATGGGGAGGGAAACAGTAGGTTGGGTCTGCTTAGGGTGGTGGTAGAGCACCAGGTCCAATTGTGATGGAGCACAAGCTCCATTGGTGGTGGAGCACAAGTCCAGTAGTGGTGGAGAGCCGATCATGGTGGTGAGGTGGCATCATGGTCATTGCAGGCTGTAGGCTGTTCTGAAGAGATGGGTTTTCAGGTTCCGCTTGAAGGTCCCGAGTGTAGGGGACAGACAGACGGGAATTCCAGAGGATGGGGGATGCTTGGGCGAAGTCTTGCAGGCGGTTAGATGAGAAACAAACAAGTGTGCTGGAAAGGAGGAGGGCTTAGAAGCATCGAAGATTATGAGTTGGATGATATCGGGAGATTAGTTCAGAGAATATATGGGGGGGGACAGATTGTGGATGGCTTTTGTAAGTCAATGTTAGTAGTTTGAATTGGATACGCTTGTGAATTGGGAGTCATTGAGGGATTTGCAGAGGGTAGAAGTGAAGGAGCAGCGAGGAGAGAGGTGGATTAGTCAGGCAGCAGAGTTTAGGACAGATTGGAGAGTGAAAAGTATTAGCAGGGAGGCCACAGAGGAGGAGGTTTCAGTAGTCAAAACGGGAGATGATGAGGGCATAGTTAGTTAGTAGATTGAGGGTTGAGGAAGGGATGGATTTGGAATTATTTTTGAGTTGAGGCGGTAGGAGGTGGCGAGAGCTTGAATGTGTGGTCTGAAGGATAAGGCAGAGTCAAGGATTACTCCGAGGCAGCGTACTTCAGGTACAGGGCAAAGTGTGATATCATTTATTGTGATAGATAGATCAGGTAAGGGAGGTGCGCGACATGGGGGAAAGATGATGACTTCAGCTTTGTCTATGTTTTAGTTTAAGGAAGCGAGAGAAGAAGGAGGATATGGCTGATGGACAGTCTGGGATTCTGGACAGAAAGATAGGTGACGTCTGGGCAGAGAGGTAGATCTGAGTGTCATCAGCGTACAGGTGGTACTGGAATCCATGGGACTTTGAGTTGTCCCAGACCAAGGGTATAGATGGAAAAAAGGAGGGGTCTCAGGACAGAGCATTAAGGGACCCCAATAGAGAGGGGATGGGGTGAGGAGGTCGATGTGGGAGTGGGAGGCACTAACTCTGTGGTTGGAAAGGTAGGAAGAGATTCAGGAGGGGGCTAAGTCATGGGTACCAATGGAAGAGAGGATCTGTAATAAGAGGCAGTGGTCGACTTTTGAATGCATGAGGACAGTCAAGAAGGAGGAGGTTGGAGAAGTGTCCGTTAGCTTTGGCGGTAAGTAGGTCGTCAGTAATTTTGGTTAAGGCGGTTTCGTGGAGTGGTGGGGGCGGAAGCCAGATTGAAGGTTGCCAAAGAGAAGTTAGATGAGAGGTGGGAGGAAAGTACAGTGTGGACATGCTTTTCAAAAAGTTTGGAGGCGAACGGGAGCAGCGATATGGGCGGTAGCTGATGTGGAGGTCGGGTCAAGAGATGGCTTCTTCAAGACAGGTGAAATTGTTGCGTGTTTGAAAGCGGAAGGAAAGGTACCGGAGGTTAGTGATAAATTGAAGAGGAGGGTTAGAGTGGGGGTAAGCGTGGTGGTGAGGTTGGGGAGGAAGTGGGAAGGGATGGGGTCCGAAGCACAAGTGGTGAACTGTGATTTGCAGAGGAGATGTGCAAGTTCTCCTTCAGTGATGGAGGGGAGGAGGGTTAGTGGGGAAGGGGAGTGGTCTGGTATATGTAAGGGTTTTGATGGTTGGTAGCAAAGACTTGTCTGATCTGATCGATCTCTTTAGTGAAGTGCGAAGTCTTCTGCAGAGATACAAGAAGTAGGTGGGAGCAGTGGGGGCGAATGAGGGAGTTAAATGTGTTGAATAACTGCCTGGGGTTGTGGGATAAAGAGGATATGAGGGTAATGAAGTAATTCTTTTAGTGGTGGTGAGCGCTGACTTGAATTTGAGAAGTGCTTGTTTGAATGCTGTGTAGTCTTTTGTGAATGTTTTTTCTTCCAGCGCCGCTCAGTAACCCTTGACTCCGCGAAGCTTTTAGTGGTATCACTATATATAAAGAAAAAAAGTAGAAATGTTGCAATTTCCACATTGGCTACTGGGGCAATTCTAGACTACTACATCCTGTGCTTCCAGGAAATCCACATACAGTATGTGTGAGTCTAGTGTAACCTCAGTGGTACACTTAAACAACACAATGTAACTTCAAGTCAATCCCACTTTTGTGAAATCCACCTGTCCAGTTATGAAGTAACACTGTTTGTGAATCAATTTCTGCTGCTTTTTTGCAAATGGAACAGACAACAGGTAGAAATGATCGGCTATTAGCAGGGCACCCCCTATAAAGGAGCGGTGCTGCAGGTGGTGACCACAGACCATTTCTCTGTTCTCATCCTTTTTCGCTGTTGTTTTGCTCACTTTTGCATTCTGTGATTGCTCTCACCCCTGAGTAGAGGGGTAACCATGATGGTGTTCTAGATGCGAATAGGTAAAGCGGTCCTCTGGACTGCTCCGTGGATGTGTTTCCCTCCTACGGCCCACTCCACATCTCCTGGTGTATTGGCTTGTCTCCTGGTATCTGCTCCATGCTCTGGACTCTGTGCTGACAGACACAACCATGCTTCTTGCCACAGCTCTCGTTTATGTACCATCCTGGAAGAGCTACACTACCTGAGCTACGTCTGTGGGTTGTAGACACTGCCTCATGCTACCTCTAAGGGTGAGAGCAATGACAAAATGCAAAAGTGACAAAAACAGCATTCATCCATTGGAGATTTCTTCTAGCTCCACAACATTAAATTAACATGCTGTGGAGATGTGGAAGTGAGGCAACCTGCATTGCAGGTGAAATAACGCTGCGGTGGGGGGAAGCACAGTGAGCATGGGATTTCTTGAAATCCCATCCACTGTGCTTGTAATGTACTACGCAACGGCAATACATCACGTACAAAATGCTGCTAGTCCAGATCATGTGCATGCACCTTTGGTTTCTGAGCAGTGACATTTAGGCTATGTGTGCACGCTGAGTATTTGGTGCAGAAATTTTCTGCACTAAATCTGAATCTCATAGCAGAAAAATGCACCAAAAATGCAAATTTATCCTGTTCATTTTTGCCTATGTTTTTCATAGTGAAGTCAAGATTGGAAGAGGGTGGAATGACTGTGCAAAAATGCATCAAGGATTATTTTCTGCACCAAATCTGCAAGAAAAAATAAGCAACATGTGCACAAAACTTCAGAATTCTAATTGACTTTGCTGGAATAAGGATAGGTATGCAGATTTGTGCACCAAAATATGCACGATGTGCACAGGGCCTTAGGGTGCCTTCACATTTGCGTTTGGACGCAGTGCACCGAACGCAGAAAAATGTTTGCGCATATGCGTTCCTATGTTTAACATGGGAACGCATGTGCCTGCGTTTGGCTGCTTTTGCGTTCGGATGCGCACAATTTGTGCACTCTCCAAGCGCACTCCGAATGCAGCATGTTGCATTTTTTGTGCGTTCTCAAGCGCTTGTGTTATCTGCAAGCGCACAAACAATGCATGGATCTCAATGGATCCGCAGTGTCCTCTGCATGACAGCGTAGGAGAACGCTGCGGATCTCATTGAAATCTCTCCCGGTGGCCGCCGGTGATCACGGCGACCACTGGGAGATCAGCTACAGCCACCGTTGCACTCCCGCCGATGTCCGTGCGGGAGATTTGAAGATACAGCTGATCTAACAGCTGTTTAAATCTCCTGCGCCGACACCGAATAGGTGAGGTCGGCGCGGGATATTTGAAGCAGCGATCAGCAGTTTCTTATCTCCTGCACCGATATCACCCTATTCGGTGTCGGCGCTTGAGATTTAAACAGCTGTCAGATCAGCTGTATCTTCAAATCTCCCGCGCTGACACCGACAGGAGATCAGCTGTGGCCGGGAGGAGGAGATCTCTGCCGCTGATCTCCTCCCAGCCTCCCCTGAGACAGCTGATTGGCTGGCCGGCGTGCATACTAATGTGAACGCATGCGGAGATTCTCTGCTGCGTTCACATTAGTATGGCTGCATTTGCGTCTGCATGCCATACGCATGCAGACACAAATGCAACTGTGAAGGCAGACTTAAATAACTACACTGTGTAGAATTATCAGGCAAATGAGTATTTTGATCACAAGATACTTTTTATACATGTCCTACTCCAAGCTGTATAGGCTTGAGAGCCAACTACCTATTAAGTAAATCAGGTGATGTGCAGCTCTGTAATGAGGAGGGGTGTGGTCTAATGACATCAGCACCCTATATAAGGTGTGCTTAATTATTAGGTAACTTCCTTTCCTTTGGCAAAATGGGTCAGAAGAGAGATTTGACGGGCTCTGAAAAGTCCAGAATTGTGAGATGTCTTGCAGAGGGATGCAGCAGTCTGGAAATTGCCAAACGTTTGAAGCGTGATCACCGAACAATCAAGTGTTTCATGGCAAACAGCCAACAGGGTCGCAAGAAGCGTGGTGGGCAAAATAACTGCCCATGAATTGAGGAAAATCAAGCGGGAAGCTGCCAAGATGCCATTTGCCACCAGTTTTGCCATATTTCAGAGCTGCAACATTACTGGAGTATCAAAAAGCACAAGGTGTGCTATACTCAGGACATGGCCAAGGTAAGGAAGGCTGAAAAACATAAGATAAAATATCAAGACTGGGCCAGGAAACATCTGAAGACTGATTTTTCAAAGGTTTTATGGACTGATGAAATGAGAGTGACTCTTGATGGGCTAGATCAGTGGTGGGGAACTCCAGGCCTCAAGGGCCGCCAACAGTGCAGGTTTCAGATTTCCTTAGTATTGCACAGTTGATAATATAATCAGCTGCACTGGTGATGATTCCAACCCCTGTGCAATACTAAGGAAATCCTGAAACCTGCACTGTTGGCGGCCCTTGAGGCCTGGAGTTCCCACCCCTGGGCCAGATGGATGGGCCAAGGCTGGATCAATAAAGGGCAGAGAGCTCCACTCTGACTCAGACGCCAGCAAGTTGGAGGTGGGGTACTGGTATGGGCTGGTATCAGCAAAGATGAACTTGTAAGACCTTTTTGGGTTGAGGATGGAGTGAAGCTTAACTCCCAGACCTACTGCCAGTTTCTGGAAGACAACTTCTTCAAGCAGTGGTACAGGGAAGAAAGTATCGTTCAAGAAAAACATGATTTTCATGCAGGACAATGCTCCATCACATGCATCCAACTACTCCACAGCGCGGATGGCCAGTAAAGGTCTAAGAGAAGAAAAATAATGACATGGCCCCTTGTTCACCTAAACCCCATAGAAAATCTGTGGTCCCTCCTAAAATGTGAGATCTACAGGGAGGGAAAACAGTACACCTCTGGGAACAGTGTCTGGGAGGCTGTGGTGGCTGCTGCACGCAATGTAGATCGTAAACAGATCAAGCAACTGACAGAATCTATGGATGGAGGCTGTTGAGTGTCATCATAAAGAAAGGTGGCTATATCGGTCACTCATTTTTTGGGGTTTGTTTGTGCATGTCAGAAATGTTTTTTTTCTAAACTTTGTGTAGTTATATTAGTTTACCTGGTGAAAATAAACAAGTGAGGTGGAAATATATTTGGTTTTTATTAAGTTGCCTAATAATTCTGAACAGTAAAGTACCTTTACACGCGGCAACTTTTCTAGGAATTTCACTGGCAATTTGCTGGTTGCAGTGAAATCATGGAGACATTGATCCATTTGTACACACACAAGATAGAACCATGTCTCCATGATTTCACTGCAACCAGCAAACTGCCAGTGAAATTCCTAGAAAAGTTGCCGCGTGTAAAGGTACCCTAATGTTACCTGCACTAACAGATATCCTCCTAAAATAGCTAAAATTGAAAAAAAACACCTCCAAATTCCAAAAATATTAAGCTTTGATATTTGAGTCTTTTGGGTTGATTGAGAACATAGTTATTGATCAATAATAAAAATAGTCCTCTACAATACAACTTGCCTAATAATTCTGCACACAGTGTACAGCAAAGTACCGTATATATTTTTTTCTTACACAATTTTCTCTTTATCTGTGATACAAACAATTTATGAAATATTTGGGACTCTGTTAGGGTACCTTTACAGCGGCAACTTTTTTAGGAATTTCACTGGCAACTTACTGGTTGCAATGAAATCATGGACACATTGTTCTATCTTGTTGCTGTGTACAAATGGAACAATGTCTCCATGATTTCACTGCAACCAGTAAGTTGCCAGTGAAATTCCTAGAAAAGTTGCCGCGTGTAAAGGTACTTTAAAGGAAGTAAAGCAATGTTAAAAGTAGATATGGCAGGCACGTCTTCCCGACTAACAGTAAAAACTTGGAGAGGATGTGCCACCTAATCGAGCAGGAAACCAAGACGTTCAAGGTCTCCTTCATTCCTGCTTTCCAGTAATACGGTGTAAACGCATGCATTTGTTTTCCATTTTTTCACAATGTTGTTAAATTTTACTACGATCTCAAGAAGACTTTCTCTAATAACTCTCCCTTATGCCGTAATTATTTTTTTTTTCTATCTTGTCAATAGGCTATGTGTCCGTACAAAGTTTCACATTGTGCATTGAGTGCTGGCGGTGTAGGTGTGCTTGGACTCACTATATTGACACAGAGAATATTGCACCCAGTTGTCAATGTCTTCATATATATCTAGGAAGAATAAGAGAGTAACACAGAGATCTAACAAAAGAAAAAATCAGAATAACTGTTATATTTCGGGAAATACAAAAACCACTTGGCCACATGAGTGGGCTGATTGTATAGGCTGAAATAAGGCACACATTTTTGTTGCAAAATGACAATGTATGCATATTAAGAATACATGTTTTTCCTTTAACTAACTATTTACCTTTACTTTTTCTTCAGAGAGAATGGCGAATCAGCAAAAATCATAGTGAACGTTGATGAGAAAATAGCACGGATTAGAAACATAAAGGTACTGTCATTCTTGCCATTTATGTGTATATGTGTCACTGTTGCTTTAGAATCAGACCCTGATATAGAAGACTGGCCACTAGCATGAAATTCACCAATCCATGTGTTCTTTGGTCACTGCAGGTGGGCTGTGTAATCAAAGTCACTTGGCCACTGCGGATGAGCGGGAGTAACAATCGGCCATCTTCCATTGCGGATGAGTGGAGTAACAATCGGCCATTGGCCATTGTGGATGAGCTGAGTATCAATCAGCCATTGGGCACTGTGGGTGGGCGGAGTAACAATTGGCCAGTATGATATGCAGAGTATCGATTGGCTATTAGCCACTGTGGATGGATGGAGTAATAATCAGCCATGGGTCTCTGCAGATGGGTGAAGTAACTATTGGCCATTGGCCACTGCGGATGGGCGGAGTACCGTCGTCATGGGCCACTGTGGATGGGAGGAGCAACAACAGTCCATGGGCCACTGCGAATGGGCGGAGTATCAATCGACCCTGAGCCACTGTGGATGGGCGGAGTATCAATCAACCATGAGCACTGTGCAGGGGCGGAATATCAATCGTCCATGGGCCACTGCGGATGGGCAGAGTATCAATCGTCCATGAGCGACTGCAGATGGGTGGAGTATCAATCGTCCATGGGCCACTGCCGATAGGCAGATTATCAACTAGCTACTGACCACTGAAAATGGACAGAGTGTATGTATGTGTGTATATGTATATATATATTGATATATATTGCATAAAGTAGGAGTTTGAGCTTTAGTGGAAAACATTTTATAATGTGCTCTTATTCATTACTTATTTCTATTTCATAAAATATTTAGTACATTTTGAACACTGCTGAAAATGACCGGATGTTATCTGACGGATAGATGAGACTTTCTGTTTGCTCTTCTACTGTGGTCCTATGTAAATTATATAGGTTATGTCTTCATTGAACAGTAAATGCATATTTTGATCTCTGCACTAATGTGTATATATATGTTTCTGCCTAATAACTGATCCATTTTATTCCTTAGTTGTGCTTTTATAGCGCTGTGTTCCCTCTAATTGTCCTTTGTATTTTGATCCGTTATCTCTCTGTTGCCATCTGGAAGCTTTTTAGTTTCCACACAAGATGTTATCACTAAATTGTGATCATATGCTGGTCTTCACTTTCCACATTTCTCCCTTTGTCTGTATCCTATTAAACTGCTTGCAGGGCACTGATAATACAAGGCTGATGTACATGAGATACACTGAAACTAACCCCATATCTTTACCAGATTTTTTTTCTTTCGTGTTATCATTTAAATTCCCCTTTAATACGCTATTTTTTCTTGAAGAGAATCTTGGGTCAATTCGATAACTCATCCTCATCTCCAGAGGTCACATTCTGTATAATACTTTCATTACATGTTTCTAAACTTAACAATTTTGAGTTTTAACCCCTTTAGGACCAGCTGATTTTTTTTTTTTTTTTATCTTCCTAGAGAGCTTACTGTATTTAGGATAATAACAGTATTTTAGAATTTTTTTTTATAAATTTTAAATTTGCATTTTTTTAAGATTTATTTAATAAAAACTTTTATTTTTTTCCCTAAAATTTGCCATATAAGGGTTGTTGTGTTTTTTTTTTTGAAAAAGTTTTTATTTGGGACTTTTTAAGTAAATTTAAAAAAAAATCCCCAAAAAGAAGTGAAATTTTGAAAAAAATAAAAAACAAATTATCATTGTTTTTCTGCTTTTGTTTTAAAATGCATTCATTATGCGTAACACTAATGGCAAAAAATGAGTATGACG
>JARQOC010000012.1:20469569-20489502 GCA_033576535.1 Allobates femoralis
GGGGGGGGGGTGTCTGTGTGGTGTGTGTGTGTATCTGTGTTGTGTGTGTCTTTTTTTGGTGAGTGCATGTGTCCCTATAGGGTGTGTATGTGTGTGTCCCTGTGTGTGGGGGGGGGGTTTGTGTTGTGTGTGTGTATCTGTGTTGTGTGTGTCTTTGTGGGGTGTGTGTGTGTGTGTGTGTGTCCCTGTGGGGTGAGTGCATGTGTCCCTATAGGGTGTGTATGTGTGTGTGTCCCTGTGGGGGGGGGGGTCTGTGTTGTGTGTGTCTCATTTTAGTGTGTGTCCCTGTGGGGTGAGTGCATGTGTCCCTATAGGGTGGCTATGTGTGTGTCCCTGTGGGGGGGGGTCTGTGTGGTGTGTGGGTTTGTGTTGTGTGTGTCTTTGTGGTGTGTGTCCCTGTGGGGTGAGTGCATGTGTCGCTATAGGGTGTGTGTGTGTCCACGTGGGTGTGTATGTGTGTCTCTGTGTTGTGTGTGTCTCTTTGTGGTGTGTGTGTGTGTGTTTGTTGGGGTGCGTGGTGAGTATCCAATGTTGGGGCTGCACCTTAGCGACTATACACTTGCTGTTACTCTTTGTGTGCGTGTGGTGTGTATACATGTCCCCGTGCGTGGTGAATATCCCATGTTGGGGCACCACCTTAGTGACTATATGCTGGTATATGCTGTTAGTCTTTGGCGCTGTCATTAAGCCCCTCTCATTCACAATTGCCAACTGGTAACTGTCACTTTTTCCCCATTATGTAGATAGGGGCAAAATTGTTTGGTGAATTGGAATGCACAGGGTTAAAATTTCGCCTCACAACATAGCCTATAACGCTCCTGGGGTCCAGACGTGTGACTGTGCAAAATTTTGTGGCTATAGCTGACAGCTGTCACTTTTCCATTCACTTTTTCCCCATTATGTAGATAGAGGCAAAATTGTATGGTGAACTGGAACTGCCTCACAACATAGCCTATGACGCTCTCGGGCTCCAGATGTGTGACTGTGCAAAATTTTGTGGCTGTAGTTGCAACAGTGCAGATGCCAATCCCGGATATACATACACACACACATACACACATTTAGCTTTATATACTAGATATTCACAATCCACAGTAATTTGTCCACTTCTGCCCTATAACATATACAAGTTTTGCAGAACAGATCTGTAGCAAGGAAATGTGATAGCACTGAACAGGCTTGGCATACATCTGGAGAATAGTTGGGGGTGCGGGATGCAAACATCTCAAATTCACCATTTTAAGAATACAAAGTCAGTATAATTTAGAGGAATGATCCACTTTAGATCTCCTAAGCTAGATATTATGGAGCCCCCTGCAATCATTGATGATCTGTTTGTGTCAACCAGGTAGTGGCGTGTGCTGAATTGAGTGCGCGCATGCGCTTGCAGAGCTCCTGCGGTGTCAGTGCGCATGTGCAGTTCTGCCAGCTCTTGCTATGTCAGGTGAGCGCTATCAAGCTAAAGGGAAGGGCATAGGATGTTAATTAAAGGAATACAGCAGTACATTAAGCCCTTTTGCCACACCTTCCTCCACCCGGGATCCTTTTATTGCATATGTAATTAGGTTTTTATGTAAAACTAATGTAGTTGAAGCTATAATACAGTGATGATTTTTAAAGGAGGTCCCTATATGAGTGTATAAATGGTTTAATTTGCATTTTGGGAGTGAGTAGACCAAGTCTTGCATCTTACCCAGTTCTTTTAGACCAGATATGGACGCAGACAGAAGAGCGACCCTATTCAAGAATAACGTTGGGGCTGTTTGTAGTCAGAGCTCATCATAATGCACAATTCCTCTTACTTTGGAGGAAGAAGGGGCCCCCTAACTTCTTAGGCCGCACAGGTTACACTAATGATATGTCCTCCTTTGCATTTGAGGGAGCGATGATCTTGAAGATGACCTCTTCCTTGACTTGGCTTAAAGGGATCATCCTCTAGTCACTCCTTTAAAGACAATCTTTCAGCAGGTTTTTGCTATGTAAGCTGAGGACAGCATACTGGAAGGGTTAAAAAACAAAAATCAACTGTGCCTCTCTTATCGAGCTGTGTGCTGTTGTTTATTTAAACTAAATGTTTTATCTTTACCATTATGGGACTAGTTGGTCACATACAAGGCAGTCTGACACTCCCCCTGCTGTGACTGACACCTCACTATCATAGCACTATCTCTATAGAGAGCCTGGTGTGGGATGGGGCAGCTCTCCTAGCTCTGCTTCTTCTCTAAAACTGAATGCTTTGATTGTTTGAGAACTGTTACAGCCAGTAATTTATATGATACATCGTTGGATTAAGGGTTTCTTTGCATTGATTATGTTGTCAGATGAGGTGGCATAACCTTGCTGATAGATTCCCTTTAAGAGCGCCTGCTCCTCACGGTTGACCCGGTACTGCATGTTCTGATCAGGACCTCATATTAATGAAGTATTATTGGAGATTAATGTCCGAGGTCCTGGTATCTTTTATGAGCCTACATGTTTAATGGTATTGCAGATGGGAACATGCATGAAATGCAGCGTCATCTATTAGCCTTTTATAGCTTCTATGACTGCTGTCAGAAACCTTTTATGTCTACAATTAAGTTGCTCTTACGTGTCCGTAACATTCAGCGTTGTTGATGAAGGAAACTGCAGTGATGGAGCCGGAGTCGATCACCGAGGACGGGAAAAGCAATAAAGGCTAAATGACAGGAGAGGCATTTAAAAGGAATTATCTGAGACACGTAATATTGTGTGTGCCTCGTCATGTACGGCCTGGTCGTGTACGGCCTGGTCGTGTACGGCCTGGTCGTGTACGGCCTGGTCGTGTACGGCCTGGTCGTGTACGGCCTCGTCTCGTCGTGTACGGCCTCGTCTCGTCGTGTACGGCCTCGTCTCGTCGTGTACGGCCTCGTCTCGTCGTGTACGGCCTCGTCTCGTCGTGTACGGCCTCGTCTCGTCGTGTACGGCCTCGTCTCGTCGTGTACGGCCTCGTCTCGTCGTGTACGGCCTCGTCTCGTCGTGTACGGCCTCGTCTCGTCGTGTACGGCCTCGTCTCGTCGTGTACGGCCTGGTCGTGTACGGCCTGGTCGTGTACGGCCTGGTCGTGTACGGCCTGGTCGTGTACGGCCTGGTCGTGTACGGCCTGGTCGTGTACGGCCTGGTCGTGTACGGCCTCGTCGTGTACGGCCTCGTCGTGTACGGCCTCGTCGTGTACGGCCTCGCCTCGTCGTGTACGGCCTCGTCGTGTACGGCCTGGTCGTGTACGGCCTGGTTGTGTACGGCCTGGTTGTGTACGGCCTGGTTGTGTACGGCCTGGTTGTGTACGGCCTGGTCGTGTACGGCCTGGTCGTGTACGGCCTGGTCGTGTACGGCCTGGTCGTGTACGGCCTGGTCGTGTACGGCCTGGTCGTGTACGGCCTGGTCGTGTACGGCCTGGTCGTGTACGGCCTGGTCGTGTACGGCCTGGTCGTGTACGGCCTGGTTTAGGCCTGGTCGTGTACGGCCTGGTCTGGTCGTGTACGGCCTGGTCTGGTCGTGTACGGCCTGGTCTGGTCGTGTACGGCCTCGGTCTGGTCGTGTACGGCCTCGTCTGGTCGTGTACGGCCTCGTCGGTCGTGTACGGCCTCGTCTGGTCGTGTACGGCCTGGTCGTGTACGGCCTGGTCGTGTACGGCCTGGTCGTGTACGGCCTCGCCTCGTCGTGTACGGCCTCGCCTCGTCGTGTACGGCCTCGCCTCGTCGTGTACGGCCTCGCCTCGTCGTGTACGGCCTCGTCGTGTACGGCCTCGTCGTGTACGGCCTCGTCGTGTATGTGCTGGGTATGGGGATGGAATATTTAAAATGATTGTGATGTTTACAGACGAATAATAGAATTCCTCACTTATTTATATTAATAAGGTTTTACAAAAGTGCGGTTTGGACACACCATGATTTATCAGAATCAATCAGATTTGGTTTTATAGGGAAACAGACTTCATATCTGCGGGCATCGGAAACCAGACGCTGCTTGTGTTATTGCAGCTGGGTGTGTTATATTCAGAAATGCAGTGCATTTCAGAGAACAAATCATTTGATAAGCTGGCGGGGGACTCTGCGCACGGAGAGGCGGGCCGCCGGCCGAGAGCCCGGAGAGGCGGGTTACCTGCTGCTTCACCTGCTTACGCGCCACATGACTAATAAATCGTTTTTATGTGTGTATGGGGAGAAATATGTTAGTTGAGGGCTAGGCATTACAGAGAAGCCGCTGGGGACCTGCCTCGGACTAGTCAGTTGACAATAAAAAATGGGGGAACAAGAGGCGCAATAGTGCCCTATCAAAAGTGACACTGACGGTATGGGTAGAGTATATAGATTCCACTCACCTATTCCAGTTGTGTGACCCACAACTGGTTTGAAGGCATGAAACTAATATCAGCTGCTGCAGGACCTCCACCGACCACTCTCACGTGGAAAAACCGTCACAAAGTTTTGGGAAGCAAAGTGTGTAACAGTCCGCGCTGCTGAGTCCACAGGAAACACAAGGAATGCAAGATATCCCTGAGGAAGGTGCATGGAACTGCACCGAAACACGTAGGAAATAAAGAAGCATACTGCTACAAGATATATCTTGCATTCCTTGTGTTTCCTGTGGACTCAGCAGCGCGCACTGTTACACACCTTGCTTCCCAAAATTTAGTGATAGTCAGTTGACAGTCATAGTCCCTGAACAGTTTTTAATTGTGTTCCCTGAAGCTTATAACAAAGAGAAAGATGCGATCGGCAGTCTGAAATTAGACATTCTCGACTGCCTTTTCCCCCGATCATCAATCAGCGCACGCCCCCGAGCAAATTGGGGCAAAAAGGTTCTCCAATATGATGCACCATAGCTCAAAATAATATATTACATAAATACTATGCTATGAATAAATCCACAAAAAAAGTATATTAAAAACCCAAATTTAATTAAATCATTGATCTATAATGACAATGCTAGAAATTTACAGATACCTAGACTAAATTAACCCAGCTGTATTACATGTATCATATAGGGCCCCTTTACACGCTGAGACTTTCCAGCGATCCCACCAGTGATCCGTCCTGGCCGGGATCGCTGTAAAGTCTCTGTGCAGTCGCAGGTGAGCTGTCAAACAGGCAAGACTCACCAGCGACCAGTGACATCGCTGGTAACCAAGGTAAACACTGGGTAACTAAGCAGTGTGCTCTGCTTAGTTACCCGTTGTTTACCCTGCTCACCAGCGTCCTCCCGCTTACAGGCTTGGCTAAGCGGGAGGACGCTGGAAACCAGGGTAAACAACAGGTAACTAAGCAGAGCGCGCTTCTTAGCTACCAGATATTTACCCTGGTTACCAGTGCCCAGCCTCTAATGTGCGGCGCCTGGCATTGGCTGGGACATCGTTGGTCTCTCGCTGTCACACACGCCGATGCGTGCTGATCAGCGGGAGACCTAGGACCAAAAAATGGTCCTAAACGATTGGCAGCGATCATCGACCTCACAGCAGGGGCCTGGTCGCTGGTGCGCGTCACACACTGCAACATCGCTGGAGAGGTCGCTGTTACGTCACAAAACCTGTGATATTGCAGTGACATCGCTAGCGATGTTGCAGTGTGTGAAGTACCCTATACTCTCTGGTAGCAAAAATGACTATATTCAGGTAAAAGTACCGTTTCATGCTTCAATGTCGTTAAAATATCACCAACGATCTCACGGGAGCGCGATCGTTGGGACATCTTTTTGACATCGTTGGTGAGATGTCACACGTCTAGATATCATGGACGATGCACCAACGATGTAGTGAGCAGCAGTCATTCGCACAGCCCAGCGAACGATACTTGTTCAATGATGTGAATAGACGACATCGTTATCGCGGTGTCACACAGAATGATGCAGCAGGTTGGCTGATCGTGGATCGTCTGATTTGAGAACATGTTCTCAAACCTGTGATCAGTGATCCAACGATTTATCGTAGTCTTTTCTCGGTGTGTTACACGAAACGACGTCCTAACGATGTCGTTTGAACAACTCCAAACCCGTGACGTTTGAGCGATATCGTTCACGATCTCGTACCGTGTAACGGGGCCTTAAGTGTCATCCTATTCATGAATGCATTCAGTCATAATGTGATAAGAGAAAATATACATGTAAAAAGTTGAATTTAGCTGATGGTATCATCAGGTCCTGCCGCCCCGACGCATGTTTCATTCCCTCTTCTTCAGGAAGTGTAATTTTATTCAATTAATTAATAAAATTTTCGCTTTTATTAGTTTTTTTTTTTTTCTTTTCCTTTCTTAGGTAAAGATCATGTGTGTCGTTTCATAGGATGCGGGAGGAACGATCGATTTAATTATGTGGTCATGCAATTACAGGTAAACTCTTAAATCCTAGATTCATCTTTTTTACATGGTGCTAGGTAACTATTGTAGAGAGAGTTCTGGGGTAATGTGTTCTGGCCAAATTTCTGGGGGTTGTAATTCTTCCAACGCATTGGAATAAAGAACTGTACAGGGGGGTCGTAAGCTGGGTGGATACAGGAATGTCTTCACATTTATGTACACAGCATCTGTATTCATGAAGGGTATAAAGTATACAAATACTCTGGTAAACTTCTGGAGATTGTTGGGAATCACATGCCTATGCACTTAATCTATTCTTACCAGCTATAAGCTGAATCCCAGAAACTTTAAGTTAAAGGGAACCAACCTGCAGGATTAATGGTACCTTTACACGCCGCCACAACAGGATGGATACCAACGGCTACTTCACGTGCACGAGCACGGCCGAACGGTTACAAACGGGAAACGCACCCTCTTTACACGCCGCCACAAGGTGCGCTACGCTACGCTACATCTACAGCTAGATACATCGCCGGGTGTCGCAAGTAGCCAGCTGTAGCTCATTTACACACCGCTATAACCAGCTACTATGGGCGTACCTGGTGCAGCAGGGCCAGCAGATAGGCGTGCCACAATTGTGGATTACGAGCCGTCCGTACGCTGATAGGACGAAGCAATAACATCCTGATTGGGCAGGCAACGCAGGAGGCTGAGTAATACAGCACGCTCGAGCGATTGTGTAGTGTGACTCATCAGCTCCTTAAATATGCCTCCCTATGCAGCGACTACCAATCGTCATGCAGCAGCTTCCACCAATGATCGCACATGGGGCGCGGTAACACGGAGCCTGGGTCACGCCTTAGCTACATTGCAGCTACATCGCAGGCTGTCCCGAGTTCCCTTCCGTTGCTTCTTTACACGCCGATACAGCTCGCTACACTCGGCGATGTAGCCATCTGTTTATGGGCAGTGCACGGATACAGATGTATCTGTAGCCGGCTGTGTCGTCCCGTCTTCAGACGTCGCTACTACGGGCGATATTGGCGCGACAAGCTACAATCGTAGCCTGTAGCGGGTTGTATGCATCCTGTTGTGGCGGCGTGTAAAGGTACCATTAGGGTTATAATATGAAGCTGGTGCGTTACAGGCTCTGCAATGCTGAATACAATCATACCTTTCCATCCATGATTCCATGTTTGATTGTAGAGAAAAGTGTCATAAAACCCCTGGTAAACAGGGCAGCAGATGATTGTGCAACACTGAGTCACTATTTGGGGTTGTGTTTTTTTATTACTCCCCTGGGGGCATGCCTTTCGGCTGTAAGTCAAACCCTCCCCCCCTGCCCTCTGATCTATACTTCAGCCACAGGGTGCCTGACAAAACTGAAAGTAGAGCTGAAAAGGAGGGGGGAGGGTTTAGCTTACATTCGAAAGACATGCCCACAGAGGACTGTAAAATATAAAAGGGAGGGGGACAAGAGGCGCAATAGTGCCCTATCACTAGTGACACTAGTGTAGTGTGGTGGTGCTATGGAGCCGCTCACCTGGTCCAGTTGTGATCCCCACAACTGGTTTGAAGGCGTTTCGGAATCAATGTTCCAAGCTGCTGCAGGACCTCCACCTACCACAGGATATCCCTGAGGAAGGCGCCGGGTGTGGCGCTGAAACGCATAGGAGGAATAAAGAGGATGAAAAGCTGATTGGCTCTTTGGTGAGTTATTCTGAACCCAGAGCAGCGCGGACCGTGGCACACAATCACTCCCATCATTTTTCTATGCCCACAGAGGAGGAATAAAAAAAAACCAACCCCAAATAGCGACACAGTGCTGCACACATCAATCATCTGCTGCCCTGTGTTCCAGGAGTTTTATGACACTTTTCTCTGCAATCAAACATGGAATCATTCAAGTAAATGTATGATTGCATTCAGCATCCCAGAACCTATAAGGCTCAGGCTTCACTTTATAGCCCTAAATCCTGCTGGTTGGTTCCTTTTTAAAGGGATTTTTTTTTTTACTTTAACCCTATTTAAAGTCACTGTGGAGGATTATGGGTATGTTCTTCAAGGGAGTTTATAGATTAGGCGACATTAAGGTACAGTTATTGTATAAGGAGCATCTGTCAGAGTTGCTTTTTTTTCCCTATGGTAACTTTTCCCTCTTAATCCTAATCTTACCTAAAGGAATTAATCTTCTGGTGTTAATAAACCTCTCTTCTCTTCAGGGTCGAAATTTGGCAGATCTCCGACGTAGCCAGTCCAGAGGTACCTTCTCCATCAGCACCATGCTACGACTTGGACGACAGATCCTGGAAGCTATTGAGAGCATTCATTCTGTGGGCTTCTTACACCGAGATATTAAACCAGTGAGTACGGGATCATTGGAGGTCAGCAGACATGAAAACTAATCTATTTACAGGGATTCAGAGCATTAAATACCGCAAGTGAAGGGTGACAACGTGCCCCTAGATCCCCCATTCATTGCACTCCTACAGTATAATGCCAACAAATGTGCCCCACAAACATTGTGATTCCCCCTCCCCTCCCACAGTGATTTCCTCCACAGATGTTGGTATGATGACCCTACTGTATCCTCCTCAACTACCCCAGCAATGTATGGTGACCCCCCAACTCCGTATAATCCCTGACTGTAACCTCCACAGACATCCATGCAGTATAATGGGCCTACATACAGTATAATGGCCCCCACACCTCTTCAAACTGTATAATGACCCCCTACACAACCCTCCGCACAGTATGATGGATCTCACACACACAAACCTTCACATTGTATAATTGCTTGTATACAGTTTAATGGCCCTCAAATAGTCCTTCATGAAGGTATAAAAGCTCCCTCACAGATATTTAAATGTTATAATGGCCTCCACATTGCCTTTCATATAGCGTACTTGGCCCCACATAGTCCTCCATCTAGTATGATGCATCCTCATAGTCCTCCATATGTTATAATGCACTTCATAGACCTCCATATAGTATAATGCACCCTCATAGTCCTCCGTATAGTATAACGCACCCCCATAGTTCTCAAGATAGTATAATGCACCCTCTGTAGTCCTGAATGTGGTATAATATACCCCCATATTCCTCCATATAATATAATGCACCCTCATAGTCCTCCGTATAGTATAATGCACCCCCATAGTTCTCAAAATAGTACAATGCACCCCCTGTAGTCCTTCATATAGTATAATGCACCCTCTGTAGTCCTCCATGTAGTATAATATACCCCCCATAGTCCTCCATATAGTGTAATGCACCCCCATAGTACTCCATATAGTATAATGCACCCCAATAGTCTTCAGAATAGTACAATGCACTCCTGTAGTTGTTGATACAGTAGAATATACCCTTCATAGTCCTACATATGGTATAGTGCACTCCATAGACCTCCATATAGAATAAATTACCTCCATAGTCCTCCATATAGTATAATGCACCCCCATAGTCCTCCATATAGTGTAATGCACCCACATAGTCCTCCATATAGTGTAATGCACTCTTATAGTCCTCCATATAGTATAATGCACCCCCATAGTCCTCCATATAGTATAATGCACACCTCATAGTCCTCCATATAGTATAATGCACCCTCATAGTCCACCGTATAGTATAATGCATCTCTATAGTCCTCCATATAGTATAATGCATCCCCATAGTTCTCCATATAGTATAATGCACAGCCCATAGTCCTGAAAATAATATAATGCACCTCCATAGTTTGCCATATAGTAGTATTACCATTAGCCACCAGTGTACTCACTGACTTAAAAATACTCACCTCTCCTCTTTCCCCCATTTCTCCAGTCTCCTTAGGCTGGCTTCACACCACGGCAGCGTCCGATCCGGCGCTGTCAGGGATGAACCTGACAGCCCCGGACCGGGTCAGCACACAGAATCGGAGGGCAAATATGCCCTCCTGTCCGGTGTGCAGCCGGACGAAGCTGCAGCTGTCAATGATTCACGGACCGCGGCTCGCAGACGCGGTCCTGAAATAACAGCGGTGCGCAGCCGCCGGGATCCAGTTCCCGGATCCTCCCGGATCGGGACAAGCCAGCCCCATAGGCTCCCATGTTATGGAGTGCCGGATTGGGGAGATCCGGGAGGATCCGGGAGGAAAGCTAGAAGGATCCGGGGGAATCGGTGAGACGCCAATTTGGGGAGATTTTTCTCCCCGGACACAAAGACGTTGCAAGCAACGTTTTTGTGTCCAGGAGAAAAATCTGAATTCTCCCTGATTCTTCTGGAGAGATGGAAGCCGGATGGCAGATAGTTGCCATCCGACTCCATCCGACCCCATAGGATACTATGGGGCCAAAATTCGGTCCTGGGCTGTAGTGTTTACATCGGACTGCCCTGGATCGGATTGCGCCGTGGTGTGAAGCCAGCCTTAGCGCTCCACATTTTGGTCCAGCAGGCGCTGTAGTGACTTAATCGCGACCACTGTGCTGAGATGTCTGAGCACAGACTCATCGGGAGAATGATGGAGCAGGGAGTGGACAGTGGACCGATCCTCATTCATCTTTCATTGCTTTCAAATTTATTGGCTTCTGAGATGCTGATAAAAAGGTGTGATGCCGGGTGGGAGGGGACGGCCTGGTGCCAGCACTCACAGGCCCCATAGTGGCTGCGTGGTCTGCCGCCATTGGCGGTACCCTACTACATGATACCTGTTGGCTGCACTCACCTTCAGATGCGGACAACAGTTTATCTATTTAATTGGAATTGCAGCACACATAGATAACCCATACTGTAATATCCCTTCCTTACTTTTCCTCATAGTCCAACTTTGCAATGGGTCGATTCCCCAGTACCTGTCGAAAGTGTTACATGCTGGACTTCGGGCTGGCAAGGCAGTTTACAAACTCCTGTGGAGATGTTCGCCCGGTAAGTTTTTGGAAAGCCTAACCTGAATCTCTATATTTCTGTTAACGCTTACATAATCCTTTTTTTGTATGTAATTTTTCTCTAGGCTTTGCAAATTAACTAATGTTGTTGCGTTATTTTGCTTTCTTCTCTCTCAGACACCATGCCGCAGTGCAATTTTTATTTTTCGTTCATGCATCTTTTGAAGATGCTTTCAATTGCTGCTCAGCAAGATCCTTCCCCTATATTCAAATCATCTGTGTATGGGATTTCCCCTGTCTACGCCTCAGTCCTGGACTCGCATTGTTTAAATACACAGCACAGATCTTATCTGAGGAGCAGATGAAAGCAGCTTATAAAGAAACATGAGCTAGGCATTGATCATTTCTGAGCAGCAGATGAAAGCAGCTTATAAAGAAACATGAGCTAGGCATTGATCATTTCTGAGCAGCAGATGAAAGCAGCTTATAAAGAAACATGAGCTAGGCATTGATCATTTCTGAGCAGCAGATGAAAGCAGCTTATAAAGAAACATGAGCTAGGCATTGATCATTTCTGAGCAGCAGATGAAAGCAGCTTATAAAGAAACATGAGCTAGGCTTTGAAACAGCACAGTGTCTAGAAGAGAATGAAGAGAAATATAACAAAAAATAACCAGATTGCAAAAATACATAACAGTACAATGTCTAGAAGATTAATTGTATGTGTGTGTGTGTATATATATATATATATATATATATATATATATATATATATATATATATATATATATATATATATATTATATATAATATATTCATATTCGTGACTGAAAGTGTTGGCTACCCTTGAAATTGTTCCAGAAGAAGTATTTCTGCCAAAATTGTAATTGGAACAACACACAAAAAAACAGGACAGCTTGAATTTCTATGGAACTTGATTGTGTCTGATTAACCCACCATCCAGAAATATCCTATGTTAACTATTGATCAGTGTTTCTCTGCTGCCCACATCCAGGGAGATTAGCTACAGCGCCGTGGCTTGTAAACTTCTTGATTGTCTTGCGCACTGTGTACAAAGGAACATCAAGATCTCTGGAGATGGTCTTGTAATTTTGAGATTGTTGATATCCTTCAACAATTTTGCCCTAAGACAGTTCTGTTCTTCTCTTTCTGTTCTCCATGCTTAATGTGACGCACACAGACATAATGCAAAGACTGCAGCAACTTCTCCCCTTTTTATCTGGTTTCAGGTGTGATTTTCATATTGCCCATACCTGTTACTTGTCTCAGATGAGTGAGAACAAGCATCACATGGAGTTTTGGATGATATGTCTAATTTGCCTTTTTCCCTCCGTTTTTGTTTGTGTTGTTCCAATGCACACAAAGGAAATAAACGTGTATCACAAAACATGTGTAACTGCAATGATTTTCTTAAAGAAATAGTTAATTTTCCGGAACAATTTCAAGGTGCCAACACTTTCCGCCATGATTGTATATTTGGAAGTTGCGAATGTCATCACCAAACGTATGTACGACGATCCACATAGTCGACTTAGGCCAGGAGAGAGTCCTTGTAGTCTCCATTGGGCTGGTGAACACATAGAACAGCATTCTATTCTATAGTATATGTATCCAGACAATAACCCAATTGAGACTTCACCGATCTGTTCGAAGTCATTAGAAAAAGAAAAGATCCTTTCCCTGGATCATAACTTGTGGCCGATCATAATGGATCTATCCAAACTGCACCCAGCACATGACGATATTCCATGAGCTGCAGGACAGGGAGCGGTGTGCCCTTGTTGGGCAGTGATGGAGGTGGCCGTTACCTGATGGATCACGTCTGCACCAACACGTACGTGCACCATGCAAGAAACAGCTTGGAGAGTCTGCACGTGCGTGATTTCTTTCTTTTTTTTTTTTGTTGTTGCCCTTTCCTGAAACAAGATAGCGTTTTAATCTTCCGATTGATGGGGCCGTGTAGAGGGTTGTGGGGGTAGTGGTGGTGGTGGGGGGGGGTTTGTGGTGGTGGTGGTTGTTATTTGCACCTTGAGCTGAACTTGGCATTGATATCGTTCTGACATGAGATCTCAATTGCACTTTATAAGGAGGTGCAGCAGCAAACAAAAAAGTAATTTCAGCCAAATTTAATGTATGACTTAAATAAATGTATGTTTTGATCGACTGGTTACATCCACATAGGTTTGCTTATTTTTTTCCTCTCTTATATATTTATGTTTAAATAGTTTTATACCTAATAAATTTAGATATTTTAGAAGGGGGCCTGGTTCTATTGCATCGGGCGATTATATATTAATCCATCTACTCCCGCTACTAATCGCAGCGCCTCCGAGGAGGGCAGGGGGAGAGTTCACTGCTGTTCAGAGGTGAGGGGGGGAGGCCGTGGCCTGGCAGGTGCTGCTGATCGCCATCCCCCTGTGCCTGCTCTCTGTCCCCCTGTGGGCGCTCTCTCTCCCCCATTCCCCCGCCCTGTGGGTGCTCTTCTCCCCCGTCCCCCGTGAGTGCTCTTTCTCCCCCCCCCCCCCCCCCCCCCCCCACCCTCCATGCGGGCGCTTCTCACTCCTCCCCCCCCCCCCCCCCCCCCCCCCCTTCCCCCGTGAGTGCTCTTCCCCCCCCCCCCCCCCCCCCCCCCCTGTGGGCGCGCTCTCTCTTCCCCCCTGTGGGCGCGCTCTCTCTTCCCCCCTGTGGGCGCGCTCTCTCTTCCCCCCCTGTGGGCAAGCTCCCCCACCCCCTGTGGGCAAGCTCCCCCCCCCCGTGGGCACGCTCTCCCCCCCTGTGGGTGCTTTCTCCTCCCCTTTTCCCTCTCTCTCTTCCCCCCCCCCCCCTTGTGTGCTGTCTCTCTCCCCCTGTGTGCGCTCTACTCCACCCTGTGTGCGCTCTCTCCTCCCCTTTCCCTCTCGCTCTGTCCCCCCATTGTGTGCTGTCTCTCCCCCCCTGTGGGCGCTCTCCTCCACCCTGTGTGCGCTCTCTCCCCTCCTGTGGGTGCTTTCTCCTCCCCTTTTCCCTCTCTCTCTCTTCCCCCCCCCCCTTGTGTGCTGTCTCTCTCCCCCTGTGGGAGCTCTCCTCCACCCTGTGTGCGCTCTCTCCTCCCCCTTTCCCTCTCGCTCTGTCCCCCCATTGTGTGCTGTCTCTCTCCCCTGTGGGCGCTGTCCTCCACCCTGTGTGCGCTCTCTCCTCCCCCTTTCCCTCTCGCTCTGTCCCCCCATTGTGTGCTGTCTCTCTCCCCCTGTGGGCGCTCTCCTCCACCCTGTGTGCGCTCTCTCCCCCTTTCCCTCTCGCTCTGTCCCCCCATTGTGTGCTGTCTCTCTCCCCCTGTACTCTGAGGACCCGCGGCTCCAGCTTGTGTTTCAGAGTGGAACTCAAATAGAAGTGCAGCAGCAGGATGAGTCCTTCCCAAGGGTATGATGGAGCGGACCCAGGCGATAATGAATGCCTGCACCGCAGCCAGTGTTTGAATGGTGTGTGCCCACCCCACTCCCATCACAGATGTCCTATAGATGGCGCTGTTTTTTTGATGACTGATCAACCAAATCTTTGGACTTTTTCACATTCCAATTTAATTGTAATTGACATGATGTAACTGAAATGTAATTAAATGTAATTGACATGATGACCGAGGCTACAATGGGATGGAAAGGGTAGAAAGGCCCTAACCGTAGAGAAAGGGGAGTGCTGTTTTTGGAACAGGCACACAGACTGGCTTTTATATAGTAGATATATAATTATTATTATGTATTCTTTTTTTCTTCTCCTGAATCTCTGACTGTTTGATGATTTATACTATATTACATCACCACAGAATTGCAGTATATGTGAATTGCGGTCTCCTATGTCTCTCAGCCTTTTTCTAATACCTTGTGGAAGTAGCTGCTGCTGGTTATGGCCAACGATTTGCTGATTCATTCATCTGCAGGGAAAATCTCCGCCACTAATGGATTTGTCTTATTTTCTGTTTTGCCAAACCTGTGCAACACTGAATTATTAATGAATGTTACAGAATCCATACGCCAGAAATAGCAGGCGGGCAGAGCGGGCCAAACCAGCGGCTCGTGGCCTCAGGATCCTGCCCAGCACTGACAAATGTTTCTTGCATGTTGCGAAGCATTGCCGGCTGCGGCTCGTGTCTCCATAGATATTGGCCTCGTAATCCTGTTCACGCTGCTCCACACCAGAGCGGAGGACTTGATTTGTGGCAGGACACATTTGCATCAGATGCTGGCTGGATTTGCATTCGGGCACCTAGCTTCTGCAGTGGAGATGCGCTCAGCGGTGGGGGCTCAGAGCCTCTTCTTTTGACTCCATACGACACTGATTAGCTCAATGAGGGTTGAAAACTACTAATTAAGTTTCACTTGAGGTCGGCATTTCTTTCTTAATCTACTTTGAAAATAGAGCATTGGACTTCTGTTTAACCGACATAGAAGAGGACGATTGTTGCTCATGAAGTTTTTATGGAAAACTGGAAATGCCGTTTTAGGAGAACTTGCAGCAAAATGTTTGTTTCAGCTCCTTGTCACTCTTGGGCAAGGGAACGCACGGCGCAACACAGAGGCTACAAGGGGTATGGAAAGGGTAGAAAGGCCCTAACTGTAGGGAGAGGGGAGAAAGACACTAACCTGTGTCTGAACCCAGAGCTCCCTAATGTCCCTATACAGGTCCTCTACCCCCCCTTTTCCCCGTTGCCGTCACGTGCCTACCGTAGTAGTGCTAACCACTTGAGCCACTGTGCCGCCCATAAACTTTTGTCTGAACCTTGAGCTCCCTAACGTCCCTATACGGGTCCTCCCCCCGTCGCAGTCACGTACCTACCGTACTCCCTAGATGGCCCTCTACTCACCCTGGATAGTGTAAAGGCCAATTTCACAACTACAATAATGGGACACTGAAAGGAAGACAAAAAACATTAACACAAACTCCAAGGTTGCAGGCAAACCCCAGAACTACAAACAGCAGGACTCCAGCAGCTTCCGACACTTCCTCCCTCCATAGTGGTCAGTTCGGAATTGAATTCTATAACCTACATCAGCAAATGCAGCTTGCATAAAAGAGGAGGTAGCGGTCCTGCTGCTGCTGGGTTGCTGTCCTCCTACGGCCCCCTCCACGTCTCCTGGTATCTGCTCCATGCTTTGAACTCTGTGATGACAGACACAGCCGCCCTCCTTGCTACATTTCACATTGATGTGGCCATCCTGGATGAGCTGCACTATCTGAGCAACTCATGTGGGTTGTAGACAACGCTTCATGCTACCTCAAGGGGTGAGAGCAATGACAACATGCAAAAGTGACCAAAACAATAGCCAAAAATGATGAGAACAGAGAAATGGTCTGTGGTCACCACCTGCAGCACCGCTCCTTTATAGGGGGGTCCTGCCCCTATCATTTCTACCTGTTGTCTGTTCTGCAGATTTTTGCTGTGTGTGAGCCACATAATGTAGGGAAAGAGACTCTGATTCCTGTGATGTCACTTGTTGGTTTGCTTGCTGTCATTTTGACACAATCATTTTTCTCAGCTGTTCT
Source organism: Allobates femoralis (assembly GCA_033576535.1). Lineage (NCBI taxonomy): Eukaryota > Metazoa > Chordata > Amphibia > Anura > Aromobatidae > Allobates > Allobates femoralis. Next base: position 20,486,278 of record JARQOC010000012.1, read on the forward strand.
CTGAATGCTAAGCTGTGTATAACCCCGCCCACATTACTGATTGGCAGCATTTTGTGTTCACTGTTCATAGGCATGCTAATCAGTGGAGGAGGCGGGGTTACATAGAGCAGTTGACTAGTAGGCAGGATACACTGAGTTTTGTAGTGCTAATCTCCTGCTGATAATTCACTGAGCCTAGTAAGTGACACATCTGTGGAATCTAGATCCTTTTGACAGATTATTCTTTCAGTCCGGCTCATTGTCTGGGAGACCTGATGTCATGACGTTCTCTTTGCTATCGGACCATCTTCTAATAACTCCAGTGTTGTTGATCTGTATGCAGATCCTCCATGCGTCCTGACTGCTCTCAGACCTAGGACCTGCTGATTTCATAGATCCCGTATTGTACACCGCTGCCTATTCTGCTCGGGATTTCCTTCAGCACGTCTGTGGGTCCTTAACGTCAGCCATGGGGTTTGAGGCAAAAAAACAAACTGTGTATGTGTGGGTGGATGTCAGCGCAGATAATGTCGCAATCCACAAATCTAGATAGATAACTATGATCTCGCTCCATATGCCCGGAGCCTGTAATGGAGATTCATCCGTCGTCATGTGTCACAACATCTAACCTTGCTCTGAGTATACAGGGTGTGATGTAGACTAGCAGTCAGTAATGAGCAGCCCCCCGGTCTTTACCATCCGGGTTTGTAGCAAACCAAACCAGACTGATCTAATCCTGTTGGGTCAGATTATCTGATTTTTCACATTACACGGTTCTAATGTCTCACGCCGAGCGCACGGTGAGGCCAGGACATGGGAGAACTACGGGCAAGATCCCTGCCCAAAAGGAGCCGTGTGATGGGTTAACCCCTGTGCCCATAGACGGTGCGTTGTTTTTTATTTTATATGTGTTTTGGGTCAGATTTTTAGAATCTGCAGGTCTAACCTGAAACCACCAAAATCACGCATTATTTGGATATATATATATATATATATATATATATATATATATATATATATATATATATATATATATATATATATATATATATATATATATCTGATAATGGATGGCATCAGTCATCTGCAATATTAACATTGTGACTTTGCAATTATTATTTTACTATTTTTTTTCCATTAAAAAAAATTGCCATGGCTGGTGGTGTACATATCACATAGGAGACGCTGGGGCTGGTGTACATATCACATAGGAGACGCTGGGGCTGGTGTACATATCACATAGGAGACGCTGGGGCTGGTGTACATATCACATAGGAGACGCTGGGGCTGGTGTACATATCACATAGGAGACGCTGGGGCTGGTGTACATATCACATAGGAGACGCTGGGGCTGGTGTACATATCACATAGGAGACGCTGGGGCTGGTGTACATATCACATAGGAGACGCTGGGGCTGGTGTACATATCACATAGGACACTGGGGCTGGTGTACATATCACATAGGAGACGCTGGGGCTGGTGTACATATCACATAGGAGACGCTGGGGCTGGTGTCCATATCACATAGGAGACGCTGGGTTGGGTGTACATATCGCATAGGAGATGCTTCGGCTGGTGTACATATTGCATAGGAGATGCTGGGGCTGGTGTACACATCATAGGAGACACTGGGGCTGGTGTACATATCACATAGGAGACGCTGGGGCTGGTGTACACCTCGCATAGGAGACGCTGGGGCTGGTGTACATATCACATAGGAGATGCTGGTGCTGGTGTACATATCACATAGGAGGTGCTAGGGCTGGTGTACATGGCTTTTGCTATCTATTTTCCTATAGAGGTTGTTTGACATCTTGAAAAAGATACAATGCGATCCCTGGCCAAATCTTGTATATTGCTGCTGTAAATAAGAAAAAAATATGATGGTGTAAGGAGGATGAGATACAGTCAGTGGACAGTGCACTGTTAAAGGTCATTAGATTCTGGCTGCTGGGACCACTGGTAACATCAGAGCCTGGCGGTGCCATTGCAGCCTTGTACGTCTTAAAACACAGGTGTGTTTCAGAGAAAAATAGTTTAAAGAGCTGGATGGTGACTGTAGAGCGAGACCCCGGACAGCTTCTCCCTGCCGCACTCTAGTTGCTTGACAGCTTATTCCTGTGTGTTTACAGTGACATTGTCCAGTATTACAGTCCATAAACATTGTGAATATTCCTGAGCTGCATTAAGACAAAGCCAATGTGCAAGAAAATGTCTGTTCTGCCTTCCACCTCTTCTTCGTTTTCTTCCTTCTTTCCTTTTTTCCTTCCTCCTTTCTTTTCCCTTCCTTCCTCCTTTCTTTTCCCTTCCTTCCTCCTTTCCTTTCCCTTCCTTCCTCCTTTCTTTTCCCTTCCTTCTTCCTTTCCTTTCCCTTCCTTCCTCCTTTCCTTTCCCTTTCTACCTCCTTTCCTTTCCCTTCCTCTTTTCCCTTCCTCCCTCCCTCCCTCCCTCCTTTTTTTTCTTTTCCTCCCACCTTTCCCATCCCTTTTTCTTTGTTCCTTTACTTCCCTCCTTCCCTTTTCCATCCTCCTTTCCCTTTCCTTATTTCTTCCCTTCTCCTTTCCCTTCCATTATTTCTTCTTTCCTTCCTTTTCTCCTTCCTCCTTTCCCTTCCAGTCTTTCCTCCTTCCTCTTTCTTCCATCCTTCTTTCCCCTTCCTCATATCTTTTTCTCTCCTTTTTCCTTTCACTTCCCTCCTTCCTCCTTCCCTTTCTCCCTATCCTTCTCCACTGTACTTCATGCCCCCCCCTCCCATAGCAGGAATGGTAACAGTCAATCCTTCTCCTTGGAATTAGCAGACCTAATTCTCCTATGTCTGGGCATAGACCGTTCCCATTTGAAAATTCACTAAATCTGCCGTCCTATCAAGTAGCGCTGAGAACTGTTTTATCACCACTTTTTTTTCTAATTATTTTTTAATTACAAATTAATATGCCATCCAGCTGTAATTTGTCATTCCAGACTTAATTACTGAAGGCTCCTTTCCAACGCAAAGATGAGTTTCCACAGCGCTCATGTAGCTTCGGGATCTTAGGACGACACTTTCTTTACCACTTTGTGTGTTGTGTATAAGGGGCAGCAATGGGAACCGCTAGGGTGGTGTGCAACAGGGGGTCTGTGTGGGCATAAATGTGCTGTATATATAGCTGTGTACTGCATGTATGAATATGTAGCTATGTACTGTTAGTATGTATATGTAGCTGTGTACTGCATGTATGTATATGTAGCTGTTAGTTAGTATGTAT